>JAAFCF010006596.1:30662674-30984844 GCA_013389785.1 Helicorthomorpha holstii | reverse complement strand
AAGTGGCCCGTCTTTAGAGAAAAATGGGAGACCTGAAACGCAATTATTTTAGTAAAAAGTTTTTCAGTAGAAAGTGGCCCGTCTTTAGAGAAAAATGGGATACCTAAAACGCAATTGTTTTAGTAAAATGTTTTTCAGTAGAAAGTGGCCCGTCTTTAGAGAAAAATGGGAGACCTAAAAAGCAACTTTTTTCGTTAAATTTTTGTCAATAAAAAGTGGCTCGTCTTTTAAAAAAATGGGAGCCCCCACAAGCAATTACTTTTGTTAAATTTTCATCAATGAAAAGTGGCTCGTCATTAGAAACAAATGAGAGACCTAAAAAGCAACTTTTTACGTTACATTTTTATCAATTAAAAGTAGCTCGTCTTTAAAAAAAAATGTTAAATTTTCATCAAATTTTCCCATTGTTGTTTTCGTCGTTTTTCGGAATTTCTGTTTAAAAACAGCGGATTCGTAAAAAAATCTAAAAAACGTGTTTTATTAGAATTTTTAAGCAATTTTATTTTTCCCAAAAATTATCATTTTTTAAAAAAATAGACAATGAATTCAAATACTTAGACAGAACTTTTTAAATCGCAATTGTTGTCTCTACACGCAAAACTTTTTTTTTTTTTTTACATTCAACGATCGCAAAGACAAACGCTAAAACAAAGACGAACGTATTAAAAAACAACGATAAAACGCTCTCGATCAACTTTCACTCAGTCAGATAGAAGCTCAATCACAGAAGACGAATCAATTCTTCATCTTTCCAACTGTCTTCGTCATTTGACCATCACTATAAAATTCATTTAAAAAAATTATTTAATTTACAATTTCATTTTAATTTGATTTAAAATGCAATCGACTTACCTGTTCAACTAAAATGCAGCTCAAATCTTCTTCATCGTTTTTACCGGCAGAGCATTTGTCGGAATTTCGATCTGAAAACAGCGGAATCGTAATCAGCAGGCCGAATTACATACAAAAAAAGTTGATTTTAAGAGCGGAAGTAACGTAAAAAGTTGCTACAAATCCAAATCTGCAAGAATTATTACCTCTGAACACGAGCAATAAAGCCCTTTTTTTGAAGTTATAACCATTCATGGACACTTTAACGAAACCGCGTTATCTTTAAATAATGTAAAGCAGAAACACATAACATCAAAATTTTCTTTTTTATGAATATATTTCGATAATTTTCTTTTACATTAAAGTTGTATAAAAGCAAAAAAAAAAAAAAACATCGCTTTACAAATATTAACCTTATTTCCGTTTGCAAAAACAACATGAAACACTGTCAACAAACTAACAATTATTCAATCAATATTTTTTTTAAAAAGAAATCACAAAGTAACTTTCTCCAAATACACATAACGATAAAATAAAAAGAAACAATGAGATTGATTTCTCCATCGAATTTAAATGCATTTAGACTTGATTGAAATTTAATGTTAGGGCCCACTTTTTTAAGACGACAATTAAAATGAGATTTAAGATGACAAATGAATAACTGTTAGTCGACATATTAATAGAAAAAAGGATTGATTTGTTCAGTAATAAACAGTTTTTTCTCTTAGAGCACAAAAAACCCTGACATTTTTTTAAATATTTTTTTTTCTCTTCTATGGAAGACTTTTGGAATGTATATAGACAAAAATATATTTGAATGGCATAATTAATTTGCATCTATGGAAAACTGTATTACATACTATGCATAATATTTAATATTATAATATTGACCGTCGACTCCATAATATACATTGTAGAAGATGTACAGTACATAATAGAATTATATTTAAATCATAGATTTATATAATATATATTTTTAAATATTTATAGCTGTCCACTCTGTAACTCTGTTGTACAGGATAAATTCACAAATTTATAAAGTCTTTGTACAAATATATATATTTATATAATTTTGGAGAAGTCATTACGTCGAGAAGAAGGGCTTCCCAAATTAAAAAGGGAACTCGGATGGAAAAGAAATGAAGAGCTTCGCCCTCACTGAATCCGAAATCGTTCTAAAGAACAATAAAAGTTTTTATTTCGTTACTTCAATCACCTCGTTATTTTATGCTGGTGATTTTGATATTTAAGATGGACGGAGATGGATGGATGAAATGTACACGAAAGAATTCATCTTTTCTGTCTGTTTTTTTTTTATTTTTTTTGTATACGTCGTCGTGTGAAATTAATCTATCAGGTTCCGCAAAACACACGCACACAGTCAAATCCGCTGGATAAACAGCCATTATAGTTGATTATTAACAGAAAAAATAAACTTCACCAAAAATTGGCGTTTTATAACGAGTGCTACCGGTGGGTCAAATTGGAACTTTGAAGTTGCAAAGGTAAAACACTGATGAAAAGGATTAAGAGATGAAACTATCACATCCATTAGCATTTCTAAAATAAAAATTGAACATTAGAACCATGTAAACAATGTAAATAAAAAAAAACCAGAATTAGGAACCAAAATTAGTAATAATTACTGTATATATTACTAAAGCCACATTTTGGTTCCTAATATGTTTTTTTTGCCTTTAATTTATTTATTTGGCAACTTACATATTACATAATCAGATACGTTGGTGATTGTAGGTCAGTGTCTTTTCATATGCAGTGACAGATGATCAGATCTAGAAAAGGACCTCTGGCAAAGGGCGCATTTGAAGGGTTTCTGACCCGTGTGCTTCCTAAAATGCCTTGTCAGTTCATCTGACCGTGCAAATTTCCACGTACATCCCTCCCATGTGCACATGTATGGTTTCTCACCTACAAAAAAATATGAAGAAAAATTAGATATCAATAAAACAGTTCAAATAATTTATTTTGTATCAAAACAGAAAATCTATTTTTATGGTAGATTTCGTGATTAAAATTTACAAATGTGGCTTCTATGTTTGTTAAATTGCAAACAGAACAACAAAAAAAAATTAAAAGAGCCTCACATCTATCAAATAAATAGGCGTAGACAATACCAATTCTCAAATTTATAATACAAAAAATTCACAATACAAGTACTGTACTGTACTTATAAAACTTTAATATGATCGTTGTTGTTATTTTTTTGCATGGGATCTAAATACAAACACTTTTCCCAAGCTTTTAAATCTAGGTTATCCTTCACCTTCATCATAATCATCAAAACACCACCTATAGCGATGATGAAGACCCAACAAAATATATCTTATTATGTAACTGTCTAATATATAATAACTTCTCATAATACAGAAAACCCGGAATTTTCTTCTCAACTTCTATAATTAATTTGGATTAAAAATAACTTACATGTACTCGCAATTTCGCACAATGTGATTATCAAACTGTGTACAAACCTTTTTCAAAATGAATACACTTATTTAGAAACTTTGACCAAGTGCTGCTCCCTTGTTTGACAACCCCATTAAAAATGAAAAAAACAAAAAAGGCTCACAAATATCTTGAATAAAATTTCTGACACAAATATTAGCAATTTAAGAGCGTAAATCTGCAATAACCGCCTCAAATTAATGGGTAACTGCATTATTTTTCCATACATTCTTTTAATAAAGTTCCTAATTTAATTGAAAACCCCATTTTGTATATTGAACTTTTAAAAAGTTTCACTGTTATAAAAGAAAAGAAAAAAACCACGATTTTAAAAAAACTAAAACAGGCACCTTCGGTAAAGTAATTGTGTAACGTTTTCTTCTTTAAAATATAAATAAAAAAACTACTTTTTTCAATAAATAAAAAGTGAAAATATAAAGAGATATCTCGCTCTCTCACTTTCGCTAGTTCGGCGTGAGTTCAATGCAAAAATTCCGTTTCAATTAATATGCACCTGTTAAAATAGTGCGATACTGTAATATTAGATTTTATATATACTTTTGTAAACAACAAACAGTATTGCTAACCTTTTTCCCACACTAAACAGCTAGCCAAAACGTACACGTCGACCTAGTTTAACTTACATAACAGCACATACACACAACAGTATATACATAACTTATATCAAATAAAAATAACAACGATGCACTTGTTCCAAATTTTGATTGAACCATAATCAATATGAATAGGGCATAGCTGAATCAGACCTAATCATCATAAACATATAGCATTATTTAACACTAAGTATAAATTAATTAGAAATGCTTTTCAACATCTTATCTGTAATAATTTTTAAAAAATTTCATCACACGTTACAACTTTTATAACATCGTTTATATACATTTCGTGTACTGGTATTGGAGATTGTAAAATTAAAATTAATAAATTTGACCCCGTAAAAACAATAGAAGAATGCAAAATTACTTCATGTTACAATCAGCATGCAAATAATTACTCAAATAAAAAAAATTACTATTAAGGATTGAGCCTGTATGGTTAATAGAAGTTCATAATTTGTGTGGTCTTACAAAACAATATATGGTATTGAAAATTTCCACACAGCATTGAACGGAATTTCTTGCCACTAAAGATCAGCCAAGTATCAAATATTATGAGTACCATAGCAACATGAACTTCCAATGTTGATAAAAATAATAATTGTTTTATGTACCTGCACATTACAAAAAAAAATAGAATTGCTTCTTTCATCTACTGTATTATAAATTATGCTTTAAAGAAAAGTTTATGGCGAGAAAGGCGTTATACCTTGACGAGTTAGTAATTCTAAATGTAAATTAGTATAATTTTCTCTTTCTCAATCTCAGTAATCATAATCACAATCAAAAGAAAAAGACAGAGCTCACCCATCTCCACCCATATTCATCAAAATGATCTTCCAAATTCATCAACATCATCCTATACACAGTGACTATGGTGTTGTTAAATTATTTTTATAATGAAACTATACACTCCCCTTTTTATTTCAGTTCTGTTGTTAGCCATCATTTTCAATTTGATTTTGAAATTGATCCGCCAATTCTTTTATTTTATGTGGCTATCAACAACAACAACAGCACAAATCAAGCAGTGGAAACAAAACGAAGAGGTTATAAAGCAAATAATATAAAAGATCTTTGTGTTAAGGTCTCCTGATTGTAATATGACCCCTCCCTTAAAATCATTTTTCGGGTCTTAGCACCTGTAATTGTAATTGCACTCCACGTACAATTTGTGACTAAGCAAAAAAATGGGGCGCAGATACAGTATGTATAACATAAACCGTACACACAGATCACAGACAATTTCTTTTGTTTATACAAGAATCTATACAGGTCTAGCCAATAATAATACCAGTGGAAAATAAATTAAACACGACCTATTATTTAAAATGTGGCGCTGCCCATAGACGATTAATTGATTGAACTATTACTCTACGTATGAATGTATAAGATGATGAATTCCATGTGTGTAGAAAAATAATAGACTTGATCGTGAGAGCATGTCATGCTTAAGTATAAAACTATCGTAGTGGTTGGCGATTAATTGAGTATTTTCTACAGGTTATTTTTAATTGAATTTCCGATACCCTTCCTTGATTTTCACTCCTCTATTCAATGCATTATGCAGCAGCTGCTTCTCAAACTTTTCGACTTCTCTGTACATTATAAAGGCACAAACAATAATGAATTCAAGTGTTTGTTCATTTAAAATACCATAATAAAAAAACAACAACTAATGGTTTTAAATCGCTATCAAAGTTGTCGCTAGAAGCGCCCATTATACACAATAAACTTAAGAAGAAAAAAAAAGTCGACTTGTCTTGAATTATCAAAGCAAAATAATAAAAAGGGTATTATGATCATTAATTATTTTTCATAGGCAGAGTAAAGAAAAAAGAAAAAGCTGCAAATGAATTTACGATAATTAATGATAATTTACCAGTGTGTGTCCTTTTGTGCGCTTTCAGATGCGAACTTTTTGTGTAAACTTTTTCACATCCAGCAAAATCACATTTGTGCACTTTCCTCCTCCTCAGACTTTCAGAGTAATGGTCGTTTGGCAGATGTCCACTGCCGTTTACTGGACTGCTAGCCATGTAATGGCCATTGGCGTGTCCATTGCCTAAGCTTCCATTGCTACTACTCACACTGCTTCCATTGCTACTGGTACTACTGTTACTGCTGTTGCTACTGCTGTGAACGTAACTGGTTCCCAAAACACCGTTAACCATGACTGGAGGAGTAACCACCACGGCCGCTTGCTTTTTAGGAATTGTTCCACTTAAATTTCTAAATCAAAACAAAAAAACCAATTAATACGGTCAGTCAATTAATAAAATGATTAAAAATGAACCCAAAAACCTCTTTAATGACTGGTCACTTAAATTATGCCAAAATATTTAATGTTTTCCACCTACATTATTATTATTAACGTCCATTTTGACATTTTGTAGTCTTACTAAGTTGCAACACATTCAAATGGATAAAAACTAAGTACAGTACTCGATTAGTTTCTCAACAACGTAAACAAACTTTTATTTATTATTTTTTTTGTGGGTTAAGATCGATTATAAACCGCAAACTGATTTTAACTCAAACAAAAGACTTATTAAAATAATAAAAAGCCCTTCTCTACTATATAATTTAATTTATTATCGTTTAAAAAAATTCCATTATATAAAAAATTTTGATGTTAAAAAGCAAATTAAGCAATGGGGTGTGTACATTGGAGAGTTTGAACATTGGCATATAAAAAAAATTTCAAAATTTTCAAAGTGTTATGAGTTATAAGTAATAACACAAGCCATGTTAACATTTGAAAGTAATTTTCTACCTTTTTATTTTTTTTTTCGATCTACTTGTCCCCTTTAGCTAGACAACTTTGAAAACTTTTAACAGCCAAATTAACTCCACCTCAACGTCGAGCGAAATCAGGCGGAAACAAATTTAAATGAAGAGTTCAAACATTTTGTGTCTTGCATAAAAATTACACTTTCAAGAGAGAGTTGATTCGTAATTTCTAACGCGTGTCACACACCCCATCCCAAAACTTAAATTGGGTGTAACCTCACCTCAGCACGCGACCTGAGGGGTCTCGCATTTTATAACTGTTTAACCCACCCAAATCCCCCACCAACCAACACTACCAAACCCCAATCTCATATCATCTCCATTACAAACACACTCATACTGTAGTTAACCAACAAGCATCCGATAGGTGTACAAAACAATTTCTAATTGCAACAACAAAGTATAATGTTTACCTGAAAAAGAAATAATGCTACAACAAATTCAACAATATACGACTGGTTTGCCTTTTTAAAGTTATTTTTTTTAAATAAGCTTCACAAGTAGAATCAATTATGGCATTAACTAACAAACAAAATACTTGGGCCAAGTCATAAGCGACCACAGAGTCAATGATGCAAAATGACCTTTCAATTCGCATTTGAAATACATTGAGCGCCATAGATTCTGTGGTCATTTGTAAGTTGGCTCCAAGTAGTGACATTGTCCTTAATGTCCTAATTAAAATAAAAACTAAATGATACACCTTGTGTCTTAAACTGCTTTAATAACTGTAGAAATTATAATACTAGAACTAAATATTTGAAGTGAAATGTTTGTTTCTGAAATTCAGTGTTAAAATAATAAATAAGATTAAGTCATTCAGCAAGTTTACAACGTTGACTTCAATATAAAAGTCAAATCAGTTGCCATTACATTTCTTACTTAACCACTCCCAAGCAACCTAACATTATTTCTCACAAGTAAAAAAATCAAAATTCATGTTTTCTACGGTAGCAAATCAACCGATTGTTTACATCAGAGAGAGAGAGTAAGTAACCAAGTACTTTATAATATTATACAGTAGTAGGAAATGCAATTTCAAGTACTGTATTATAAGGGCAGGCCATCATGTTTTATGACATGAACTACCTACCATATTATGATAAATACAGCCAGTAGCAACCAATCGATTGCATTGTATTGTATAATAATATTATACACACGAAGTAACTTAAATGCAGTAAAAACACTATAATACAATGATGAGAAGCCAATTCTAATTTGACTCTGTATGATGCCAATTAAAAATTATGATCGTAGAAAGAGCCCCTACCGACTGACTACAGTAGCATACAAACTGCCCATAGGCGACATTTACACTTAAAAAATTAAAATACCTCATTTTTTTCTTATTTATTAAGTGAAAAGTAAACCGTCAGAATTGTGAAAAAGCTATAAAAATTCATTCAATTCACTTGTTTTATATTGGTCAAGTATAATAAAAAGATTTTTTTAGAAATACAGTGCTAACAGCCATATCTCATTATCGAATGAACACGTTTGAGAAGAAATTTAGCACTTTCTTACTCATATTTCGACTTTTCTTTTAGGATGGGGGTTCAAAAGTGGATAAAAGATACGGGGTTGGCATAAAGTCTTTTGAAATTCTAATCACTTAAAGGTGGGCGAGAATATAAAAATATCTATATAAAAACGACGTCTCGGAAGTCGCAATTTACAAATTTAAAAGATTGGCCCTCCCACTGAGAGTAGGAGTGTGGAATAATACGACTGATATACTGGTATACCGTCATGAATAGAGATGAAAAAAAAAGAGTATGGAAAAGCTTTCTTACAAAAAAAAACTAAAAAAAAAGACAATCATATACCAATAAAACCCCACAAAGTTGCTTTAATGCTAAAAATTATGACTTGGTAGGAGGTAAATACTATACCATTCTAATAATCCTGGATTTTATTTTATTTTTTTACTTTAAAAAATGTATTACAAAACACCTACACATTAATTTTTTTAAAAAAATGTTTCTAGGTCTTAAAACATTTTAGAAACAATATAGCTTTTTATAATAGCATTTACTCTACAGTATAGTCTCTCCTTGTGATATTGTCCGTTTTTTATATATATTTTTGCTTTATTGTTGTTGCTTTACATAAAAAAAAATTTTATAATCGACGTAAACTTTAAACTCTGTTTTCCATGCTATACATAAAATCTCATTAAGTTTACAAAGGGGTAAAACGACGATAATGCACATTTTGCATTGCGACACCCGTAGCTCTATCTCATTTTTTCAATCAACAAGACAAATTAACATTTTTCTTCCGTCTTATAAAAATACAAACCAAAACAAGTTTAATTTACTTTTTTTGGAACTAAACAGTACATGTATAACGTGTACCGGTGTGAGGGGGGTATTGGGACATATAATAGTTTGCACGAAAATAATAAAGAATACTCTCATCTAAAAAAAATAACATGAAAAAAAAAATGATTTCTTTTTTGGGGGAAATAATTTTTGTATACAAGTGTAATAATAGCAAATAATGAGCCGCAGACAACACAATAAAAACAGCGCAAGGTGACGCATTAGTTTGTAAATAAAAGCGACTTTAACGCTCAAAAATACCATGAAAACATGGCAGTTACTTGATAACAGCTGTTAACTATTCATAAAACTCATACAATTTTTTATATTATTAAGTCAAAAAAAAATTAAAAGTTTACCCGTGAGAATTTAAGCTGATTAAACGTCAAGATTGCCATGTAAACATTTAACAAATTGACGCTAATAAAATGAAGCAATTTTTTTCGTTATATATTTATAATTTATATTGTTCATTGTGGTCAATTCAAATCTGCCAAAAACTTGTTTCGAAAATTTAAAACTCTCAAGTTATTTTTTATCATGTGTCTATACTGTATAAACAAAACTAAATAAAATCTGCAAGCATTTCATGCAATTTTTTCTTTCAAAATTCTCAGAATTTCCTGTTCTATTGACTATTTTTACTTACATATGCTACAATGTCACAGCATCCAGTAATTGGCTAAGTTAAAGTTAAATTAAAGAATCAAAATGTTCATGTAAAGAAATCTGTAATATCCACCAGTGTCTGTTTTTTGTCCACGTGTTCATTGTGGCCAACAACCCCCAACTAACACAAGTCTCTTTTCTTTATTTTTTCCTTTATAATTTTATTTCTGTGATAGTAAATGTGACCACACACAAACATTTGAGTGACGTACGAGTCCACCACTGTCTATTTTTTTTCTAGCACTCTTTTCAAAAGTTGAAACATAAAAAGCAACCGTGACATTTGAGTTGGCGTATCTGTTTGCTTAAAAAGCAAATAAATTTCTGCAGTATGGAAATTAAGTTACATTACGTTAAATAATGGATGAGATAGGGGCTCAATGGCACTCATAAACAAACAAATAAACAAAACGACACAAATTTAAATACGCTTCAAAATACAGTATATAAACAATATTTAAATTCAAAGTGTAATTTTGTTGCTATTTTAATCATATTTGCTTTATAAACTATTTTTATCCAGGAACCGAATCAGTGTCTAGTATCTTTCTGCGCAAGCGCAAACAATTTAAAATCAGTAATCCCAAAAAATATATATAAAAAAATAACGCTTTCGGTCAAACTGTCAACGTTTTAAGCCATAAACACAGCTAAAAATGATGAATATTGGGATATAAAAATAAAAACCGGACTAAAAATGTTAAGAAGACAAATGTTTTTTGATTGTAGGATAAATCGCACTGCCATCTTTCACTATTTTTTTTGACATGTCAAACAAATGTAGCCAGTCACACCTTCCCCCCAAAAAAAAAGTCACATTGTTATTTTTGCTTACATGTTATTTTGTCGTAAGGATTTGTCAAAAGTGACCTCTCTCTCTGTGTCTATTTCCAGCGTAAATATACAAAACAGTCACAAGCAATAAAAAATCACCAAAACGTTTAAAAATGTTGTTTCCAAACGCGAGATAGAATAAACCTACAGCTAAATAAAAACTACAGTTTAACTTTGTTTTTAGAAATAAAAAAGTTAACAATTTTGACCACCTGTAGAGATGACCATCATCTAATAATGATTTTGTCCTAGTTGGAGTAAATGATACAATCAAAAGATTATAATATTAAAAATACGCGACCCAATCGCACGCTGTTTAATGTGCCCTAAATAGCTATAAACAAATAACCCTGCAATATGCTAAAAATAATTATGGTAAATTTAATTCACATTCGTTTCACCTTATGTGAAATGCAAAATTAATTTTTATTAATTTTTTTGCACTCTTCAAAAAACGAGTCTTTTATGTTTAAATTACAATATTCGATTATTTTTTCAACTCATTTAATAACTGTCTATAAATTTCGAGACAGTTTAGATTTTGAAAGATAAGATTATATGCAGAATTTCCTTTAAAATCAAAACCAATTGTAAACCCATCACACAGACGCCACTGTTTCATTTTTCTACAAATGACTTGCAATTATCGATCTACAAGTGTGAAAAAGTATAGCTAATAGATTAAAATAATTAAAATCTAATCGTAAACCATTTTAACTAATGCTTTTCTCCCTTCTCTATTCAAAAACTATTTCAATTTTCAGCTGAAACAATTACCACGCGTCATAAAGTCAATATAATCGATTCAAAAAGAATTTCTGGTAACTAAGAAGAAATCTTATTTTAAGACTCAGCGGATTTAACTAAGTAAGAAACTAGAGTAAATGTCACTTTAATCATAAAATTACCATACAATATTTAGTGAGCTTTTAATTTTTACACTGCAAATCTGCCAATTGGGAATTCCAATGTCCATGTTTGAAGTGCTAATTCAGTGTTAAATGTCAACATCTTACTTTGGTTTTTGTGCTTAAAGATTTTGAGCGGAAATTTGAAGTTTAATTAGCTGTCAAAAGCAATATGTAGAAGTCAAACAAAATCAGTCAAGTAACATGTTTAACGTGTTATTTTGAAAGATTATTTTTGATGGTCCTGATAGGTTTTTGGGTTTGTGTTAAAGAAGAAGAAAAAAATGTACACGGTAGTACAAAAGATAAACAGGTGGCATAATGGGTAAGGTTTGGCTGGGTTCAACGAGAGGGTCAAGGAAGTGACCAAACCAATTACCTTATTTTAAATCTTCAAAGTTATCAATTATCAACACAATCATTTTTTTAAAAATATATATATTATTTTTTAAACGGTTTTTCTTTTTCTATTCTCTTAACCTTTTCCAATTTTCAGGCTAACAAATTTTAGAAAAGACAAAAATAATTGAATATAGAAAAAACGAGTTTTACGCGTGACTTTATGAGATAAGGAAGTTTCCATACTATGACATCGCTAAAAAGTGAAATCGATTTTTTTTATCATCTTGAGACAATTTAAAAAAAAGAAAAAGAAACTGTTTCGATAAAGTATGAGAAAATCGACACCTGAGCATTACAATCGATTTCACGTTTTGAATGTCAACAGTTTTTACTAATCTAAATAAAATCTTGTTTTCATCTACAATCAAATGAATAAACTTATAGTATATACAGTACTCCCCTTCAAAAAAAATTTTTTTTTTCTAAAGCATCATATTTCATAATATTTAATTTTAAAATTTAACAATTTAAACAACTCCTCTTTCTCTATCTTTCCCTTAAATATGAGAATTGAAAAAAAAATATTTCATAAAACCGTCCAATAAAACAAATTTATGGGTGGTCTTATTTTTACGACACTCTCAAAAAATAACAAAAATGTTTTCAAAATTTAAAGAAAAATTTCAGTATTTCTATTGCTTTTTAAAATCTCCACCCTGTTTACGAGTACTACACTCGTGTGTCATTTTTTTACTTTATTTAACGAATAAACCCTATTTATTAAATAAAGCACGATTTGCAACAAAACACTTGACATGTTTAGCTTAAACCATAAAGAAAAATTAGACGGATTTCTTAAAAAAAAAAAAAAATAGAAACACAAACAAGTTTTTTAAAAAAAAACTTTTTTAAACAAAAACACCTATTTGTTATTACCATTTAGTGATGAGATTTGATTCTCTGAATACAAATGGAGACCTTTAGTGGATAAATCAAACAAGCTTCGATATCTTCCTCAACCACCCCATTAAAAAACCGTTTTAAAAAAATAAAACGATGGTCCAATCTTTACAAACAAACACTCAATAATCCAATAGACCGCTGAAAGTCCATAAGATATTTATAAATTAACACTAAAAGTTTTTTTTATCTAATAATAAAACGTGATTGTCAGTCAAATAAAAAGATCAATTAGGTGAAAGAACTAATTAAATTAAATGATTTATCTGGAATTCGGAGGGGAGATGAAGAAATGACAGAAAAACACAATTTTTTAAAAAAATGGGCCAATAGGAAGTAGCGTTATTTCAAATAATAGATAATAATTCCAAATCCATTTTTAAAAAAATATATACTGTATTTAAATAATTTTATACAGTGTTATGAAATATGGAAGCAATAAGCTTTAGGCCATAATCAACTGGCGCCACCAACTTTGACCACTTGTTTTTAACTAATAATAAACATACCCATCTTTCTCTTCTTTTATCTTTCTACAATTCTATCAACTACTGTACAAGTACTAACTTCTTTTACTATTTATTAAAATGAATTCAAAACAAAACAACAACACCAGTTATAAAACTTAATAATAGCCCGATACAGTTGTTTCCAAATGGTTAACCACATGTATTCATGAGTTACAAATAATTTTATAACGCATTAGTAGTCAAATCAGAGCTGAAAATGTATTAGCAATAAAATTATCAACAACAACAATTGGCATAATATATAATATTAAGTCAATCTGACTTCTTTTCTTAAGACACGCTCCTAATATCAATAAACACAATTGTTATACATCAAACACCGGATTATATTACCAGTTAATACCATTTTTTTATGTGTGCATACGTGTTATTGATACCCTTCACTTACCTCATTACTTTTAAAAAAACTTCAAAGACTATAACATTAACAAATACAATATCTCATCAGTATAATATAACTTGTTCAACTGGACCACACAGCTGACATTCAATTTCAAAATAAGAGATTGATTCAATTATAAAAACGGCAACCGTATATGATTGAACAAGCTCGAATTTAGGCCACTATGGGCGAGAGCAATTTAAGACTTGGGTGGCTCCTCACAAATGCCCCTCTTAATTTGAGGGCAGTGCATTTGATGCCATTTTTCTGCTTTTAGGACAAACAAAACCCATTTTTTGAGCAATTTTGCATTTCAAAACATTTTATCTTTACTTTTCTAAAAAAATTTACTTTGCCACAAAGTTTTAGAGACACTTTTTGTCCCTTTATTCCAATAAAAAAGGTGTCCTTAACTTCCTATATAAAAGGTGATAAACTTACCAAAATTTGAAAAAAGTTAAAAACTCCCATTATGAATGTGGCTCTGTATACCAATTTCCTCAGTAGTAAACCTCCAATGTATTATGTCTTAATAAAATTCTTATACAAAGCAAAAATTTTAATATTACCCATCTAACCTCCCCTTTCATAATCCCCACATACAGTTACATATTATAAAATAAAATAATAATACGCTATCATTACCATCAAACCAGTTTGCAAATAAATGAAATTTTAACCTGTGGTCATAATAAAAAAGAGCAAAGAGCCTCAAAAGTTTAATTAATAAAATATGCTGATTTAATAACCCAGAAAAATAATGGCTTCTGCTTTTCATCATCTTCCTCCCCCTCTGTATCTCCCTCTTCCAAACTAACTGCGTTTATACACACATTACATTACAATAATTACAATTTCAAAAAAAAAATCTAGTTCAAATAATTAAAAAAACACTGCGGTTGGTTCACTAACAACAACAAAATAGTCATTCCAAAAGTTAAAACCGTTAGTGTAAAATCTGTTACCAAACAATCATAAAACCCGTAAGAACTGCATCGTTTTCTTTTACTTTAAACTTCCCCCTTAAAGTTGTAAAAAGATTTGACGTTATTGATTACAAGTATAGCCGCTAAATATCGTGATTAGTCCATCAAGCTAGTTGGGGTTTTCATAAAATACGATATAAATCACCGGCAATGTCGTTCGTTGACTTAAGAGAGCAGTTCTGACAACATGAAACCGGCTTGTCGAGCAATGAAGCACCAGCCAGACATTTCAACCTTTTATCTTTCGTACAATATTACATTCAAATATAGGATAGTGTACTAATTACAGAGTAGGTTACATAATTAGCTATATCATTCGACGCCAAAATTAAAAAGAAAAACCCAGCGAGTTTGAGTTCATCCAGGAAGTGCAAATTCAATATGCAAACGATTTTAACCACCAGCAGCACTACCGAAACACACAGTTAAGCAGATCTAATAAAACGAGTCTGTCTAATTTGAGTAATTTCTGACTGCAAGACGCACCTGCTTCAGTTTCAAAAATAAAATGAAAAACGGTTAATTGTCACGTCAAACTGTACTTATTTAGATTCAAAGCATTAAGCCAAAACCACCTATTGGGGGGTTTATATCTTTTACACGTAATGTACGATGCTCTTTACTTTGTCTAATAACCATAAAACTATTTTTTCTTCTTCTTCTTACACTTATAAATAAAGATGGTATTGTTTAGTTAGCATTACAAACTATAATAAGACTTTGACGTGGGTGGTCGACGTGGTCAGTTAGGTGTCAACTAAAAAGACATTTCAGAAAATGCATAAAGAAGATAAAAAAAACTAGTTTTACGTGCTAGATAATCCAACTTGCACTTATAATTGCATAAAAAATAAAGCATTTTAAATTCAAACGAGTTAAATATTCAGTTTCTCAGTTTGCGTTCCTCTGAACAAAAATGGTAAATTACTGTCTGTTTTGGCCATTGCATTATGTAAGGAAGACCCACACCCATGACATTCCTTATCATCATTACAAATGTATAGATTTTGTACAAACAATAATGATAATTTTAAGTATTCGTTAAATGTAAACATCGGTTATGTCATAAATAAAAAAACCGGTACTTCCATTTCACGAGTACACCAACGATTTGGCAATTACTCAGTGAAGTCTTTTTGGGTTCATATTAGAGTTTTAAAGAGAAAGTATTGATAGTTTTGTAAACTTACAGTGATGCTTCTTTTATCCTTTGTAGTGATAGGAGTTGAGAGGGTGGAACCGACCGGCTCACACCGTCGAGAATTGTCATCCCGTGAGACTCGTCAAATTCTGTAAATAAATAAAAATTTATGAGACACCTTAGTAAATAAAGACCAAATTAATCAATACTAATAGTAGGTAGCAAGTATGTGCTAGTTTATGATTTATTAATGATACAATAATTTCCTGTTTTAATAAGTAACTGTCGAAAATCTAAATTGATAGCTATTAATTATGCTGTAATTGCAACACCTTCCAGGTAAATACAATGTTCATTGATGTTACAATAAATTTATTATGATCAGATAGTTTTCCCCAGTTTCAAATTTCAATGCCCTTCACGTTTTTACCAGTTTTTGTATCCTACGTGTATACTTTTTTCATTCAAAAAGAATCGTTTTTATATTTTTTTAATACGAATAAAGAAATTAAGACTTAAAAACGGACGCACTACATTTTTATGACTCAAAAACCCGACTTAAGGTATCGCATTGTATTCCACAAGTCTCTTAGAATTTATAAATTACAAAAACTCGGCTGTTTTTATTAAAATTTTAATGTGTCTGCCTTCTCAACCAAAAGAGGCATTTATCTGTCAAAAATGCATTTTTCAGCTTAAAAGTCATATACAACTGAAGCATTTTTCAACAATTCAGCTCTTAACATTTTGAACAAAAATCAGCATTATTTTTCTTTTTTTCTTAAACTTTCGTTGTTACAAGTTGAGCATTTGCAGCTTAACTGATAAATAAATATGACACATACAAAGAATATACCGGCGGCTGAAATAAGAAATTTCACATGCAGAGCCAATGGCCTATTGAAATAGCAAATGAGATAAGGGCGTGGTAATGGTGAAGCAGGAGACAAGAGAATGCACATCATAGTTCACAATAAACACTCACAAAATAAATTTCAAAAAAATGCACATACAAAAACATGCCCTGAAGTGCCGTCTTAAAGAATTTCACAATTTATATACTTATTCTGGATACAAGTACACTAATAACCATCTTTTCAAAAAAAAAAAAAAGTTCATTAGTGTAAATGAAAATTACATTTAAAACTCAATTCAAGATTTTTGAGACATATTCTCAAACTCCTTTATAAAATTTAGCCTTGGTATAACTATAAACTAACTAAAAAAAAATTACAAACCATAACGTTAAAATTTTAATTTCAATACTACTATCCAGTGCACAAATTTCCATAAGCTAATTGCAATTTTACTCCAAGCGTTTTGCCCATTACTGTAAAACCCTTTTTATTTTTTTTTGCCATACCCAAAGCATGAATATGTTAATTGAGAGTTGCGCTAAATAAACTTTTATAGGAACGAAGCTTCATCACCAGCCTAGAGTACTAATTATTTTATAGTGGACAAGTACAACGTGCAATATAGCATTACGATGGTGTTGATGGGGTTTCCCATTGTTTCAACCTCAGCATATAAATTACGTTGGAAATGAATCCTCGCCCTTCGTCTCCACCTACCCAGCCTTATGTTTATCTGTTATATTATACTATATTCCAACCCAACCATCCCCCATGTATGCAATGAACATCCAAAAACGAATGATCATTTGCAAATTTAGTTTAATATAAAAAAACAACACATCAAACATCATTTTCAACAGGTAAGAAAATGGCTGTAACCTTGTATAAAGATAAAAATAATTCTACAAGCTTTAAGAGTCGTTATTAACTTTCACCCTGTCGTGAGTTGTCCACCTTCAACGGGTTTATTACTTGTAAATAATATTTTTCTATGGCTTATTAATATTACAGACATTTTTTTGTGTGCTTTTGCGTACGTGTAAAACGTGAAACACGCGTTTAATACATTCAAGTTTTAAGACGAATTTCTCTAACTTCATTTTTTTCATGCTTGCAATATTATTGGTTAAACGTCGAATTCAAAAGTGTCTAAATACAGAAATTTGTAAATAATTATAGGTTACCGAAATTTACTGGTTTTTAAAAGGAAAATGTCTTGAAATAAAAAAAAAAATTATTTTTTACAAGAACTCCTACTCAAACGTCATGTCAGTGAGAGCATTTAGCACAAAAACGCAACCTACAAAATCAATTAAAAATGCAATTAAGAAGGAACGAAAAAATAATTGTCTTAAATGTTTATAATTTAAGCTACTGATATTGAACATATATTTAAAACACTGATTTAAACGAAAAAATAAATCTGATTTTTTCTAAGAAAATAATGCGACCAAATAAAAAACTAAAGACTAAACTTTCGTGCCCCTTTAAAAATCAGTCATTCTAGGGCCATCTTAACGAATTCACTTTAATGACAATGATAATTTTTTCCAAGACAATTTCTCACAAACCTAAGTGTTTATACCAACTTTGAAATTGTAACAATTTAACACAGCCAGTAAAAATGGTAGTAAAATTTGATTTCAAAACGCATTTCATTGTGCATATTTAATTTAGTACCGTGAATTTAAGTTCAAAAAGCGGTTACATAAAATCATAAGTACTACAAACTTTAAGATTTAAAAACCATTGCATTTCTTAGCACCAGTAAGCAAAAGCTTTCAAACAGTAAAGTTCAAACTTTGCATAAATTACTAAGTATTCAGCTAAAAAAGCAAACTTATCTAACCAATTTCTTTAAAATTTATAACGATAAAGCCAAAATGCTAATTTCTCAGAGAAGCCAAATACATAGATTTATCTAGTTATTTATTACTCCCTAAATAACTTAATAATTAAAGAGATTTGAAAAGAAATCTCTCCAAAGCATAAGACACTCAACAAAGACCTGCTACGCCACATTCTTTCCCCAAAAAAATAAAATAAAAAAGTTTGTAAAATAATGTTTTTTCTCTTAGTGAATAACACAGTTTGCATCCCCATATAAAGTTTTAAAACAATTTCCTATTGAGAAATATCTACATCACGTGATTGCGACCCATCTTACATATGCTACACCCCTCTTCTCGAATTAAAAGAAAATAAATAAACCGCCAAGGTAAACGTTTTGCCATCTCTATCTTCAACTTCCAAACCACTAACACCTCCCACCTGAGGAAACCTGTCTTCCTTTTGGACGACACTGGTGAATATCTCCATGTTAGGACGACGCCATTATAAATCAGTACTCGTGGACTATCGTTTTTCAAGCTTCTTCCTCACCCTCCCCTCTTCCACTCCCCACTTTATTATTATTATTATAAAAAAAAACTCGCTTTCCAAAACAACTTTGAAGACATTGTCGACATATTAAACAGCTAGTAAAAAAAATGTCCTCGTGCCTCGTCTGCTTTGACCCATATATTCTCCCTCTCACCGCAAAGCTTCACAAAAGCCATAAATAAATGTCCTCTATAAATCAATTCCAGACACATAACACACACTCACTCACAGTTAATACATCCTCTGAATAAATAACATTATTAAATTAGTCCGTACTTAAAACCTCAATTTATGATTAGTTTACGAGACTGTTTTGTTAACCATAGTTCAAATCACAGCAACCACTTGACATCTTTTTTCATTTAATTTAATCTGATTCGACTTACGGCACTTTAAGATGATACAAATATCTTCATAAACTTAAAACAACCATTTAGTAATAAACAAGATTTAAATAAAAAAAAAAAGGAGAGAAAGAAACTCCTCATATTTTATTTTAAATTGCCGAATCTTTTTTAAGTCACAGCTAAATTTGCAAAAATGCCGAATCATGTAATTAAGATTCTTTTAAAAGTGAAAGTGTATACAAGAAAATGTTTTTCCAGAAAAAATTCTACAATATACTTCTATATTCAAAAAGTATTTAAAAGAAGATTTTGGTATTTTTTTTTACTTCTTATCTTTATTTTATTTAAGCATAGTCGTAATTTCAGTGTTGCTTATTTAGCAACATCCACACCCACACTTTCCCCTTCATTTGCTGCATCATTGTTGCCTTTGGCATACTCCTCCCAAATGTCACACGTAATTTCAATGGTAACACACAGGTACCTCACCCTCTTCATATACAAATTCCACATGTCCCATCAAATCATACATCCTCCACCCCTCCCATAGAAACCAGACTTAAAACCACACCTGAACTCTCCTCATCCTCAAAAACGATTTTGCAATCACACTACAGATTTTTAAACAACATTTTCTAAAATAAAAAATACTTCAGTATTTACACAAGTACTCGTAACTCCCTTCTTCTAACAACAACAAAATCATTAAACTTAAGAAATTATCAAATTTATCTATAAAAATATTCTAGATATAAAAATTGCAACAATTTTTAAGAAAAATGTTGAAACAAACAACTTTTGAAAACTGACAATTTGAAATACCAGTATGGTAATCGATTTAAAAAATGCTTGAAACGCGTAACGTCCGTCAATTTCTTAACGAACACCTGATGTTTTTATTTTGACAACTATTTTCAACGGTTTTACAACTTACAAGTGGTAATTAGCAATTACTCGTTTTTTTCCCCATTCGACCTAAGTGAGTGAGAGAAATAGATAAACCAGACCAACAAACACTAAAAAGCTCCACCCTGAAGAAATAAGAAATTAGCTGTCTTTTAATTTAATATCTCACAAACGTTAAAAAGCACAGTGTAAAATTTAATAGCCATCTCATATCTTATAATGTTATGTATGTATAAAACGTTAAACGTTTGCTGTTAAGTATATAAAACTCCCATCTCGAAATTTACAAAAAAAGCCATAATACATATCTAAAAAAACGTATGTTAATGGGTGTGTTACGTTACGTAGGTAGATGTAAAGACTCTTAAAAGCATATACGAGACGAATAAAGTGCTCTTTAATCTCGTATACCACACAACAGGTCGCAAACTCACATCAAAAATCCTATATAATAATAATAAAAAACAGAAATTTTTTTTTTGGTGACGAAGTAACGAAAATGCTATAAGGGTAGTAGTAAAATAAAAAAAAAACCTAGTCAACAAGTTCTTGGAAACTAAAGAAATTTTTTTTTTACCGTAATATTGAAAGCTGAGTAAAAGTATATAGCAGACGACGGTGCTTAGACTTGCCCAGCACGTGGTACACAAAAGATAAATAACTGATAAAACTCCCACCATCATCATCATCAGACACAAAAGCAATATATTTTTATTTTAGCTTTTAAAAAAATACCAAGATGAACACTACCTATCCCTTAGGGAACAAAAACACAAAAGAGACTTTTTATTGTTACTTACGCCTTAATACGTGTCGATTTTTTATGCAAGTTTTCCGATTTTTAAAATAAAAAACACCATATTTTCACCTCTCACTGATTCAACAAGATGAACGCATATACCGATAAATATACATAAAAAACACGAAGGTCAATACGAGAAAAAAAAAACTTAATATAAAAAAAATGTTTCCATGGTTTTCAATTTAGTTTTACTTTAGCTTCCATATTGCCCTTCGAAGTCCTACAAGTTGCAACTGACATTTTATTTTCAATTCTGCAACTGAAAAACGCCATTTCTACATTCTAACTTCCATCCAAGAATAATAATACTTATTTCAATTACACACCAAAAGCATATATACTTTGGCATCTTGAAAATATAATTGGAAAAATATTTTTTTTTTAACGAAAATGAGTTGGTCACCTTGACTCCCGGAACTCTCATATGTGTGTGTTCATCTTATTTGTAACATTTTGTGCTTATGGGCCAACATATTTCACTGCATTCAAGTTAAAAAAAAAAAAAAAAAAAAGTGAATTATTGGGTGGTGGTGGTGCTTAATTGCTCACCCACCCATCATTTTGCCCTTTTTTTTCTTCTTTACAACAATTAAAACCATCCTCACTCGACCCCCTTTGGAGAAAAACATTTTAATAATAATAATAATGAATATAAGCTACTTGAAGTGAGTTTATATATTCCGTATAGTTAAAACGATTTAGGTATCCTATTTATTATGGAAATTGCAAAATAGTTCGTCAAGGTTGCAACTGAAATATGCGTCTTATTAACGCTCCATAAATGATGAAAATTTTAAGATAGAAAAAAGATAAAGTAGCCGACTTAATCATGATTTGATGGTAAAAGCATATAACACGCAAGGTGATTGTAAAACCAACACGCCACACTAGACCAGCCACTAATTACAGTAAGCAACTCGAAAAAAAAAATCAAAATTTTACGCCATTGTAAAATTTGGTTTAGTTTTTGCAGATAAAAAATATATGAAGTTTCCCAATGACATTAATATCAATTGTTAATACAGTAAGTAACACTTGAAATAATCGTGATTTTGGTATAAACAATTATAATGCCTCATTTCATATTAACATAATTTTCCCTCATAATTAAATTAAGTGATTAACGATGTATAAATTAATTTCAAAACACAAAAAAACTATTACTAAATAAAAAAAACATCTAAAAAATTGCCATACGGTAACTTAATACCATTACTATCACAGTTAGCAATAAAAATACTAAAAATTTCTCACCGGCACTACTAGTACATGACATTTGAATTAACCAGTTATTTATTATGCTAAGAATATATTGTTAAATTGTTTATTTTGCAGTTAAAGAGTGATCTCACACTAATATACAGGTAATAAAAATTAAGACAAATAACACATACCAAGTAAGGACGCAGACAAAACTCAATTAAAACAAAAAATATTCAAACAACCTCAAAAGAAAACTAAATTTCAAATGTCACTCCAAGGCTATTCCAATACATATTTTTAGCTGCATAAGATTACAGTATAGCATTCGACCACAACCAGTTAAAATTCGGGTGCTTTACTGACACACAAAAAAAATACTTAACAAGTATTGTATTGCTAAGGCCAAACGAAGTAATTTCTATTAATACTAAAAAAAAAAACTTCAAAAAAGAAAAAAAAAACCTGATTTGGGTGGTTTAGACCGCTAGAATATTTCATCAACCTAAAATATGATTTTGTCAGTAGAAATTTAAAAAAAAAATTGAAATGCTTTGCTCATAAAAATAAATCACGAATATTTTTCCTTAAGGCAAAAGAATAACATAACAAAAGATGACAAGATTGATTACAAAATGCGTATATTGCTCAAAATGTCTCAAATAAGGAAGCAAATACATCAAAAAATGAAAAAGTATTAATTTTGTCATAATATACATAGTAGGATTTGTTAAGCTAACAAAGTCTTAAGTTAAACTTCAATAATACAAAGTACTGTACAAGTTCAGTTGATTTGTTCGTACAATTTCAGTCGTCGACTTAGCTTTATTAAATAAAAGTTAATTTTTGTTCAATAACAACTAATGAGAAGTGAATGACATCAACGAACCAGGAAGCATTTTCGCATATTGTAACGTTAACAGCCTCTCTTAAAACTAAAAATATAATTGTCTATTGTGCATTCAAGTCCGTGAATGTTGGTTGCATTGCTATCAAGTTCATCGATTGAACGTAAAAAAATCGTTTTTAAAAGTCAAAGTCAATATGGCACAAAAATAATTATGTGAATAGAATCATAGCAATCATGTACTGTAGCTAAAATTCGAGAAAATTTCAAAAAATATAAAAATATGCATTTAAAATGGTAAATCACTGTATCAAGTAGTAAAAATTTATAGTGTTAGAAACTGTTGTGATTGTAAAATAGTTTCAGTGAAGAAGGATAACAATGTGGATACTTAAAATCCATTTTCCCACGGTTATCTCGATAAATGACAAGTAAAAAAATCAACAAAACGTCAGAAAAAAACCATATTAAAATATAAACTTTATACTGCATATACAAAAAAAATTATATACAGTATATAAAAAGTATAGTTTTCTTTGTATGTATGTGTGTCTATCGACCTTGTGTAAGAATAAGAAGCAATTCAAACGAAACATCTTTTTTTCAAAAAAAAAAAAAAAATTAACTGGTAATTGGCCAACGAAATTGCCTGTGTAATCACCCTAACTATTAAAAAATATCTTTTTTTAAAAAAGAAAAATTAAAAATGATTCTTCCCTGAAACATATTTATACTAAAAACAGAAAGAGCTCCTGTAAAAAAATATTAATTGAATTGTCAAGTTAATTAAACTATTAGAAATTGACCTCGTTAACGCATGTTATTTAAAAAAATTCAAATAATAGTCTAATTTTAAGATGTTTTAGATGATTATGTTTTAAAAAGTTGTAACACGAATAATTGTCTTTCAAAAACAAAAATTAACCGTTTCAAATTGTTTCCAGTTCATAAACTTTAACCCATAAAAACACAAAATACAACTAAAAACTATAATAATACTGTACTTCTATAATTACATCAGCAACAAATGCTAATCAATTATAAAACAACAACAAAAAATTAAATCGTTATTATTACTGTTTAGTTGAAAAGTTAGTGATAGTAATTAAAATACGGTAATTAAATTCAATTGCGTTTATTTTTTTTTATTTGAAACGAAATTTTGCTTTTATAGATGGAAATAAACTAATTTTATGTCGTGACTACATAAAAAAAACTATGTTAACATAATATATGATATACCCCAGCAGTAAGTTTATTCACTGAGGATGGAAAATAAAAACTTAAAAATATACAACTCGGAGTTGTACAAGTATGTTCGTGACTAAAAAACATTTATAAATTTAAGACTGCACTGTTTTTTAAAATTACGTAATAAAAACTGCAACATAACATAAAAATAAAACGAAATGACCACTAGAATCAATCGGAAATGGTCAACATAACAACAAAAAACAAAACAGTAATAATAATAATGTTGTAAATTGTAAAACAAGTCCGTTGTAACAAAATGGGAGGTAAAAAAAAAAACCTTTAAAAAAGTTACCTCCAATATCACTAGACCAGTCAATTTGTAGGCAATCACAAAAATAATAATAATGCAGATAAACAGCATTTTTTTTCAAAGCTGATTAAAATCCGGAAAATAAAAAAACTAAATAAAAAGCCACCAAAGTTTTTCTATTAAACTTAGCTGTCATAATATTACGTGAAAGTCTTGTTAATTTTTTTAAAGCTTCAATAAAGCAGATGAAGCTATTATAAAAGATTGAATGACAAACCACACACACCATCCGTTACCTCGGCGTTGGGTTACAAATAGTTTCGATAAGACGGCTGGTCAACTAGGGCCACACGCGTCCACCACCCACCAAGCCTATATTCCCACACACAGACATGCTGCCGTATAAAAAAAACTCACATCAATGAAAATGTCAATCACATACAAATCAAAGTTAAGGAACACACGCACATTGTAATTGTGCAAAGTAAATGGTCTGTTGGCATCAGGGCATGCACCGATACTCAAGAGAAATAATATTATAAAACTAATTTTACAATATCTTTATAGAAGTAAAATATCAAAATATTGTCAATTGAAATATCGAAATGCTAAAGCATATTGAAATTCAGTATTGAGTCTCATAAGTAGTAAGTTAAACCCTAAATGTACAGTAGTACTGCTATCAAAATTTATTTTGACAATATTATCAAAAATAAAATAAAATTGAATTCATGGACTAGCCAAATTTGCTGTTCAGGTATTCTAAATAAAACTCCTAACATTTATCCAATATGGCTAAAAGTTGGTTATACGTTGACATTATCTGAAGCGTAAAACTGCCATCTTCAAAATCACATTGTTAATTTTTACTAATAAAAAAATTCCTTTAAACAAATACACCAAAGAACTTGAACTCTGACGTTTTCAGTTTTTCTAATTTTAACACCCAATATAAAAAACTATAAAAAAATGGTCAAATATAGACACTGAGCTGCAAAATAAAGCATCGCTCCACTGAACCTTACTCCATTTACACAGTGATTAAACTTCCTAATAACTACTTAGAGCTACTTTTCACTATTTTCCCCACTTTTCCAAACGCACACTATAAAATTCTTAAAAACCTTAATCAACAGACAAAAAATTAATTTAAGCTTTAACATGAACAGTGAGTGAATTGAAAAATAATAGTTCGGCTTTAATTCATCCAAAACAATCGAAAAATTTCACGATACTCAAGAAAAACGACATCACAATTTAACACAAAGTACACACAGTTCAAAAATGACGTTTGAAAGTTTAGATTAAAAATTTCGCAAGAAACAATAATTAAACTTTACAATAATCAAATCGATATCTTTTCTTAAGTTCATAAGAGTATTACACACTCATCTATCAAGAAACTTACGGTCTAAGTACAATCTAATGTAATATAAACACACGCGATACATAGATAAGACACCAAACCAAATGATCGATCTATTCATACTGTACAATGAATAAAAAATCCATACACACAAAAAGAAAAGAAAAAAAAAGTGTTAAAAAAACACACTGATCTTACGTGATAGTTTAGTAGAAAAGAGATTGAAATTTCAAAAGAATAATAGTTTTTGCAAGTGAGTAGCTGCAGCACCGTAATACCGGTGCTTTTATGCTTTGTTTACATTAAAAAGCTCCTTTTCCCCATGACCACAACAATAGAGAAAAAAAGAGAAGAAAATCAACAACACTGAAGGTGTTTGTAATATTGAATGAGATTTAGTTGATCAACCTATCAGGAAATGGAAGATTTTTTTTGTTAGTTTGGGTAAACTTAAGCGTAAATGTAAAAAGGATCAACATTGCTGACTGTTGTTAAGTGTTAAAGTTACTCGAGGACACTAACATTTTCTTATTTCACCAGTAGCTCTAATGTTTTTACTAGCGCCTACATTTGATTCTATTCACATCCACACAATCTTTCAATGCACCGATTTTATTTCTTTATAAGTGTACTGTAACTTATATAACATACCCCATCGTTAAATATTTACCCACTTACACAACATGAAACGATTTCCAGCTAAAACCAGAAGAAGTAGTACCGGTGGAAGAAAAAAAAATTGGTTACTGAAAGAAGTTTGATGTAACAAGAAACGCAAATGGTCAATTCTAGACAATTCGTAGTGTCAAATTATCAAATAAGTAGCCACCAACAAATTTATTACTACCATGTTTTGTTTTTATTAATGCAAAAGCCGCCGACCTAACACTTAAAGGCAATTTAAGTGGCTAGTTTTTTTTAAAGGCTTAATTAATAGTAAGACGAAAACCACCAAAAAAATATACTTTCTGTTTCTCATGTCAGACCAAAGTGTGTTTTATTGTTACAGCAAACATTTTCGTCGCTAAACTTGATTTCTATTACACAACAGCATATAATAAATTGTCCAAATAGAAAAATCTTTTTTTTTCCGTGTACATTTATTGTTTATAGCGTCGTAACGTATTTACGATGCGGCCTAAAGGCAACTAAGTAGCATACACAGTACAAATCCCCCGGGACAATATTTCCTAATAAAAACACTAGCAATTGCATTTTTATTTTTAGTGCTTACTAGTTTCTTTTAAGATGATACCAATAAGATAACCAAAATAAGTTGGTATGATTTAGTTTTGTCGTAATAACAACCGCACAAAAAAATTGAAAACAAAGTTCCTTTTTTTATATACTAAAATTTACTAATAATAAAGTTTGCAAATTTAGTGTAAACATTAATTACTAAACAATTTTAAAATTGCAGTCGACAACCACAAAATAAAATTCGTGATGCAGTGGAAAAAAAAATTTCTAGTTTAATTTTATTTTGGCTATTCAAACTTTTAGAAAATTATAATAACTTTACGCGATTACTTGTAACTGACATAATAGAAAACGTCTGCTTGAAAGTTGCCCTAAAAGTTTTATTTTTATATTTTATTTATACAGTACACCTAAATAAATTTATAAGTAGTGCCTATGAAAACGAGTAATTTTAATGTCTTCATGTCAGAAACTGATACCTTTGGTTATAGCACGACTTAAATAGCAAAGTTGTAATGGAATTTGGGGTGTCTTAGAAAAATTTAAAAAAAAAAAAACAAAACAGTAAGTTATAAAAAAAAGTCGGTGTCATCGCCTTGCAATAATAAGACATTAAACATCTGTTACAGCAGTAACACCAATTCTAATTACATACAAACAGTTATCACAACTTAAATATTAATAATAAAAAAACCATCTAGCATTCCAGAAATCCCACTTTAATAAAATAATAAAAATATTAACTTTCAATTTTAGCTTTCAAAATCTTTGTACACATACAGTTTATAATATATCAAATAAAAAATATTATTTAGGGCAAGTACAGTGTATAAAGCCACAGTACAAGAAAGACTAATTTAAAAACCAAATTAAACTAACCACTGTGATTTTATTAAATAAAATATGAGTCATCGTCGTCATATCTACAATTATTATTATTGCTCTATACAAATGCAACACCCAAAAACAAAAAAAAAAGTTTAACTCGATTGTTATTAAAAGAGACCCATAAGATTGACCGAGACTAGGGTGTTGTCTTCTTCATTGTACATACATCATCATTTCTTATAAATATTATCTCAAAGCGAAAAAAAAAATCCATAAAAGTGTAACATAAGAGTTTATGTATTTCATCAACTCAGAGGAATTAATTCGTTGTCTTCAACAATATAACCCTCCCTTGCTAAAAACACCAAGATCACTAACCAAAAATTCATACTTGAGGGAGTTGTTTTGTATACACAGCCCCAACCGGCAAACACGTGTTTCCCCCCGTCAACCCTCCCTTTCCCCCCTCAACCAATCCACACCCAAGCGAAGCCGAAATGAAAACAACCAAAAATTATTTCTCATGACATAAATAAAGAATTTTGAAACCCTCAGAACATATAAAAAAAGAAAAACAACAAAAAGAGATATTTAAAGCGCATACTGTATACACAACAACATTATACAACGCCTACACCAGCAATTCCTAGCAAAAATAAAAAGGTATAGAGAGTCCCTTAAGAAAACAAAACTAACAACGCAAATTCGATAAAATCAGATAATAACCAATAGCTATTTTAGTCAATTAAATTAGTCCTCCATCAATGCATCGAACAAGTAATAAGAAAAACAACAATGCCAATATGTGTAAATTGTGTTTACTTATAAGCTTGTGCATGTTATTTACCTATCAAGACACCAGAAATCCGCCCTCATTTAAAAGTCACTTATCTTTTAATTACATGAAAATGTTTATATTAAACATTCAGAATACCAAAACAGATATCTAGATTTAATAGACGTCAAGCATTAATTTTTCTTAAATTAACTAGAACAAAAAATTGAGTGTGTTAATTAAAGTTTGATAATGAATGTAAGAATTTTGACATGCTATACTCGATATATTTGAAAAATAAGTTGAAAAATCGTATATAGCACAATTATATAACAATCAATATCTTAGTTTGCCTAATAAACAACTCCCCAGATGCAAATTTCCGTTTATATTTCCATTAAATGTTTATACATAAAAAACAGTACTCCAGCGTATTATTAAACGTAATGTAACTCCCTATTCTCACCATATCGTATTTAATATGGCTAGTTTCCTTATCAGATACAAACAAACAAGTTGCCGAGATTTTTCTATTACTCAGCAAGGGATCCGTTTCGTATGAGATAGCTTGAGTCTGATATTTTTCTTATTTAGATTGTACATACAAAAAGTCTCAGCACCACCACCACCACTTCCTTTAACTCCATCGCTTTTCACATTTTACACAAAATAAACACAAATTAAACAATCGTCTGATTTTTCAGCTAAATTTAAACAAAAAAAAAATCTGATCAACTATAACAAGACTTTTTTTTCTTCTGAAGTTTAAAAGTTTTTTTTTTCTCTTGACTTTTTCTATTCATCTTATTCTTCTCTGCTTATTAGCATCATCATCTTCATCATGAGAATTAACTATGATACAAACTGAGATGAGTTTACTATTAAGTTGCAATGTATATGTGGACGTCAAAGATTGCACGCAGGAGGAGGGAGGGATGGAGGGGAGGGGGGAGACAGGTATTCAAAGACTCCCCCAACCGACTACATCGCATTAAACAATTCGACTAAAGGGCAGGTAGTCACGAATGTTTTGTAAATAAAATACAGAAAAAGGAAAGAAAAAAATATACTTGAAGCCTTTTTATTATTATTATTATTTCTTAAAGCATTACCCCTTTTCTTCAATTCTTTTCTCCTTTGAATAATAGAAAAGACGTAAATCAAAGCTTCTTCATGACACTGTATTCATACTCCAAGTAAAACAGACAATTTCATATTGTCATGGTTGAACTATATGAAAATTTACGATTTGCTATTGATATAAATGCTCAGTTGGAAAGATGATGGAATCAAAGTCAAGAAGAAAAAAAACCCAACAACAAATAATGCCTTTTTAAAAGTCTGACAAACTTCAAAATCTATAAAAGCATAAATTTCAAAAATTCTTGTTAGCTAATTTGAGAACAAATACATCATTGACAATGTATTGATTGATACTGGTGTAAATTCATGAGAAAAAAAAGCAAGACGTCACCGGATACCAAGAAAAAGTGTATATTTAAAATGACATAACCTTTTGAATACAACACAATACATAAAAGAAACGTTTGAACTTCTTTTTAAAACTCTTGACTGAAAAGGTATAGTTAGCGCCAATAAGAAATTGCTTAACATTAAAAATGATTTAAATTACTATACAACTAAGATTTGCTCAATTTCTAAATTTCTAAAAATATGAAAAATATTTTCAGATTTTTGCAAGACAATGAACCAAAACTTTGCAAACGTGTACAGATAATAGGTTAAAAATTAACAAAATTTAGAAGAAACCGCACAAAAATAAGAAAAATTTAATCACTTAATAAAAAAAAGTAAGTAAAGACCTAAAAAGTAAAAAAACCATTAAATTGGTCAATAAATAATTCTACTTCCTGACATTGTCATTTAATTGAAAAGAAGCCAATAATTTTATCAAACAAATCTTTTAATTTAGTAAAACTTGATATATGATTTATCCAAAGCATTTTTTTAGGTGTTTTATATATTAATTCAGTTAATATATTTGTATTAGTTTTCCACCATTATTTTTCACGCGCAATTTAAAGCATTATAACAAAATTTTATAGTAACAATACGTGTAAAAGCCATAAATAATAATTTGCTTATTCGGTGTAAACAACCACAGCAATGTTGTCCCATATTTTAACAGCAAACATTTAGCCAGAATTAATGGACTGAAATATTTAGTGAAACGAAAAGAAAGAAAAAATACAAAGTCTCCGGAACCATATAAATTCCCCTTCGTGTACACTATAATTCCTGCAATATTTTTTCCCACACCGTCCAACATAACTTCTGATTAGTAATGGGGTGGGATTATATTATTAGGAGGAAAAATCCAATTTGCAAGGGCTGTAGAAAACCGCAATTAAGTCGTTTTCATAAACGACCCCTTCTGTTTATTACAAAGTAGTTAAATCCTCTTTATCCCAATTAAAACCGAACACACAAACATATCAAGTTGATATACTAATAATTTAATAATAATAAAAAATACAATAAAGCAATCCACTCGTTCAAAGAAAGAAAAAAAAATGATAAAAATCCCTCTTTTACGTATCAAAAATTCTTTTGCATCCCTCACATTATTTTACCTTTTTAACGAGTCGTGTGATACATAAAATGCAACTTTACAGTTTACACATGTCAAGAAATTGCCACAGGTTAAAATTTTTGCCTCTATTTCCTAACTCTGAACACAGCATGATAGGGGCTTCTCCGCAAGAGATTGACCACACAACGCATGCGCTTCAAAACGCAAAAAAGAAAAAAATCATAACTGAAATTCTTTTCATACTGGGAGAAAGTGAAATTTAGGAATGTAAAGTACACGCTGGTGGCTTTCCCATAGGGTGGCCGACCCGAAACACTAAAGAATTAACAGACGAGACAGAAAGAGCAGAGAAAGTCCCTAACACCTGAAAGTTAAACCACCTGCTTTGAGGGTTAAATTTATTCAAATTACACGATAATCACATAAATTCAACATTAAAAAATACACAAAAAATGTAAGTTTATATTAAAAATCTAAAAAAAAAACAAACAACTTGTCACTTCAACTATGTCGCAAATGTGGGTCACAGTTGCTGAGAATTGTCGCCAAAGCCAGACATAATTTTGCCACATGTTGGTTGGACTTATTGTTAAATTCTTTAAATTACTTGTTATAAGGTACACCCGAGTTTTGAAAATGTAGGCGGAGACGGTGTCTGGACTATAAGGGCATTTGTAAAAAAATAAAAAAAACTGATGTAGGAATGTTTGGCGTGTGTAATATATCGAAAAGCAGTTTGAAATACCAAGCGTGGGTGTGGAACTTATTGCTCTTTTATCTCTTGTAAGAGATGAAAAGATGGAGGATAGGCTTTTGAAAATATCCATTGCTAAGGCATTTCTATAGCATGATACATACACGATGGTGTTGTGTATATAACCCCACACACATACACAAACTCGCATAACCATAATATACCTTACAATCAAAATATACAGCTATGTGGCCGTTGGGCCAAAATTTGGGCGAATGCTCCAAATTTTCAAATTGTTTTCATTTAGTACCTTGCCCCTCTTCATTCTTTTTTTAAAAGTCTTAAATAAATGAATAATAATTTGGCAGCGGATAAAATATAGGTGGAGATACGTATTATTATGTATTCCATGTACGTCTAAATAAAAAAAAGTAAAAAGAAAAATAGCTAAGATACTCATTATTAACATGGGCATCTTAAATTGAAACACATTTTATTTATCGGCCTGACCACACGATACAGTTTTGTTAAATTTTAAGACTGACCAGCTCCCCACTCCACCTCCTTTTTGCCCATAGGGACATACTCACTACTGATGGTGTAAAAGGTGGAGTTTATGTTCTCCTGAACACGTGCCAACAAGTTTGACCAGAAAAATGCTTCAAATATGCATCATAGATAAGAAATGCGGGGGTGGACAGCAAAAACAACAATAATAATTACCCCTTCTTCACATCACATCAAAAGTTTTCAAACAAAAAAAAATTGCTCGTAGAATAAGAACATCAAACCCAATCAAAATTGCTTATTGTTCAAAAAAGAAATAGCCAAAATAACCGCAGCCCAATCTCAATCAAATATTTAACGTGAATAAAAATGCACAAATTAATGACTGCCAAAATTAAGTGTTACAACTGGCATTCAACCCTGCCCATTCATTTCGGTTCCACCCGACTTCTCTACAGCCAAAATCGCCAAAATGGACACGCCACATTATATTACATGGTCTACTACTCACCACTAATACACCACCTTTTTTTTTTACAATTGAAAGACAATTCGGTTGAAATAATGTGTGGTCTTACTGTGCACGTTAAATTAAGCCCCATTTGTTCTGGAATGGACATAAGTTACAAAACTTTTTTTTGTTATGTTATCAGTTAAATCATTTCATTTATCCATTTGAAGAAAAAAACTAACTGTAAACAAGACATGACATGCTGTGCTTAAAATAAACTTTCAACACCACCAATACCAGAAAGCTACACATTCAAATATTCGGGTACAAAAAAGCAAAACTTTGTGAAGTGTTGAATTATAAATTCAGTTAAGACAGCTGGCACACTTGTGCAAAAGTTCATTGTATAAATTGTTGACGTCATTCATCATCTAGCAAATGAAAGCGACGAAAATTAAAGTTGAAACAGTGTTTGTAAGATGATGGAAAGATGTAAAGTCAGAGATCATATTCATTTGTTACCTCTGCAATTGGGCGCATATATCAAATCTTAAGCAGGGGTGTTGTCCACTTACTTTTTTTAAGAGTTTTGAGTGGGGGAGGTGGTAGATGGAAGGAGTAAATTAGAAAGATGCAAAACGCAATTTAAGTCAAGAAAAAAAAATACCCAGTCGTAAAAAAATATGGTTTAAATATACAGTTGACTATATGTAAAAAAAACATATATAAAAGATAAGGTGTCTTACCGCTTTTGTTGACTCTTAGGTCGATGCCATTCTGATATGGTTGAGATGGTGGTGGCGATGTTCTGGGTGAGTGGACCATAGTAGGTGGGGACGTAGACGAACGTTTGTTAACCGAAAGATCCACCGGTTCTAACTGGACAGGAGGACATTCCGCCTATATAACATTATACCATCAAGTATTTTAATATTCATATTCAAGAGCAAAAAAAAATAATGCAATATAAAAAGTGATTTGAGCGCAAAATCAAAAAGTACAAGGTTAACCAAGACTGAATTAAATGGATTTAATTACTGTACTTGATTATCGGTTAACCGTTAAAAAGTTTTAATTAAATTAGAATTTAGTTACCTCTTTTGATGTCATGCTGTGCTGCATCCGGGAAATGAAATAGGTGGCGTCACCACACGGGACACGGGAGCCTTGCAAAGGAGACAACCTCCACTTGTCACCAAGCTGGCTGCCAGATTCGCTCTGAAATTTCAACAATAAACTTAATTATAAATCAATTTAGTAGAGAAGTACATATCTTCAATTACTATAAACGAAAATTACAGAATACAGCAGCTAAACTAAATGTTATGTTATCTAATATTTGTACTCTTTTCAACACATGTTATTACAAGAGCAACAATACATCAGCGTTTAGATTCACATTTACGGTATAAAAGTTGAAATTCTATTACATTATTATTATTATTACACAAAATATTTTTAAAAACTAAATATTGAATTGGCAATTTTAATATACGAGTAATTCCTTGCAAGACTACCTTTCTAAGAGCCGAGCCGCTTTATAATATAAAAATGATGACAAAACAAAATTATTTTTATATAAAAAGTCTACACATTAACTCTTAGCACTTCCTGTTATTTAAACAACAAAAAAACCACAATCTTTACTAAAAATAATTTAACCTCTTCTTCACTTAAAGAAAAAAGTATAGCACACGCAACAAAAAAAAACTACTTTTATTAATAAAATATATACTGTAGAAAATAAATAAAAAAATCCAACCAAAATTTATCGAAGCGATTAATAATAGCACTTCTTCACATACTGTCTGTAGACGTTAAATTAAATGAAGTACAAGTAATTTTATTGAGTCACTAATGACAATAAAAAAGCACCTAATAACAACATTAGCAAATATTAATAATCAGAAAAAGCATGTGAATGGCCTGCTGTATTGTCCACAAGTTGTTACGGGTCATTTCAGCATTTAATACACTTTTTCACATAATAAAATTTGAAACGTAGGGAAAAGCCATAATCTAATCTCACGTCTAATTTATCGGACTCCACAACAAAACAAGTCAAATCAAGACAAGTCTAATTTTATCTCTTTTAAAAGAAACCTATTAATTTTGTTAGATTATTCTTTATTTACATAATAGAAAAAAAGGATGACTAAGTTGTATGTATGCCACTTTGAAACGTTATTACAACCGTCAATAGTCAAACATTAGTTCAAATGCGAACTTTATGCTGTTCATCATCATCAGACAATTCCAGCCTCACAACACCCCATACGGTTCACTATTGGATTACAGGAATTTAGGTTGAACCACCACTTAATTCTATTTATGCATACAATTAGTACTCGTAGCATCATTACGATGCCCCTATATCTCAAAAACGTAAGAAGAAAAAAAAAGCAATTACTACAAAGTTGTGATGAGAATTTCAAAACAAAAAATTTGCATTTTTTAATCTTCAATAAATAAAATTATTGTAAAACAATCAACTACCGGTAAACACTAAGCACCTATCAAGAAATATTAATCAGTCGAGACAAATTAAGCTCTTGCAAACTAATTATCACAGCAACATTGCAAAATTCTATGAGCATTTAGCCTGTTTTCCTACATTTTTCTCCTACAATTTGTGCTTTTATAACTTATTCCCAATTAGTAATTTCATTAAATTTTAACTTATGCTGTATAATCTGAATTCCACTATAAGAAATAGGCACATTAAAAATGTCATATTTACCGATATCACAAAGTACAGTAGTTACCAAGTAGCTGCAAGTATGTTTACTTATTTGATCAAGGTTAGTCGGGCAATGATATTTATTAAAGAAAATATTAAGTCTGTTTGATAAAATTTCAAGATGTATCCTAGATAAAAGTACATCCTGCCCCACCCGAGTCTGAAGCATACACTTTCCACTGTGTGTGCAAGCAAGAAAGTTAAGGGGGTTAGAGTTTGTAGCCACTAATCGGTAGCAGTACTGCTAGTAGATTGGAGGGAGGGGTCACAAGGTTAGAAGCGAACGACAGATGCACCTCAGTCGGGAAAAGAGAGAGATCAAAACAGATTAGAGGGCATTTCCCTCCTATACATTTTATAAGATGAGATAAAACACCCCTCCCTTCCTCTTGCATGTACTGTATGTGTATATATTTCTTCACCCTCACACCCTTCAATAACCCCCACCCATCCACAACAACGTCGTCCACCCCCTTATTTTCCACAGCAGAGTAGGCCTTTTTAGTTGAGCCAAAGTTAAAAAAAAAAAGTGGTGGGAAAATGAAATCTACGATCGAAAAGAGAAAGGGGGAGGGGTAGTGCAAAAGATGAGAATTTGAGGTGAGCGATGGTGGTCAAACAAACGGTATTGTTCTTTCTAAAAACTTTTTTTCATTCCCCCATTGCTTACGAAAAGAAATATTTTGAAGCAAAAAAAAAATCACAGAGGTATGATTTTTTATATAGTAATCAAGGGTGGATCAAGTATCTCAAATCCATCTTTTTACAACTTCCCCTCCACCCCAAACTCCTTAACACCTTGTGCACGTCTTGAGTCAACCACAAAATTGTTTGAGGAGGGAAGCACACACACACAGGGAGAGATGAAAACACAAAGACAATGGATGAGGAGGAATTATCTTTTTCTAACAATTTTTTTTTTAGTTTTTGCTTATTAAAATTATAGTAAAAAAAAAAGAAAACCTCGCCCACTCCACTACTGTACCAAGGTGGAGTCATAGACCACGCTGAACATTTACTGTATATGAACAACAGATGAATTACTGCTTATTACTATTGTCTTTTCCAATTCGAACTTTAGAAAAGTATTGAATTCTTCCCCCTCCCCTTCAAAGATAAACAAATACTCCCTCCTTATTTTTTCCCTTGCCAATTTCTACTGTGCTGATCTGATATAGCCTAAAGGCACGAATAAGCGTTTTATAAATTACACTTTTATATCTAAATAACAACGGTAATAATAAAACATAATAAAAAAATTAAATGATTTTAACATTAACTTCCTGTAGGAGGTGATACAACAATACACCAATTAAACACACAATTTACAGTGCTGGTTAGCTAAGAATAGTTTTTAACATTATACAATTCCTTAAAATAAATAGGTGGATTATAATTGCATGTATAACAAAATATCGCAATATATTAACAATTATTAGTACCAATTAACATTAGGAAAACGAGCGGGTGTCTATTTAACAGTGTGTTTTAATTTTAGTATCAAATCCAACGGTCATTTTATTTCTTTCTATGTTAAAGACGTTAAAATAAAATGTTTAAATGTTAATAAACTAATTCATAAAAGTATATATTTTCATTTATTATTATGACTGTTATTATCACCATAATAATCATCCAGGGGTTGTAAAATGTTTCCCCCTACTGCTACTTGCTCAACAACCCGATCTCTCTCATTAAATTGTAAACACACAGTCCTGTATTTTTTTTAGTTTTATTTTAAAAAAAACAAAACAAAACCCATATTTAGCACAAAAACAACAAAGCTAATATTTTTTTCATCTTGTCTGTATCTTTATTCAGCAGACCCTTTTTCCCCCACCTACAGTACCACCACCTACCACCGCCACAATTTTGTAAATTTAAACAATGAAGTGCAAACATTACAAGTGCCCTTAAGGTAAATATTTAATGAAAAGGGTGCTGAGGGCAATGTTTATACACAATTGCCACCGTATTTCATAAACATAATGATTCTAAGATTTCCCATCTCCACACTATGGCGTCACAATGGTCAAATCTTCTTGCTTACCAACTTCCTTTTAACAATTTGTACAGTCAGCCCACCCTTCCGGTTACTAATATAAATAATAAAAACCTTTGGTTATACTAGGCCACTGACCCCAGCTGACACGTCATTTCCTCTCATTCCTCTTCTTCTACATGACGTCATTTATCTGGCCGATAACGTCATCATAATGCAATTTTTTTCACAAAAAAAAAAATTTTTTAAACGAGATAAAATTTTTAGTGTAACAGATAAGACGATTATAATAACGAGCGAATTTGCGTATGTGTTGTAGTGTGTAGATGTCGATGCTAATCGAGGAAATGACGCAGCTCGTATATTACAAGAGACCCCTGGGGAGAAATAATAAAAACATTTTTGCCCTAACAAGTATTGCATAACTAATGTAAAAATTCGATGTCTTTCATTACTTTTAATGCTATAATCGTTAAATCAAATGGTTCAATTGTAATCGACTAAATACTTGAAATGGTTCTGCTCATAAGCTACACATCAAACTTCCTTAATTAACAGTATTTTTACTTTTAATAAAAAAGCATTTAGAAGTAAAGAAAAACGAAATAACCACACAAAAATCCCACTTACGAACAAGCATTTAAATTTGTTAAAAATTAAAAAATAGTATAAAATTAAGCGTTGAATAAAAATGAAAGAAAATTGTTTAGAAAGTCATGGATGTTAGATTTTAAACCTCAATCAATTGCTGGATAACATTATATATATTTTCAACCGTGACAGGATTTCTAATTTGAGTAAACTACAGCTTTTTAAATTACTTTTATATATTCTTAAAGAAGTGATGAAAAAAATCCTTTAGATTAGTTAATATCATTCTATAAAAAGATTCACAATAAAAATTCAGCTGATATTTTAATGATTGTTTGCTGTTGGAACATCTATGCTCTAAATAATAGGCATAAAGAAAAATCAAAACATAGCCGTTTCCTATTTTACGCTTCAACTCCAATTTAGGTAAATGTAAAAAGCACTTAACTTCCGTTCAATTAAATTTCTATCTAATATAAATATCAAATTTTTATATTTTAGATGCAACCCAGTAATTGACATCACAAAAAAAAAAATAAACAAAGTCAAGAGGCTTACCAGCACCAACATGAACGAAGCTTAAGTACGACTTAATTGAGACAGGTACAACCAATAAAAATATCCTTAATTGATTAAATAAACACTCAAAACACGCTTTTCCCAAAGTTAATTAATATATTCACAATGATATCGACGTTTGCCACAAATTCCATGCGACATAGCAATAATACAGTTATAAAAATAAACTCCTGTCAGATGAATTGTCAAATCCAAATTGACCGGTTAATAATATTTTTTTTCGGTCCTTGAATGGCAGTGCAACGAACCGTGTAAGTTAGCACAGGTCACCAAACGGCAATGAAGTAAATAACAATGAAGTTCCCTCGAAAAAAAAATTTTCGATAAGACAAAACGACGGGATGCCTCGATGACCGATAATCGTTTTAGATGCCGGGCGTAGTACGAAAGAGTACCGCACGACGAGGAAGTGGTTTACCGCTAAGCGAACATCGCATGTGAATAAACCGACTGTATGAACGTCTGCCGCCGCTGCAGCGTCAAGTACGGCCGTGTAGAAGGTAAACGTCGTATTAAAAAATTACGAGCGGTGAGATAGGCCAACGACCGAACACAAGCGAAGCACTACTGGTAAATGAACGTGGGTGGAGTAAAAATCGAATAGAAGAGAGAACGTACATGTGCGTCGTCTACAGAGGGCAACACAAACACGGGGTGTGACCCCTCTGACCCACCCCACCCCTTTTTAATCACCCACACTCCCATGCAGCACCATTCTACCACCTCCAATTTTGTGAAAAGGAACCGAGGGAAGGTAGAAAACGAAGGAGGCTGGCTGGTGATATGCTTAAAGCCTCGCCTTTATTACATAGTGCTGCGAGTTTGCTTACAAACTTAAGTTCGCGTTAGAACTCGTCAAATATTATGCAAATTTCCCATCTACTAGTCACAGCGTTCAATTTTACTTTCAACTTTGTTTAACAATTCTTATCATGACTTAAAACCATGCAAACTGGATAATTAAAAATAGAAACAAAAAACAAGTAATCAACTGTATATGCGGGGAGGGGGGAGGAAGAATATCTTGTTCTTGTTGACACAAGTTAAAAATTCGGTAGAAAAACAGCATTTAACAAACTGTAGTTAACCTAGATAGCAGTACGGCACCAAACGTCAACAGTCAAGTGAAAAGGTCAGTTAAATTCAACTATTGAAAAAACTTCTAAAAAAAAATTGTTTATAAAAAAAAAAACAAGTGACCAACTGTAAATGATGGTCGACATTCGACCTATGTCCTTCAACCTCTCAAATGAAACATGAAGATAAAAAAAAATCCTACTACAGTACAGTATATCCAATCTATTATATATATATTTTTTTTTGATTTTTGAAGCTATAATATCTACGATAGCGCCAAGCACATAAAGTACATCCACCATACAGACGACCTCTTTTAAAATAAAAATAATATTCTCATCTTCAGACTTTGGTAAATTAAAAAAACGTGATAGGAGCATCTTACACCTCCTCCCTCCCACATACCAGAAACAACCCCCAACCACCCTCACTTGCAGTCGACAGGTGACCTATGACCCGACCTACACAGTCTTAAAAACAGGATTATTTTAAAGATGAACTAATTACGAATAGTTCAAAAGGAGTAATTATGAGGAGATTAGAAAAATACGTTCGGTGGTTAAGGCACATCACATGATAGGTGTTTCAAGTCTCCAAAGTCAAAATACTTCCATCTGTCCGAGTCGTTTCTATTTTTTCCTTTAGTCTAAAAATAAGATACCAACAGCGTCTCAATGACTTTTTCGCATACATCCCCAACCCATTCATTTGGTTTACCAAGGAAATTGGATCTATTTAACCCCCTTACGTCTCATCTAATTCTGGGTTAAAGTGAAGATTGATAAGAAGGAAAAAGGTAGATGAAACCTGGTGACCGAACTCTACACTTTAGAGTTAAGATTTCTTCTATTTTTCTATATATACACAATGTAGACAAAAAAGATGAGTTCGCAAAAATTTTCAGATTTTTTTGCAGTTGGTGACTCATTCTCGGTGTATAAGTTGCAAGTTAAAGAAGAAAAAAAAGAAGTTACGCCCACAACCTAAATAGCCTCATCTTAACATGCTTAAAAAAAACTTTACCGTTCATTGTTTACATCAAACCTGAGCCAATATTAAAAATAAACTTATACTATATTATGCTTACTTTTAAGATAAACTAAAGTTCTTAACTTCTTGAAACAGTAAAACTAGTTAATTTTTAAAGCCAAAAGAGAAATCCTTGATCACGAAATTGCGGTATGTCCTATATAAGCAGTGCTGGATTTAACCCCCAAAATGCCCTAAGTACCTAGCCATATTGATGTGGCTCTACAGCATTAACTATTGAATTATATCAATCATCACATAAACAGTTCCTGATGTGCTATTTGCAAAAACAATTGAAGGTAAACAGATTTCTTACAGTTTGATTGGTAGACAAAGTAACCAATTGGACAAGTGAATTACATTATTATGCAAAATACTCAAAAATAAATTATGACTTCATTGTAATGACGCAAAGTATTAATCTAGACAAACCTTAAGATAATCTCTTGTCAAAACGATTTGAGTATCGCTTACAAACACCTATGTTAAACTTCAATGTTATGCACAAATTTGGCATTTACAAAACCACCACCTCTATCAAAATAAAAATTAAAAAAAATTGCTTTTCTATTTTGCAAAATTTTATTCATGTCCTAATTCAACAGGTGTACTTGTACTATACAAGCAGTACTCCAATTCAACTGCATTATCCACTAAATATTCGAGTAAATTATGGCATGGGAGAGGTCTCATTTTCCTCCATCACTAAATAAGAGTTTAAGACAAAAAGGCGTAATATGCAGTGTGCTTTTTATTTAATCTGACATATTGAACGAGTGGGTGAAATGAATTAACATATTTACTCATATATGTGAAATGTGAAGAGGTCATTTACTTTTTTTGTTTGGGGTTTTTCTTAATAAGCATCAATCACGAATGTTGGAATACAAAAAAACAATTTATTGGTTATTATTATTAATTTCAAAAATACAAATTGAGGACAACAAAAATAACTTTTTTTTTTTTAGCAAAAATAAAATGTTTTGTTCGTGATTTAGATTTGGCACCCCGAAAAAAAAAAGTTGATGTCATCTCTTATACACCGTTATATACCAATTGTGCAGTGGAAAACCCAAACCGAACGCCTAACATTGCTATTTGATGACAAATCAAGTTTGACGTCATCACGGAATTGGAAAACGCGCGTGAGTATAAGCGACGCCACGTGCAAAAGTCAATGTCACTCAACAAGGTTAAACGCATTACATCGATTTTAATACAAATGCATCAATCTGTCATATAAGTTTACACATAACATAACGCCTTGTATAAAAATTGGATAAATAAAACCCAAAAAAAAATATAAAATAATGCTCTTTCTCTTTTAATCATAATAGTAATAAAGTGCTAGAAAAATAATTAACTTGGGTCAAGGATGCTGAGTTTTAAGGGCGGTCCTATAATAACCTTTATTCACCCCTAGGAAAAACTAACACAAAAAATACCTCAATAAGTCTAAACAAATTAACAAAAATGTATAAACAGTTATAATGCATACATAATAGCATAACGTCATTATTTTGTACAAATTTTTACTCCCTGCTACTTTGTAACAATAAACATTAGACAAGCCAACTTCATTATTTCAAGTTTTTAAAACTTCAAAACTTACTAAAAACCAGGTATTGTCTTAATTATTGTGTAAATTAGTGCTACTGCCCCAAAAACTAATACACTACACATAATTGAGTTCCATTACAACCTTCAAATAATAAAGGACCAATTTCTAATTCTCAAAGCATAAACAAGGCAGCTCTAATAACTTCACTTTGTATAATAAAGTATGAACAACAAATTTAGTTATTGAATCAAAAAATCTAATATAGCCTTTTAAAGTTAACAGTAAAAAGTGTTAAATCAAGCGTGATAACTTACTAAGAAGCAAAATGCCATAACCACACTGCAAAAATTCCAACAAGTTCAGAAAAATTAAACAAAAAACTAACTTGTATGTCAAATAGAGTAATCTTAACGTGGACACTGGAGAGTTAAAAAAGTAGTTATGTGATTATGTCTATATTAAATATTTGTAGACACCGTCTCAACTTTATACTGTCCACGTGTTACTTGTTGGGATAAAAAAAGAAGGTCAACATGAACCACCATGCTGATTGTTGACATCGTCAAAAAAGCCATATCACTTTCTTCCATGACCAACGTCAATCAGCATGAAAATAGTACAGCATGTCTACATGATAAAACTGTGTTCTTACAAACTGTCATTTTATTAAAAATTTCTTTTTCTAATATGAAAAATTGCGTTTAATGTTCATTCGTGTACTGTAAGTGGCGTTTGCTGTTGACGACCACAACTAAATGTGGCACACTCCCCATTATAATAACCACGCAGTTAAAACTTTATGTGTTTTTAAATTGGGTGTGCACGATAGTCACCTTTGACACTATGCAATCGTAAACAAGGCACAAACACACGAGTCGTATAAGCATTCACATTTCAGCATTTGCCATTTAAGCTTACCATTAAACATCTCGTATAATATTACACTTGGCCGAGCTCAGTTACCATTAAAATGTCCTTCCACTTCATCAAATCCTGACGTCATTTACAAAACTCCAATTTGACTATCAGTTAACTTAAAGGCCATAGTGTGATTTCATCGTGTGAATCGATGTATAAAATTCTTCACAATTTGTTTTTGCAATTGGACAGTTAAATAAAATTAATATTAATGGGTGGAATAATTAACCGACGTAAAACAAGCGTCAGTAAACGTTTAAATTGACGTGCAATGCATTAGTTTGCTAGTTTATTTGTATGGAGGCCGATTAATCACCTTTATAAAAACCAGATTTCATAATTATGCATACTTAACATGTCTAATTAGCAAGATTCAAAACGCAAAAAAACTCAATCTTCAAAACTTCAACAATAACCATTAAAATGTAACGTTAGCAAATAAACACACATTGTTACTTTTGCTAATGCAACAAAAAAATTAGATGTTTTTTGATAATTGCCACACAATTTAACAAAAATGCTTTAAATTTAATTCGTGTAAAATACGTTGAAAAGAACACAACAATTTACATAATGTATTGCAAATTAAAAGCAGACAGGGAAAATAACATCTTCCCAAAAGAAGAAAAAAAATTGGAAAAAAATAAAATGTGCAAACAAATCAGATACAACTCACACAAAAATCTAAACATTACATGAACTTGCAGAAAGATAATTTTTTCAATTAAATAATGGGCTATAGTTTCAAATTACAAAACAATTTTAACATATTGAAAAGATTAAAATCCTAAATAGTGTTTAAACTAAGCTAAAATGAAAGCTTTTTACTTGAGAAGGAAAAAAAAATAAAAAGATTAACAACTACCACTTAAATTCTTCTTAGAACCGAACGTATGAGAATTCGAGACTTTTCAGGGGTGGATGGTTCTGTGTTCTTCTCACACCTAGCCTAGCACCTTGAATGTGTCTCCACCCCCTTTAAAAGTTAACAAAAGAAAACGAAATCTTCCTTTAAACTGAATGACATACATAAATCGTATATGTTGCGCCTTCAAATAAAAAAAAAACGCCATTGAAGTGACACACTCTTGGAAAATAACCAGGAAGTTCATTAAAACATAACCAAAAAAATAAAAAAGTCTTTGATTATCATCCACTTCAAAAGAAAAATAATGATTTATTATTAAAGTGTAATTAAATCTTCTCTCTCCCTACCATGATCGAAACATTTGAAGAAAAAAGCTTAAAAAAACTACAACACTATTGAAAAGAGATGAAAAACCAATGAGCTGTGTTTAGGTATTATTTTAAGTAACAAAAGAGACACATACACACATTATACAAGTAACTTACATACCCCAAATCGATGACGGCGCCTCCTGCCATCATTTACGAATTAATACAACACGCAGACAGCAGCTTTTTTTAAGTGACGCAAAGTAATTTTAGCCTTTTTTAATTAGACATCATCAGGGGTCAACCTCGACATTCAAATTCGATTAAACGCTTATGATCAAACGTCGAGTGAGAAAGACGCCGTCAATTGCAAAAACACCCATTCTCATTTATCTAAGCATGACAGTTTCCTTAGTTTTATTGTGACATCAAGCGAATAAAATTACTTCATCTCTGCCAACATTTAAGATTTAAGGAAGCAATAAATCTGCTTCTTCCTTTGATATTTTTAAATAACATGTAGAAGGGTAACTACTGATACGTCATTAAAGTTACTAATTGTTTTAAGTAACATTAAACATTGTAAAACAAACTAAAATGTGGTACTCAAAGGTATTTTTTTGATATCTGAAATTGCACTGCGTTTTAATAATTTATTAAGTGCGTTTCTGCCTAATTTAGCAGCTTTGATGAACTGTAAATGCATTTGAAAAATCGGTTTTCAACTTAAACCGGAAAAAAAATGTTTGTGAATAAACAGTAATGTGACCAAAGTGAAGTCCATTTACCCCCCTCGTCCATCAATTCAAAACACGAAAATCACCTCTTTTTCTGCAAGAGTATTATACGCTTTATGTGCATGTATAAATACTGTATAATGTATATTGCTTCCACCCATGAAAAACGTCGATCACACCAAAACTACACCCCCTGCGCAGAGCTCATACCTCATTCCAAACCCAAACGTTTATTTATTTATTCACCCCAAGTTCTAACTTTTCCCCAGGCACTAATTCCACAAAGTCTTTTAAGTGCCCACCTGTGCACAGACAGACAATTCATAAATGACCAAACATTTCATTTGGTATTCAGGCTACAATAAATCCAACTTTAAAAAAATAAAAAAAATTGTTAAAATATCTAGTTAAAAATTAGTCCAATCAAGTTGTAATAAATAACATCGCAAAACCATAACTAAAAGTACTTTCTCTGCAACTGTAAAAGTAAAACTGACCTGGGAATGAGTAAGAAATTGGGTGTGGAAAAAATGACCTAACCTAACGACCCTTCTTCCATCTATTTTCCCACCTAAATGTACTTGGTAGATTCTAAATACCTTAGTCATCCTATCTTTTTCTCTCATAAGCAAACGTGAGATGAGACGGACACCCAATCCTCTGGGTAAGAAAGGGTCAGTCGTGAGGTCATCCATGGTTTCTTATCAGTGTGAGCAGCTGCTTGTCTAACATTACTAACCCCTAGTAAACTTTTTCCTTCTTCATATACATATTCTTCTTCCTTATAAATACACATAATAAACAGGTTTTTCTTTATTGGTAACCAAGCGTCTAACCCAGCCCTACCACACGTGGAATAAGAGACCATTTAACCCTCCCTTCAACACACAGCTGTGAGGTGACACGCCCTTAGAGTTGATGGGGCAACGCGATGGGAGTTTAGGGCTTCTTTCGTAATGCAATATGGAAAAGAGTAAGCCGCCCCCTCTCTCTCTTTGTGTCCACTTCGACTACGGTAATACTACCACGGTACCACCACCTCCACGTACACCCATCATGTGGTATAAGGGTATTGCCAAACGCCATTAATCATCACCAGCTGGAGGAAAAAGGCGTGTTTGTTTGAAGGGACATTTTTCTAAAATGGAAACGATTTTTTGTGGGTGGAAAGGGACACTCCATCTACGACTACAGAGAAAGTTATAAGGTAAGGGAAGATGAGAATGGTTTATAAAAAAAACGGAAAGCGACATTACATCTCTCAACCATAATCTCCACCTACCCAAAGCTCATTTTGGCAACATCCATAGCGTCTAACAACAAGAAGGAGGGGGAGGGGAAAGAGGGGTAAATATAAAATAATAAAAAAGGACGACGAGTGGACTTTGGAGAAGAAAAAATGAAGTAGGGATTTTCCCTTTTATACCCTACGGCCTACTATCTCCAACATTCCCAATCCACCCCACCTAGCACACAGAAGTGTTTTTTAAAAAGTGAATGGGACCGAGCGTGCTCCCTATTTCTATTAGAAAGAGCCCTTACAGAACGAGAGAGAAGTGTGCATCACTCTTTCGTCCCCCACTGTCCTCATCCAGCCCACACTCACACTGGCCTAGTACCCATCCCTCATACTCCACCCTCATTATTCAACGTTGTAGAATTTAAATTGAGAGCTGAATTAAAATTGGGGATAAAAGGACACATTGGTATAAGAGGGGGAGGAGGGGTGAAGGAACATCAAATACAAAAGAATTTTTAAGAGAGATTTGTATGAAAGCGAGTTGAGGGGGGAGGAGGGGGTAAGGGAAGTTTAACGCGCACATGAAACGCATCAGTGATTAACAAAAGCAAGCGAAAGTAAGGTCTTTGGGGTTGTTACACCAGGGCGTGGTGCCTCCCTAGACCTCTCTTGTATCTATATATAAATATGTGCCTAAGGATAATGGACAGAATCTAAACTAAAATGAAAGAGCCGTGGACATGTTTTCCAAGCAGTCGGGTCGTCAGAGGTGATGCAGGTGGACCGTGGAAAAATCAAAATGTGGACGATTCGTATCAACGCGGTTTTCTAAAACGTCAAAAAAATCAATTTCTATAAATACGTTTGGACATTCAAGTAACGTCCACATAACCAAGCAGCGGATCAAATCATTGCAAACATTTTCCGAATAAAACACCAGATCAAAAATTTAACACCGGTACACAAACTTTGAATAAATATACAAAATATTTTAACACTGCACCTCATAAAAAATAATAAAAATTTAAAAAATGTTCCCATAGAAATGATAAGGACCTAATACCATATGTGCTACAAGCAATGTTTCTACAATTTTTGCAACTGCAACCCTTTTGCTTTTTATATTATCGTATTCCTTAAACTAAAAATCAGTAATTACAAAATAGCAAAATTTGGTCTTTCTGGCATCACGAAAATAGACAAATTCAAATTTTAAAACACCCAACGAGTATACTACGAATTCAAAGCAATAACATAGTGAAAAACCAATTAATTTGGCAGTGTAACATAGTCAATAAAGCAATATTAAATTTTACTATACTGTATATAAAATTGAGTTTCGGTGGTCAAGTCATTAAGTGACTAAACAAAACTTACTTTAACGAAACTCACATTATTGTTAGTGTAAATAGCGTCATATCATATGAGAATGGATAAAAGTTAGCGTAACTTTCCCCTCTCTTATCCCTTTAGCCTAGTAATTTATTAACGGCTGAAAAGAGAGGGTTTACTTTTACTGTGTTAGAAATGTTGAGGATAGCTTGGCAATAGAATAAGAAAGAAAAGTCTTGCCTTGGATACTATAAAGATTAATGATCTGTCGCCTATTTCATCATTATCTCACCTTTATGAAATAAAAATGATCCCCTATGCACTCTGTAGTAACATAAAAACACATATCCCAAACGACTGGCCCAGTGGCCCGTCACTCCACCCTGTGAAACCGTTTTCTGTTTCTTCACAGTTGGTGAAACACGGCTTGAATCACTCAACCGGAAAGAAAAAAACGTTTGGGTCGCCATCTTTATCTATATATTACAATTACGTTGTACATACAGCAACACTATAAACTCAAACTCGGTTATCGTCCATTTCTGTCTGATCTGATGGAGCTGCCTATTTCGCTTTTCATTATATCTACACGTTTCATTTAGAAACTAACTCAAGCGTTATGTCTATTTAGCTTTCACAAAAAAAAACATACTACCCATACCGTTTCCAAAAAAATAAAGGGTTTTGAATAAAGTTGTCCGACTATCAGAAGTAGACATTTATAGCAAGTAATACATTTGACACCGACCGTTTTATTTGGATATCTTCATTAAAAATACTTAAAACGACAAAACGTCTAAAATTGAAATCAATTTGAAGCAGGTAAAGAAAAGTAACAAATCTAGACATAAAGAAAGAAAAAGCTATATACAGTACAATAAGCAGGTTGCAACAAAGCTGATATTTTTCCCATGAAAATATAGTGCTGCACTAAAAAGCTATCAATTTAACATTTCAATGCATTATAAATCATTCTTTTACTTAGAATTTATTACCTGGAAACATTGATTGCCTAAAATTGCGCGTAAACAAAGATTTTTCCAGACATTTAATAGTCATCATTCAATTCAAAAGCTAACAACAAAAAATCCTACATTTTATGTCACAAAACACCAAATTAGTTTTTAAATCAAAATTTTGGTTTTTAAAAATACAATAGCAATGATTTACCAGGAATTACCAAATATTAACAGGAAAACTAAATTCCAAGTTGCAGCTAAAAAACTTTAATCAACTGCGGCTGAATTTACCTCAGTATTTTCAGCCGCATTTTATCAATAAATTTGCCTATAAATGAAAACAATTTTGCATAATCTATAAAATTACAAACTGACATGAAGAGCCTAATCACCAGCATAATCATAATTTGAGCATAAGCACTAAATAAAAAAATATATAAATCAAGTATCGCCAACAGTGATAAAAATAAAGTGGTACAAGTGTTAAATAAACCGGAAGACTAAGAATAATTGTATATTTGGAACCGCAAAAGTTGAACCTGCGGGTCAGCACACGTAATGTAACGAAAACATCAATAGTTCTCCACCTTCAACCCTTACATTATATCTCAATACAAGTGTGTATAGTGTATACAACACAATTAACATGTCACCTACTCTTCCCCTTCATTTACAAGTACTCTTAATTAGCATGATAAAAAATACCAAACAGCCAACTCCCCATGCGCATTTAATGCAGGTGAAGATAAAGAGTTCCATAAAAAACAGACATCGAGTAAATCAGCTGGATACACAAGTGCTGTAGTAAAAATTAATGACAAACTGATGACGGCAAAAGATTCACCTGCAGATCTGCCACGCTAGACAAATGCACCTTCATTAAACATTCAAATAAACCCAGCAAAACTTAATAAAAATAAAACAAAAACTTGGTTCACATTACAGAAAAATTCTGTTCAAGCGAAAGACTGAAGTTAATCAATTAGTTTTTATGGCTGCAAATTATAACGTAAAAATTGCATCCGCAATTTAACTTTCCTCCAATTCATTCAATTTAATTATTTATTAATATACTTAGCATTTGTTTTTAATATTTTCCAGAAAAGTTTCACGTTTCACGCAAGATGAATTTCTGATTTTCAAACGTGTACAATGTTGGTGCTAATTAGGATAAGGTCAACATATATACACACTATCTGAGTAATAAAAATAAACCAGCGATGGTCCTTCACAACAGCCCACCGTTAATGGCGAAATATTTATTGGTGAGGAGCGTCATAGCCGTAAATAAACGAAAAAAGAAAAAAAAACACCACACGATCGTTATGAGTATTTGGGACATTGAAAAAAAAAGTTTCGTCATTTAAGCTTAAAAGTTAAGAAGCGAAAGAAATTTTTTTATTGTTATTGTATTATTATTTTTTTATTTTAAATTTATTTTCTTTTTTTACTGTCAATGTCAACTACTCCCAAAGAGACTCTCTCCACCCATCATACATACTAAACAAGAGTATAAATACAATATACTGTATAAAAAAACATGTAACCTACTTGACCTAATGACCACATATCATTGTGACTAAATGGACTTGCCTTTCATTGTTCAGCTTTCCAAATTTGCTATGGATGACAAGGTTTTAGTATCGAAAAAAAATAGAAAAAACTAATGGCGTAAATAATGATATTAAATTTGTCAACCTCATTCATACAAGTGTCGAAATCAATAGGCGATTAGTAATAATTATTCAGGTAAAAAAGCAAACATAAAAAGAGTTATTATGCATAAGAAGAATGTCACATTACAATAATTGCAAAACAAAACAATAGGCTAAATGAATGACCAGTTAAGGAGTTTGTCGCTGCCTAACTTTACGCAACTTCATCATTTAAATCGCTTAAACACATTCAATTTTAAATGGTCGTCATTATTTCATTTTTAAAGCTTAGAAAATTACTTTTATCACTTTTTGCTACATACTAAAACTTAATTTCGACTTTCAAATGTTAATGAAGTAAAACAGGAGTTTTATTACGCAATTAAGTTTTTGTTAATAGCAAGAAAACTAATTTATTACTCGATTTAATTGGAAATTTTATTAAATACCTTTCGGTAGGCATCCAAAATAGCCAAAGCAACCAACGCTGACCGGTTTTCAATCGCAAAAAGATAATTTGCATAATCATCAATATCGACATTCACTTCATTTAAACAAAAGTCCGACAAACCGGATGATAAAGACTCCATGACACATTGACACTACATCACAATCTGTCTCATTGTGTAAATGCAACCAATCCTTCACTGCACATAACTAAACTCATTGACAAAAATTGAAACAGCGAAGAAGATGGAAAAATAAAAAAAAGTTTTTCAAAACTATTATGTTTTAATGTTACAAAATTAAACGCTAAAAAGTCCCACGGCCGCCATTTTGGATATGGCACTTTGCGGTTCCATCTATGCAGACAAATTATGCGCTTGAGAACCAAGCGAGAAATAGTTCCCGTCGTCAAACAATAGAAAATCATGTAACAAAAGGAGTGAGTAGCTTTTTTCTGCAAACTTCCTTAATCTTTGTATATCTATCCGTCATTTTCATTTTCTCGCCAGAATTAATTACCGAAGATTTAAATTTGAAAGTGTATTATAACAAGTTAGTGGTGTTATGGGAGGTTGACATGCACCCATAAGCACATAACACTAACGTCAATCCACACGTACAAATATACACCTCACCCATATTATTTTACTTTTCTCATGACATTATTTCTCTCCCCCCTCACCACCCCCGAATACTTTTTAATAGTCCCCACCCGATGTTCAATTAAACGTTACGTCAAAGTGTCACTTGGATTCACACAAGAAAACAGCTGATTGAAAGATACGTAATAACTCTCGTTTTCCCAATTGGTCAACCATGCTATCTATTACAACGCAACAAAAAAATCCTCCTCAACTTCTACAAGTACGAATATACAATGACAATCATGCAAAAATTATACGATAAATAACCGTAAAAAAAAATTTAAAAAACAAAAAAAATTAAAATTCCCTGCTGAATGTTAATAAATCAACTTATAAAAGAAAAATAACCAGTCACATTTATCATTTATGTCACCGATTTGCTCACATGTTTAAACAACTTGTAAATAAGCTCAAACAACTCTTATTGGCTACTGCAGTTCGCATTTATTTGACCCTTAAATTCAAGTTCTCCTAAATTTAACATCTTCCACTTGATTCTAAGTTGGAGAAACTAGTGTCAAAATTTGGTATTCACAATAAAAAAAACAGTAAATTTTTTAAAAACATAAATTAAATTTTCAACACATAATGCGCCCATTAACAAAAAGAAAAACTACAACTGACAGCTTGTCATCAACAACAATACGGTATTTAATTGAATAAAACTAAATATCAAGTCAGTTCCATACTAATTAAACGCCTATAAGTTGACTCAAACAATCCTACAAAATAAAGTAAAAGTTAAGGAAGAAAAAAACCTCAGCATTACTAATTAGCACGCGTAACCAACAAAATCATCAGCATGTACAAACGTAAAATGCGCAGAAAACACAAACAATTAATTTACAAAAAGCTAAATGAAAGTGTAGAAAAACAGTCCCATATTTTCTCCGTCTGAATGAATGTGAATGGCAGTTCAAGTAGTTTAAAACGCTCTTGTGAGACGTTAATCAGTATATTAATCCAGTTATGTAGTAATTCAGTACCACTAGGTGCCACCATTTTAAAGCTCTCTTATTGTCGTCATTCATTTCACGTCGTCACATTGGCATACATGATACACATAAGCATAGCGTTTTTTTTACCAAAAATTATAATAAAAAAAAGAAGAAAAAAAAGTAAATTAGATATAAACAAGCGAGCTGTTACATCGAATTGTCGACATAATGCAGTGAGAAGTAAACGGTGTTAGTAACATGGGGGTGTAGGGTTGAGAGAAAAACTTGTTACATGATTACACATACAGGACGATTTTCCAAATTGGACCAGTATTTTTTACAGTCAATAAAAACATTGAGACTAAATTTCATCAGTTCCAACAGCGATTTTTCCCGTTTCTTTTTTGTCATGCGAAAAAAATGTGTTACAGTTCAGAAAATCACCAGTAAATACACTTTGGAGCAAGTACTAAACACCGAACAGGTATGTTGTTGTTAGTGAGGGCAAAAGAGTGAAAAGAGGGAGGGATAGAGGGGGAAGTGAGAGTGTAACAGTGTGAATTAAGTGTGAAATCGGTGGCTTACATGTGCAACTCAAGTAGCACATGGCGTTGTTTTTCCATACTCAATCAAGCGCATCCGACTGAAAAATAACATGATTCTTAACAAATATATTTTACACACACACTTCAAGTGAAAACACGTTTAAGTAGACGATCTTCTTCATCTTGTATAATACACACAAAGTGTACTGTTAAATTAAAAGTTCGTTCAGGTTCACATGAACACATTAAAAAAACACAATTTAGAATCAGTCGGGTCATTTCGTTTCAATTGATTTACAAACAGGTCAGAAACATAAGATATTTAGATTGAGGCTATCAACACTATTTAGCAAGTCAAATAACTCGTACATTAATATGCAAAAATAAATAATCAATCGGCAATGAGAGTGGACAGTCGCAACAGATAATGCTAATTTGTGAAAGAGTCTTAATAATAAACACAAATTACAAAACCTCAGGATAAAATGCGCTAGTATGGCAAATCTACGTTTGTTAACCTGATTTCACAGATAAAACAAATTGTCAAAACAGTAAAAATAAAGATTAAAATTTATTGAGCAACTCGATGCAATTACAAACATTTTTTGTGATGTCGCCTGTAATGTCTCAAATGAACCAATTTTTCAGCGTTTTAAATATTAATTCAAATAAGATTTTATGCTTCGTCGATCATAGACTTTTAGTACAGAAATGTGTAATAAACTAAATCTCAACAATTATTCGTTTACTGTACGCAAAAAGTTGTAATCTTTTAAATAACAAATATTTTCAGATTCCAACATTGATAATAAATACAACCCTGCACTAATTCTTAAGATGCACTGTGTCACATTGGACACCAAATTAAAAATATTTTTCTTATTTTTTTTAAACTTCTAGTGAAATTGACATATCAATTAATCTACCTGTCAATAATCACTAGACCTTAAATCTTAAAAACAAAATGTTAATAGTCAATCACACAGATTTTAAGACAGGTATGAAATAAGTTCAGGTAACTTTCTCTGCCATGAAACACTGCTTAATTTCAACATCATTATTCTCGCCTAAAAACTTTTTTTTTCAAGTATTTTTTTTCTAACTTAGATAAATCATGTTGTTTTTTTCAGTTCACACCACTATTTATTTTTTTAAAAATCTTCTCATCAAACGCATTATTTATAAATCCAGATGAATAAAAAAGAATTACAGCAGCGATATTACATCGTACACCGTAAACAATTTAATCGTTTACCAGAAAAAAAAAATATAATAAAAAAAATAACTTGTAAAAGTTAAATCTGAACTTATTTGCACTGATGAAATTGTAAATGACACTACCTCCACTATCAACTTACTAACGCAATTTATTTACAAACACAAAAAAAATACAGCATTTTATCGTATTTCATCATTCCAAAATAACAAATATTTATTTTTCTGTTTTTATTTCCTCAGTTGAAAACAGAAAATATTTAACCGTGATTCTGCGAACAATACGCGTTTGTAGATTACAGGTACTTCAAACCAAACATGTAAATTTGCTGTTTTCAAAGTAGTGTTTAAATTTCGCCTAAATTTTTTATTAAAAAAATTTTTAAAACATAAGAGAGTAACTATTCTTTTAAAAAATTTTAAAACCAGTCATCAAATTTAAGCCCAATTAAATCCACCTCCACATTAACATTTCCGGGACTCCATATTTTCATATTTTCTGCAAAAAAATATCAAGTCATAGGTCAACTGGGTTTAGTATACTTGTGTGAAAAGAGAATTTAAAAAGTTTAACGTCGACAATGCCAGTTTCAATAAGAAATAGAAAAAAAAATCATTCATCATTTACAATCCACTCCAAAAAGAAGAAAGAAAAAATAAGTAAAAAAAAAGTTATTTTGCTTTTTAAAACTTGTTGCAAAATAATGCTAAAAAAATGCAGAGATGAGACTACTTGTTCACGTATATTTATAACGACCAGACATCAAATTCGTGAGAATAAAAACCAGGAGAAACTTAAAGATTAAAACACCTACAAGTATATTGTATTTTCGACAACTTTTTGGCTAAAATCAATTTTTTTAAAAGAAAAAGAAACAGTAAGAGCTTCGTCATTCAAAAGATTTCAAGTCTCTTTACTATTTATATTTTCTTTATATTAAAATATTCACAAAAAAAAAATCACTTTTGAATATTTCATTTTTCAAATGAACAGAAATATCTAATATTGCAATAGTAAGTTGTGTATATTTTTTTGTTTTGACTTTGTAGAATTAGTGATGGTTTGTGGTTGGCTGGGTGAATTTCAGTAATAAAAATTTCATTTCACGCCTGGATCGAAATGCCACGTTCTACTTTTTCCATCATTTTCTTAATTCGATCTAATGCAATGACGCTCAAATATTATTATTAGCAGTTGCTCCACATATTTTTACACATAACAAAAAAAACCCCAGAAATATAAAAAAAAAAACCCAAAAAAAAATTGTCCAAAAACAGTTGACTTTTTTTCCAACATTTTCCAAACACATTCCCACCCAAAAACAACTACTGTCACTTTATGTAATTTATACCGTATAATTATAACATTTCACATCACTTTTTCTATTCTCCACCTTCACTTCACACTATCAATTTTATTTTTACATTCCAAATTAAATGTAACAGACGTTCATCATCCAAAGTAGCATTATATTCACATTAATTATTAATGTTACATAAAAGCTAAAGTAAAACCACATCATCATCACAACTGATTTATAACGAAAAACCACATACAATGATTATAATTAGCTATACATTTCAGAAGTAAAGCATTTTACATCAACAAAAAATTAATTATATTTATATGCACACTACAGTACATTATTTACCCTTCTTCCTTAAAGTCTGAGAATAATAAGTTATTAATTACAGTATTTACCAAAACTTTATAAAGCAAACTTACTGGTTAAGTAACCACAATAATTATAGTAAATAGCAATTACACCATAAGCACACTAAGTTAAAAGTATAGATAAATATTTTAGCTGTTTCTAGAATAGTAAATTACTAAATATATAACTAATGTTGAGCTAACAAACAATAGGAGAAAAAATTTAATCTGGGCATAAAGAGTAAGTTATGGAGAATAATCGCCAATAATGCGGTTATGATACTTTAGTTAGAAAACCACAGGTCAATTTAATATTTATTCTAAATTATCCATTGTAATAATCATAATGGTAAAATAATAGTTGCATCATTGCTCTACTAACTAATTTATTAATAGCTCCTTTTTCCAGTACAAATTTAAACAGCAAAACTCATTTAGATTTAATGGAGAAAAAATTATAATAAATTTGCTGCGGAAATATTTATCAAAAATACAGTGAAATCCGTGTAATCGAGACAGAAATATTCCTTCGTGTTGAAAGAATTTTGCCTTAAATGAAACATCCAATTTTACATTTCAAATTTACATTTGAGAATATTTTGTATATGTGCATGTACGAGTGTGAATTTAATTTTTTTTTATAAAAACAAACAAAAAATGTATTGATTTTTTATTTGAGTTTTTGTGTTAAGCAAGTTGGAGTTTAATAGATTCCACTGTAATTCCAGAAGTGAAATGCTTTACCAGAAATTTTCGTATACCGTTTCAAAAAAAAGTTTTTGATTTCAAATATTTATCAGAGCTAAGCCAACTGTATATTGATTAGATAAAAAATTAATTAACTTACAGTACATGAACAGTTGCAATTAGAGAATAAGACGTTAGCGTTGATATCCATCTTAATTTATTTTCTTCCTCTGCCATTCCCTTCCCTTCCCACCCTCCCGTTACACAATTAATCACGATTTAAGTACACAAACACACACTTGTACTGTAGAAACAGTAGATATAACTTATCTACGGGTCAAATATAAAAAATAATTGAACTAAATGATCTTTGCGTTTTGAAGAAATGACAGACGATCATCATTAATAGCGTTCGCATTGTAATATCTTTGTTTCCGGAAACACCACTTAAGAAAATAGCATTCCCTTATTATTTCCTATAAATGCTTTAAGCTTAGATGAGACTTTTGTATAGCAGACGATGATGGTATCTCACTCATGAATTCGTGAGCAAAAATGATATTAAAAATATTAATTACAATAACAATCATTGCATTACAGTTAAATAAATTAAAAGAAATTCGACATGCAATCCAGCATTGCAATCCCATGCAAACAGGATAAAAACAATTTTTTAAAAACATCTTAAAAACCATATGGTAACAATACCGTAACATAATAAGTAATCACCCTTCTCTCTCATTTATTTTATACTTTACAGTACACATTTTTTAGCTTTAAAAAAAATAAAAACGTTAACACGAACATGAAGCAAACTGGGAATGAAAGACACACGATAGCTTATCTAAAAAAAAATTTCCCATTCAAATACAAACACGCAATTAAGGTGAAAGTTCACCGGGCTCTCACACACCAATTTTCGACCAAATAAAAAAATATTTGCAGTTCTATCCAATCCCATAGTGTAACAAAATCCGCATACGCATTGTTCAACTGTACAGTACAACATTTAAAATTTTTGTTTCATGTTACGTATTTAAAAAAAAAAAACAATAACAATGATAAAAGAAGTTACCGTATCTATGGTTAAGATTTAGGAATGCTAGGGTCAGTGGCTGGCATGGCTGGCCAACTTATTTTACCTTTTACAGTAAGTAACCATTAAACATGCACACAAAAAATAATAGACAACCCCCCTTTGCCATTACAATACAAAATTTAAGTGTTAGACTGCACATTTTACTAAAGAAACCGTTTACATAAGATAAAAAAACCCAAAATAACTAAGGACAATATGGGTTTACATTTAAAAAATCATCAACTTCAATGTCGGAAGGGCCATCCACCCTTAACCCCACCCCATTTTTTTTCTTTGCAATAAAAAAAAGTTGACGTAGAGAAAAATAACTATTTTTATAATATAAAAAAGTTTACGCAAAAGAGTATTCAAGAAAATTCAATACCTAAATGTACACAAAGATTAATGCACATTAAAAACCTTACTTTTAAACCAGCCTTTCATATACGAGTATATACAACTAAAAAATGTTTTTTTGTGTACAAAAACATGCTGAATCACTCTGATGGGACATAAAGTGCAAAATATATTTAAAAAAAAAAAGTAGATTCACTATAATGTATGTAACTACCCCAACCCTATCATTCACCCACGACCAATTAATCTCCCTTCCCCCACGACCAAAAACACATTTACATCAAAAATAATATTAAGTGTAATATTATGTAACAAAAAAAATTCTTTAAAAAATGCATGGGTCATGCTACAAAGAAGTTCATACATTTTGCACGTCCAGTGAACAAAATAACGCTATAAATGTTGTTACTTGTTAAAAAATGTCACTTGAACAAGTAAAATGTACATTTTTAGGTTAAATCAGGGTTCCCTGTTAGTTATTCTTACATGACATTACTCGATTTGTCACCAGGTGTCAGTTTTGTCAAGAGTATTGGAAATTGTAAGTTTTATCATTATCAAAATCACCCTTTTTTATGAACTACAAAGTTAAAATTTTTTTTTGCAATGCGCTGATGTACTAAATAGCAATGACTATTATTAATTTTTTTTAATTGTTACTATTTATATTTTTAAAATGTTTTTTGCATTTCCGTCAACTTAAAAAAAATTCTTTTCATTTCACTTTTTAAGATGTATTATTACCGTTAGTTGTCGTTGAAGCATATTTTATTTTTCCTCCTACCATTCTGAAAATAATGAGCTAAATTAGCTATTATTTAGTCTATGAAATACAGTTCTCAACAGCACCTTAAGCTTCAAAGTCTATTCAGTTCATTTGAAAAATTGCATACCTAACGCATAATAACCAGTTTGCAACTATAGGTCCTCACAATGTGAACAAATGGTACCAGAAAAGTTCAGCCAGTGAAACAATTGGCTATAATCACGATTCATTCGCATACTTAGAAATCATTAAACACTTACTTTAGTAAATAAATTCCACTTTTCACAATTACATCAGCGGGTAAAAGCTGTGATATAACCTCAAGAGTTTGCAACAACAAAAAAATAATGCATCTACTACATTGTATTGAATCTCAAAAAATTTAACTCCATTTAACTAATATTTCCTTATTAAAAATTAAAATAGTTATGAATAAAAGACGTTAACGTCTCAAAAAAATAACAAAAAATTGAGCAGCTGTAAATTTCATTCATCATGGCGTAAATCATAGTAAATCGCTCCTAAAAAAGTACACTGTTGCATTTTTAATTTTCATGAAAGAAAAATTCATGGGAAAAGCAAAAGCGAAGTGTGAACGCACTGATAAATATATGGCACTGTCAAAAAACAAGCGTCCACGCCCTTTCGTGTATTTTTCTAATAGTAACCATTAACTTCAACTGTTTCAAGAGCGATTATGTCGATGGTACGTTACAAAACAAACACAAAGCAATCACAAAAGCTGGATAATGTCAAAATAAGAAAAAAAAATGCTTTTCCAAATTTTAGTTTTATCTGCAAGCTATCACTGGAATGCTGTAACACTGACAGAACATATCCAACATCCAGTGTTACTATCGAATGATAAATTACATTTAAAACAGAAGCAATGCCTCAAATTGAAATTCCCCCTTTAAAAAAAAACTTGTGACAGATATCAATTTATTACAATATTTCGTTAATTTTCCAGATGTATATAATTTTATGGCAATATTTTAGTAACCTAAAAATAGTAGTAAACTCATTTTCGGCTCATAATCACATAAAACAAAAATTATCATGCTTTTTAAATTTGTTGGAAAGTTTAAATCGTTTAATCAATTTGACTAAAAGTTTAATAAATTTAAAAAATTAGATCAATTTCTTTTACGTTTAAAAATTTTTTCTTTATGTAAAATTTCGACAATTTCATTATAAACAAGTATATTGCAAATTTGTACCAAAAAAAAAAAATTAAAATAATTTATGAATCGCTAAAAGTTTTCTTTTTAGTAATTGGTGCAGATCTGATAAAAATAATTTTTAACAAAATTTGAGCTAATAATCTAGGTTGCACTTTGCCTGAGAAATAACTTACAATGTTACACTGAAATTAAATAATGTTTTAAAATTGCAGTGGCCATGTCCACAAGGCAAACATATTTCCTATTGTCTTGTAAATTAGACGCAATAAGAAGCATGCGAATCCATTCTGTGATACCTTTTAATTATTTTAACTAGTCCAGGGGCACTTTAAAAAAAACTTACATAGACGTACTACTGTTTACAAAAACATTGTTATAGAAGGAAAACATTAGCGCTTGTATTATCTTTTTAATGTTCATGTTGTTGTAATTGATTGAAGTATCATTATTGCGTGAGAGAAAAGTTGCTCAGAGACATCATTTTCCATGTGATGTATTCAAAGTGAGACAGAAAATATAAAAGCTAGACATTTGTTTATAAAAATAGCCTTGTTTAAAAAGGAGGTGGGAGAGGCACCTTACAGGGATGGGATGGGATGAGATGGGCGGAGAGGACTGGGAAAAGATGTGACATGTGAACCGTTGTCTTTCACTAATCATTATCCAAGCGGATTTTTACGCCAAACAAAGTTACGTCAATTGCGTTATAATCAAAGTTTGCAAGGATTTCAAAAGCACACACAACACAAAAAAAAAAAAACAGAGTGAAAGCGAGGAAGATACAGTGAGAGAGAATCGTTGTATTGTTATGACGATAAAAAAATAAATAAAAAGTAAACGTTGAATAATAATAATGACAAACTGCATCCACTTCAACAATAACCAGGAAAATGGGGCGATGTCAATTGCTTCTTCAGTTTCACTGCATGTAAAAGTACCAGTACAAGCCCCAGGAAAATCGCAAGGATATATTTTATTTGCAATTCGCTTCCGCCTTTCAATTGCTTATGCAGTAGACGCACTACAGTACTAACAAACACGCAGCAGTACAGCACTCTTAACAACAGTCATAAATGCATAAAAGTATAATGTATGAAATATATTGACAGCAAAAGCAGACGAATAAAAACTACCTCTTTTTTTATTCACGCAAATGAATACATAATGACGTCATTTGCAGGATATAAATCAACAAAATAGAAAGCCTACAGCTTGGAATTTAGCTGCACAACTTACCTACTTTTTCAAACCTGTCAGTCTTTTAATTTATATAACGTAATTATGAATCTACTTCTAAAAAAGAAAAAAATATATCTAACAAAACTTTAAAACGACAAAATAAATTTTAAATAAAAAAATAAGAAATTTGCATTTATTTTTTACGAAATTGAAATTTAAAATAGCTGACAATTTTAAGTTATCCCTTTTAATTACCCCATTAATCAGTTTGCAAAAATAAAACTTTGCCAATTTTCATAAAATGATTTATAGGCAAATAAATAATAAACTGCAGACTAAATTTATTTAACCACAATCTTTCCCAACAATCACACCGATATATAATATTTTTTGATAAACTGTCTTGTACAGAAACCGATCACTTTTCTTTTCAATGTGGTTTACTAAAAAATATTTCTTTTCATCTCCTGCGGTATATTTTTGAAACATTTTTTCTCAGGTAAAGATGTTCATCATACAATCATTTCTTTCAATGCGAATAGATTCCCACTCGGTTTCTTAACATGTCAGCAAACACTTCGATTTCAACTTATTTCAATGTTTCAAAAAAAGAAAAATTTCTCTTCTCTTTCTCATACTCTTCTATGTTATTTGCCTACAACAATTATTATTTTTTTTTTGTTATTTTTGTGGCAAAAGTTTCGATTTTGATCGACACGGAAATGTTTTTGTTGCTTTGCTGTTACAACTTTTGCACAAACGCACAACACATGACTTTTAATCCCATTTCTTTTTAACGGATTACTCAACTATTTTTTTTAAAGTGTTTTTAAAAAGTTTCTTTTTACTAGAAAATTTTCTAAACGTTGGTTGTTGGAATTGTGAATTTTTCTAATTGGCTTTGATTATTTGAAGTCGGTTTTCTTTTACTTCATTTTGTTAAAACTTCTTTCGCTCCTTCAACACTTTTTTCTTAAAAAAAAAATATTTTAAAAACCTTTTTTTTTGTGTGGGAGGTTAATTATGTCTCTTAACCCGTTTTCAAACTTATTGTATCTCACAAATTTCGCTTTCTTTTCTTGTCTATTCATCCCCATCATTTGGATAAATTTCATGTTAGACATATGCAAAAAGTTAAATTGAATAAATTCAAAAAGTCTAAAAAGTAATTTACTCAAAAAATAATAAAAAAAAACCTAAACTAAAACCCCCCAAAAAAACCAAATAAAAAACAAAACCACGCGTTTATTTTGTATTGACAGGCGTACAATATAATTCACAGCAAAGTCCATCATTCACATTTGACCAAAAAAAAAAAAAAAACTTGGTGCAAAAATTTATAAAAAGTTAAAAACGTCAAGAAAAAAATTCTCCAGTAGTTGAAAATCTCACCAAAAACATTAGTAATTAAATTAATTTTTATTACTTTTTCCAGTAGTGAAAACTGTAAAGTATAAATGGCTATGCCGCCAGATGGAACTCTTAAAAACTAGTTAAACGAGACATCACTTTTAAAAAATATATAAAAACAATTCTAAACTACATAAACTTTTATACGACTGATATGGACATTGTTAAACGCAAAATGTTAACCAGCACAATTACATTAATTTATACATTAAAATAACAACAAAAAAATAATAAAACAAACAATGACTTTTAAAATAAAAAACAAAACAAAAAAAAAATCATCTCATAATTGTAACTTAAACTGCTGCATCATAAAAGCTTTAACATAAACAAAAGCATCATTTGCCATTTAAAACGGCTAAAATACGTTTTTAAAACACTTTAAACAACATCTTAAAAACATTGTAAATTCCTTCGTTATTAAAAACAAAACAAAAAAAAAAAAACCAACAACAGCAAAATGCTTTACAAAAATCAACTGTCAAAAAAAAACCTAAAAAGCTTTTAAATTATCAGCTGATTGTTGATTTCATTTCAAAAGATGTAAGAATTTTAAGCATGCAACTGTTATGTCACTTAAAAAATCGCTTTCAACACCCATCAATCGATGATGAGTAAAAATAAAAAAAATCAACCAACTGCAAAAGCCATTGAATGTCAATACACACAGTGTGTGACTCGTCGATCAATAAATAATCAAAACAAAATTAGCTCATTAATTTGAATGCTAAGGAAATGTGTGGCAATTTAGCTTAGTAACATGGGAGTACTCAGTAAAAAAAGACATCGCACAGAAAGAGAGAAATGGGATTTATATGAAGACCTCAATTCTATCTAAATAAAACTATAAGGAAGTACAAGTAAAACTTCTAAAAGGTGGATACTTTATTTTCTACCTTTAAAAACTGTTAGTGGAATGAGGTTACGACGAACATGTCAATTTTACACACGTATGGCTTCACTGTTATATGCACATGAAGAAGGTGGAGAAATCCCAAAAAATAAAATAAAAATAGAAGGGGTGGGTGAAGTTGGAGGAATGATGATGATGAGCAACTAGCTAAACCACCATCATCACAATTCACAACCGCTGTCATTTCCGCGGTGCACTACGGTATAAGGACATTGACATACACAACAAAACAGTTTGTAGAAATCCAGCTCATCCAACCAACCGCCTGCTCGCCCACCCAACAATAAAAAAACCTGCCTAAAATAATACCCGACAACTTCATCGTCAACAAAACGTAAATTATTTAGGTGCGGTTACATCACGAAGGGATTATGGTAGTGCACAACTTCACGCCCAGTCGTTTTCACAGAACAAACCAACTTCCACACTTTTTAACCAACAAATTAAAAATAATAATAACCAGTGCTCCAACTGTGCAACTAATTAATCGATAGCTATAAAAGTTTATGGATGGTAATAGTTAAAAACCAGCATAACCATCCCAATCTCAATAACCATTCAAGTGGTTCCTATTATACTTTTAGTTATCAGTCAAAAGATATCAACATTGAACTGCTGTTTATCATGCTTAATAAATACAATAATTATTCACATCAATAAATGTCATTTAAAATTTCACAATTTACAATAAATTGCGAATAAAATTGACCTAAACTACTTCATGAATAGCTAATAAATACTGCCAAATGTGCTCTGAATTGACTTTCCAAATGTGATTTTAATTTTTAAATATATTCACGACACACGAATAAGGTTTAACCAGAAACAGAATCTCAAAAATAAAAAAAAGCACACATCAAGTGCCAGTAAGTTATGTCTGCCTCACCAGAAGTTCCAATAGAAAGAGGAGTTTTAATATAAACAGTTAAACACTGACATAAATTTAAAAAACACACAAAAGCCGGTATTTTCAGTGGTTTGTTTTCTTTTTTCAAACATTTCAACGTCTCTTTGTATTACTCGTGTTCACTTAATCCTTTGGTAAACCTGCTGTAATACATTTTGATAGCGATGGCAACAGTCCAAATCGTCATTCAAACATTAAAAAAAAACAAAAAACACATGCTGACTGAGTTTGAAGATTCAAAACGTCATTGTCACTAAATTTATATCTCAATTACTGTATAAAAAACCCCCTCCCAACAATTTACACTAAGACTTTCAACACATTTCCAAAGTAAACAAGACGATTTCAAAAAATCGTTTGCTAAAAGTCGTTATTAAGAAACATCTTAACAGTTTTCAGACTTCCATACAAGCATCGATTTTCTTTATATAAAAAAATGACCAAAATAATGTTGCTGCAACACTAGAAACTATTTAGCATGATCCTTTTATTAAGCTGGCAAGTTTCAACCAAACTCTATCGAAATATTTGGTTGTTGCAGACACCATTACATCTACAGACAGTATTTATTATTGTAACTGTCAAAAACCGTTATCACCAAAACAGTTTTAAAAAAATAAGCACCATCATTAATAGCGAAAAGAAAAAACATTTCGACTTTGAATGGACATTAAGATTAAAAGAGTAAATAGGCCAATGTAAACAACATGTAGACAACAAGCTTATAATACCTTGGATTTCAATTTATTACACCCTCAAATCGAATCAAAAAAACCCTTTTACCTAAATAGATTTTCATAATTTCGGTTGCTATTATGCCATACTGACTCGTGTTAACGTCGAAGAAAAAAAAAACAGCCTGAGAGGCGTTGCTCAAATGCAATAAACACAACAATAATGTTATTTAGATACTTAATTAAGTTAATTAAACAGCTGTTGACACATGCTCATCAATTTTAACGAATTCTCTATCTCTCTCTAACTTTTTAGCTCTTACTAGTTCACTCAAAATCATAAACGCAACCGAATACATACTTGTTTTTGTGCTCATTTTTTGTATAATCATTACCGTTACATGGCACCCTAGTGTTAATTAACCTTTGGCTCATACTGACGCCATCGATGAAATAATCATCAGAACCATGTAACCCCTTTTACGTTACAAAACTATGAAAAACTCACATATGCAAAAATAAAAGAAAGAAATAACAAAATAAATGATTATGTGACATATTGTGTGTAAACTTATTGTTGATCAACTGATTGAAAAATTTTATTTATATAATTATCGCCGCAGTTTATCAAACTAATTTTTAATAATAAAAAAAGATAAAAATTCAATTTGTAACATTCTTCACAAAACTTTTCGATCAGTCATCACTTCATCATCTAATAAACTAAAGAAAAAAAAATAATAAAATAACAACAAAGTTTATCAAAAAAAAGGAGACACAACTAGATTAAAAATAAAAAAAAACTAGGTCGAAATGGCTTTAAATAAATTGGATGTGCTACAGATCAAAAATTGTAAACGGCCATATTAAATCTTAGTAAATTGAAAAACTGTTGGAGAGCTTAGTAAAAAAAAATCTAAAAAAAAAACCAGAGAACTCATATAAACTTCATATTGTAATAAAATAATAACAACAAGCAACACTCCATCCTTTTCTTTCACACAAACACATGGCACCTTAATGTTAACACAATAAACCAAAATCATCATCGTCAACATCACAGATACGAGAGAGTTGACTGATAAATTTAAAAAATAAAAAAAAAAACAGTTTGCACTTCAACACTTTGTGCACTTTATCCTTTTGTACATGTTCATGGCGTTTATTAATCTTGTCAATAAGTAAACTATGCAACTTACTTTACAAAGCCCTGATAATAAGTAAATAAAATTAATTTTTAATACACAAAAAAAAAAAAAAATGTGCTCGTATTATTCAACAATACCATAGAGAGAGAGATAGAAACTATTATGGCGACCTGAATATAGTAACACATGTTCACATATTCAAAATCGATTAATAAAATAGTTAATTATTTATTATTATAAGAAAAATGACCTAATTTTTTCTCTCTTTCTCCTCCTCAACTATTCTTATTAATAATCATTAAGTCCACTTCTCAGCAGCTCGTATTAATAAATAAATGCATTTATCTAAAACGATGAATGCCACATAATAGCAATTTATCAATAAGAAAAGAAAAAGCAAGTGACCTCAAAAAAAAAAGTGTCTCATTAAAACGCATTAAATGCAATTGCTGCTCAATGGACCAAACGTGACTTAAAAAGAACAACAAAAAACAACACTACCAAACCAAATTTATACACAAAATTAGCTTCTTCATTAACTAATAATCATTTTTATCCTTGACGAACGCGAGTATCACATAATTATTTCTTGTAACTTGTACGAAAAACTCAAAACTCACAAAAAAAAAATAAAAAACTTTAAATTACCAGCACGCAACTAATCAAGTTTAAAAAGTTCCTCAAGTGAAACTGAATGTCATTTTTCTATGTTTTAGTTTGAAAAAAAAATTCAAGCAAAACTATTAATATTCACCCAGCAAAAATTTCATCTCGTATAACATGCAGTATACGCACATTAAATAAATGAAGATGGAAATCAAAATCACATGCGACTACATTCATTATCAACCCTGTTTCTATTTAAACACCCCTTTCACCCCCATCTACACCACCTCTTTCTACATTTCAACTAATCATCATAATATTTCTCCACCCACCCCCATTTGTGCTCACAAATTTCGCAATTTCCATAATATAACCAAACATAGAAGAAAAAAAAATAAGAGGATGAAATTCAAATGACACGCTTTGTCTTCTTTAAATTTAAACTTGAGAGATTTTTTACTGCCGCTGTGCAATGTGATTTATGACCACAGTGCAGCCAGTCACGTTTGAAAATATCTCAAGAAGAAACCCATTTCAGTTTTAACTAATTGTTCAGTCTGTTTTCGTATTAAAAAATAACAAAAAAAAAAAAGAAAAGAAAATGCAGATGATGATCTGAATGTAAAATCATAGATAAAAAATCTTACAAGTACAAAAATACAATAAAAACAAATAAAACAAAAGCCACATAGCATAAATATTCTGCAAGCGACAACTCAAATCGAAAATGACAGCGTAACAAATTGCATGAAACGACTGCTAAAAACTGCAGAAAATTTCAAACAATACAATACATTTACGAGTATTGACAAAATGTCATTACCAAGGACACTAAACGCAACTAAAAGGACCTTAATTATTAACCATTTAGAGTACCTGTTCACTGGTACCTCAAAACTCAATACTCAGTAGTACCAATTACCGGTACTGCACTTTTACAAATGATTGCCTTAATTTATTATTATAAAATATCGAAACATTTTGCCTACCTTGGCTGGGGAAATAGTAGCCGTCGTATCCGGCATCATATGATTGTGTAAATTATCTTTGACGATTATTCTACTGTTGGCCCCACCACTGCCCTCTATATTGGTTCTGTAAAACATCCACAAAAAAATAAATAAACATTAGTTTGATAAACCTATTCATTTCTATGTATATTACATTGCATAAAGATTATTGTTATTATTTCAAGTGTTGTTCATATGTTTTCTTAAGTGATAAACTTAAAAATAAGTCGGAAATTACGTCACTTAGATGTAGTGGAAAAATGATTATTGGGAGAAATCCAATACAAAAATAAACAGAAAAAGAGATTTACTGTAAAACGAATTTAACAATGTTATCATAACACAGATAAATATCATTTTCTTGCGTTTTAATAGCATAATCAAATTAATAAACAAAGCTTAGCACACTAATAATATTTCTTAAGTCGATCACGACTAACTACAGTAGTTTTAAGATTGTATTTGTTGCTACCTTGCTGAAGAAGACATCATAGAAGACATTAGAAGTTTATGTCGAGCCAGAACAGCATTATCCAAATTTTGGCAGTAAAGTAACCACCTAAATAAGCGGCCATTCTGGTCATACGGTAATTGAGGATACATAACAAAGTAACAAAAAAATTCACAAAAACCCAAAACAAAAATAGAAAAAAAATTCACTTAAAATTCCACATTCAAACTACAGTAAAGTCCAACAACACAGTACATACTGTATTTCCGGGTTTACTTCCAGTATTGCACATACACACAAATTAGTCACGTGGTACTAGAAGGGGTCAACGAGTGGGTCAAGGTGCACCAAAAACGCCACACCAATTAAACCAAAGCAAATAAAAATTAACAAAAATTTTTTTCAAAATTCCGACAAGACAAACAATCACTTCCGCTCACAGTTTAGCAGCTTAATTTAGACGTTTTCCACGATAATAACCGTTAACAACAAGTACTGTACACACAACAAACCAACCGGCTGAACTGTTTTCCGCACCGGCGCAGCCTCTTCTTCTCACGCGCTTATGTTGTGATCTACCGTTGTAGTTGCACTGAAAATTATTTTAAAAAGAAAAACACTTTTGAAAAAAAAAAATTTTTTTTTTCTCCTCTCATTTTTGTGCAACTGGATATTTAGCCAACAAGATAAGATGATCAGATGACGTCACACTTTAAATGCTTCTCCCTCTCCTCACCCTCCTGTCTGAGGTATGTGCAATGCATGTGATTGTGAATAGAAGATGAATAAAAAAAAATAAAGATGAAGGAAGTGTAAAGTGAAACTAAAGGGTTTCCCTACATCACAAATAAGAATTAAGGTGGAATAAGTCGATGTAGTGGGGTGAAGAAGGATGAAACTGATTAAAAAAAAACAAGGATGAAAGGGGGAGGGAGGAGTAAATTCGGGTGATGAAAAGAAATGGTGATTGCAATCGTAGATATACATAAGAAAACTGTCTATTTCACCTGTATGTGCAAGTCAAACTGGTAGCTCACATTCGTGGCATTCTTTTTCCATTTTAATCTTCTCCAATCCCCAACCACCTACAAAACTACGCAATACCGTTCTCTCTCTTCCACCCCCCTCTCCCTCCTTACTAAAATAAAATAACTAAAAAACAGTAAAAAAAAACTCTTACAAACTAATTTTTAAAATGGGCTCATCTCTCTTTATAATGTTCAACCTCCCCACCCCAAATTTCCATCCATTACATTCGATCACAAACGAAAATAAAAACGAAAATAACAATAACAAGAGAAGAAGAAAAAAATTTAAATTCTGATCCGACTATAATATACGAAAACTTTACATGTAACATTTCTTTTATTACAACATTTTCCAACTGAAAATATGTGGCAATAATTTCAAACAATGATGATGATAGTTGTATAATATATTCATGCCAAATATACATATTTTTTTTTACTTATTTTGACTAAATCAAGTCGCATTCAACCCGTTAATATTTCTCACCTATTTAAATATAAACATAAAAAAATTCAGGCAACTTTCAATCACAAAATTGCTTTGAATTTTGATAATAAATGCACATAAACCGAATATATAATTTTTTTTCTGATAAAAATATCTTTATTGAATCAAAAGTAGTCAAGTAATTTGCTCAACCACTACAAAATTGAATGGTAGTAGCGTTAAGTGGTCCAAAAGTAAATTTCTTGTTCAGTACTTAAGAAAACACTTTTTTTTTATCTCTATATACAGTGTTGGAAGTCGTGCATTTAATTTGCTCTCAAGATTTCAGATTATTAAACAAATATTAGATTTGCTGAATGAGAAATGGCGTTTATAACCTAAAAATTAGACTGCATTAAATTGACTAGCACTATCTGCTGCTTAAAACTTAATTTCAAATCATTCTTACAGGGAAGAAAAGTAAACAAAATTGTACGGCCGAATTACGTTGAACGATGAACGCATTCAAAATCAACCACTCTGTAAAGAAAACATCAGCTAACTAAATTTCTTTTTAAAAAAGTTTTAAGATTAAAAATAATGTTTCACAATTCCATTTAGAAAAAGTGTCATCATTTTAAAATTATTACCTAAAAAAATATATAGATTAAAAAATCGGTAATAAGTTTCCTATCTTAACTACAAAATTGATATTTTCAACACATTCCCAAAACTACTCGTAAATAAACTAATATTTACATGAAATAATTTTTTTAAAAATAAAGTAAATCATCACATTCATCATCAGCTAAAGTTAAGGAAGTTAATAATAGGGAAAAAAATCAGTGCATTTTACACGCAAGCTCATTATTGTAATTCGAGATTATACGCCTGAAAAACTTAACTAATAAAATACAGTGAAATACGAGATCTTCTCTCCCTCATCCCCTCGCCCCCCGCACCCCTCACCCCTTCCATTTTTATATTTGTCTTGTTTACAAGTAAAAACATGCTTTTTGTTGATTATTTCAATTTCTAAACAATAAAGAAACAAGCATAAATTGAATAAAAATGATTACAATCGCGATTATCAATTTTTTAAAAGGAATTTTTCCTTTTTTATTTTTTGGTAAGTAATAAATAACTATGGAAGTAAAGGGTAGCTAAAAGGTTAAACAAGTACGCAAATTGAAATTTAGCGTGTATAATAGCGTTGAGAGATAAATAATACAGGTCAACGTATTAAAATTGGAATATTGTACAGCAATTTTAATGCTAATTTAAACTCGCAAAGTGTGTTATGAAACATGTCAATGTTAGGAGTGGCCGGCACAGCGTGTGACCCATTATGAATATACTGTCAATGACAAGTACTGTATTTACAACAAGCAAATATGGCAATCTGAATTACATCAGAGATACACAGTGGAAATAAAGTCAATTTCATTTGTAATCATTTATGAACGATTGCATTATGAAATGCAAATAATGCAATGAAATGCAAAAGTTTAACACATTTAACACAAAAAATCGGTTAACACAAAACAAAATTGTAATCCCCAATAAAACATAGGCATTTCCATGTATTTTTTTTTCTTTTAACCCAAAACGAAATCTGCTTACTACAAAAAGATTTCGCTTCTCCATACAAAAATCTACATATTCAGCTGGAGAGAACTTAAAATATAATATGATGTACTCAGAAATGTCATTTTGGTGAGTATGTTTCGTTTAAGACGAAATTCTTATAACACGAAAACAAATTTCGCTCCTGACCGTTTCGTGTTAAACGGACTTTAAAATCTAAAAAACTAAAATATATTTTTGTTCAATTAAACGACGCCAAAACAATTCATCAATTCATAATTTGAAGGTGTTATCATTCGCACTTCACAGCTACTGTACACTTTAAAAACTCACTTTATTGCACAAATTTCAAAATCAATAATAAAAAAAAATATATATATTTTTTAAGTTATCAAAAGCACAAAACCGCACGTACAGAAAACGCGTTCTATCTCTCAATCAGAGAATTATTAACATTTTTCGCTTAGTAAAAATGACTTGGGATTTCCCTTCACTTCCTCAACTGAATAACGAACAAATCGTACAAGTATAATTATGTAAAATCTCCAAAGAACGTTACTGGAGGGAGAGTAAAAAGTAAGCACCGAATATACAGTATAATGTATTTGAAACAGTGTAAACGTGATTCGTTTACTCTAAAAAAACCGTTTATCTTTGTCTTAATCGAGAGAACAAATTCAAGGATGTTAAAGGAAAAAAGGCGGAAATTTTTTTTATTTAAATAAATTTTATTTGCAGAAGAGAGAGGGTCATCTAGTGTTTAAAATAAAAATAGGTGTAGTAATAAAATAAAACAAGATATATGTCAGTGATCGACTTAAAACATTGGAATCTACCTAGTACCGACACAGCACATATTCAAATTCAATCTTATAAAAAAATAAAAGTTAAAAAATGATTATTTAAGCCTGTAATAATAATAATAATGCCGAAGAAGACCTCGGCCGCACAGCAGACTGTGATAAATGATAACCATCGACGCCATAACAGGTTAAACACATAAAACGCAAAGTTAGATGTACAAAAAACCATAAATAAAAAAAAAAACAATGTAAGCGAATAATAAAATATTAACCGGTTCAAATATGAAAAATAAAACATCTTAAAATAGAGCATCTTCCAAGTTTCGTCACGTACTGGCCTCCTTTTAATATTATTATATCCATATATCCCCCCCTCCTTCTCCCCCCTTAACTCTCCCTAATAAAAACGCGAAAATTTAACCACTTAAAACAAGCCGACATTTTACACACACACTGACACATACCGATGTTGTTTTCATTTTAAATTAATATTTTAGTTTTAAAAGATATTACAGACTAAATACCACAATATCGATAAGGTGTTGTACAACCACAAAAATCCCCACATACAACTCTTTTAAGACAGTACAATATGCCAAATTAACAGCGTGAAATGCTTGGTGATTATGATTTAATATGAGTTTTATAATGAGTTATTAAACGATGATAGACATAATAGTTACACAAAAACTAGAGAGAAGAAACTGATCTGAAAATATTAAGTGATACTAAACATTTACTTTTTATTTTTGCTAAATTCGTTTAGTACCGGTACTTAAATATTTTTAATAAATACAATTTGCAGGAATTCAATCGACTTAATTTCTTAAAGAAACTAACATGGACATAATTTCTTAAAGACTTGAAGGAACTGACAACTGCAAATGACTAAATCACGTTGAGCTGCTAAAAACCAAAAATAATTCACACTTAGTATGTAAGCGACAAAAACAATGCAAAAAAACCATCAAATTATTTACTAGAACTCATTTCCCGCCCAACTTTAGTACCTGTAGCAATTAAAAAAATTTTTATAACCGTTTTGTCTAGTGTTCTTGTGTTTTATGTAATGTAGAGCACAAGTGTGGGAAATTTTCACAACTTTTAAAGCCATTCGCCATTTCTTAATTGCATAGTTTCAGCTAAATATTTTTGGAAATTTTAACAGACCATGACTGTCATTTAATTACCTAATTACATATTACAAAATGACGTCCGACAAAATAACAATAATTATCAGATAACAAGAGCTGGTAAACACTATTTTCTTTTGACCAAAATTTAAACAAAATGACGTAAACATGTTTAAGTGAAATTAATCACAAAACGTCATGTAACTTTTTAACAACAACAACAAAATTCTTCTCATGAAATCTTAGTGATCTTCAAAAATAAAACGTAAATAGAAAATAAGAAAAAAACACGGTATATTTCAATTTTAATAACTGAAAGTGAAAATGACAATACTTTTCCTAATCATAAATAATTGTGAGAGAATCAGCTAAACGACTAAAAAAAATACAAGAATAACATTTAAATTGTTTATATTTCACATTCAAAATAATAAACAACATTTTTTTTGTTGACGATCAATGTGTAACAAGTCTAATTGAAAACCCAGGAAGCTAAAAAATTATTAGAAATGGGTCATTTGCTTTAAAAAGAACAAAAACTTTTATAAGAAACTACAATAAGCCATCTTAAGAAATCTCATCTTCCAAAAAAAAAAAAAAAAGCAATACCACACATAAAAATGACTTTTAAAAAAATATTATATAATCTCGTCATAATATCAATAAAACGAAATAGTGGGAGGCAATTGGTGAAAAACATAGCAAAAGTGGCTTTGTTAATAATAAGATGGCGACGATGACACGTTGTATTTGTCGAGTGTAAAGTAAGTTATTCAATTTTTATTTAAAAAAAAAAAAAAGATTTATTATCATCAACATCTACACTCCCACATTGATCACATCCAGTGTATTTGGAGAAGAAACTTTGGTAAAATTGTATTCATAATCAACGCTCACACTCCATCACAGAAATTGAAAAATCCAATCCGCTCCTCCTCCATTCTCCAAAAAAATAAAAAAAAGTCACTTAACGAGTAAAATGTTTCATGTTCTTCTAACACAAAGCCAGTGTAATATGTACAGTTGTGTAAGGATAATCAAGACAAGTCAGAGAGAAAAGGGTTAAAAACTTTGCAAAAATAAAAGAGCACATACAGTATATTCTGAGGTCAAACACATAACATAGAGTACACAGGTTATCGCATCATCCCCCAAAAACTCCAAAAAGATTATCTGCTAGATGTACTGCAGCACTGTTAATTCAATTTTCTATAGTAAGGTATCTACTCTTATCATCATTTCCGGTATATATAAAAGATAATTTTATTGCTTATAAATTTAAGTAAACTTGACTGAGTTTCTGTAACATTCCGTCTATTATTATTGCACATAAATCACACAAAAAAACTTGAAAAAAGAAAATTCAATTAAAATGTCAAAAAACCTTTGATAATTAAATGTGTTTTTCTTTTAAATGTTTAGTCATAAAGATGTTTAAAAAAGCAGAGAATTTTGCCAAGTAATTTTTAACGGGTTAACTTGAAATGAGATTTTTGGTAATTTGGGCAAAACGAGAATAGGAAGGAAGCAAAACTAAAAACTAAAAAAAAAAATAAAAATTCATTCTAGTTGACCTACTAATTGTCTCATTCAAACACTGTACAATACATGGCCAGTCACATTCATTAACAAACGTACTGTATATTATGGATTATACAGTTTATTCTTAACCACCACCCAAAACTTCTCCTCCCAACCATCATTTTCAATACAAAATAAAAAAATACATGATGAAAATGCAAAACGAGTTAAAAGCTTAAACATAACAATCAATTTCAAAAACGAATCGATTTCAAATGAGGAAACTTTTAAGCCGAATCGCTTGTATTTGCAGCCAATTAGCGTTCAATTTTTTTTTAACTGAAATCATGTTAACTCGTGGACGTGTACTTGTTTAAATGTCCCGCTTTTTCAAATCAGTCAAATCACTCACCCCTCTATCTCTCACTCCTTCCCAACCCCTGAGGGAACAAAAACTCAATTATTATATTTTTAGCAGCAACAGTAGAAATTAATTTCAAGGTGTAATCGAATCCTGTAATTTTAAATTCTCTTCACCTTTGCCAAATAAAAACAGTAACAGATATAGCAATTACAAATAACTTCTTTTTAAGACTTTGGCGGGTAACCTCCTCAATAAAGTCCAAAATAACAAAGCAGTGAAAGCTGATCATCATTTGCAATCATAAAATAAGAAATTTCAGTGATTGATCTCAATGCGTCAAAATGCAATCAAGTTTTCCTGCCACTCGAAATGAGCAAAATGTATACAATTACAAGTTGCACAACTTATAATTACAAATTTTTTAAAACTAGTTAGTAATTGAATAATTAGTTCCTTTAAAAAAACAAATATCGATACTATTAATAAGCAGTTTAATTAACTTAAAGTAATGTTGTTGGAGCCACAATTCACGTTTAAGGAAGACAGTTTGTTACCATAGAAACTACAAAACACATATTTACCAGAAGTACTGGTTAGTAACTTGGCAAGATTGACATATCAAGTACCGGTACCTAGATTTGAGATCTAAGATAACATTGTGCACTAAATCATTTTATAAATTAAACAGTATTTAATCATTAAATACTATGCTTCTCTCTACATTTTATACATCTATTTTTAAAACCGATTTATCAGACAAAGAATAGTGTAGAAATTAGAATAAACTTCTTAATGATATCCAGGTGCACCACCCTCTCCCAACCCACTATTTATTTACAACAGACGCATTTACTCCAACTTATTTAACTCTTTTCAAAAAAAATGTCCAATTTAATTTTGAAACGATTTCCTACAAGTACAAATCCTTAAACGACTTTTAGGTTCTTTAAAAAAGCTTAAAGAAAGAAAATATACGTTATTAATACGTCCTTCACAATGCAAATGGATCTGAAAACTAGCTGCTAAATAATAATGGCAGCAATGAGGATGATGGAAAATACTAAATAGGAAAAAGAAAAAAAAAAGCTTTCTTGAGACTTTGAGTGCGATTGGCTTTTCGTAAGAGAAGACTCAGCGTGTGAAATATCATCTACACTGCATTTGATTGTATGATATTATGATAAATAATAAATAACGAAAAAAAAAACTTCTTGCAAAAAGATTCCATTTCCGTGTACATTCCGGTAGTTAATTCACGGATTAACTTTATATTTTTAAGAGAAAGAAAAAAAATTAAAAGCACAGTGCATTGCAATGGTAGACAGAAAGTTATATAACTTGCAGTGTAGTGAAAAAATAATAAAAAAAAATGTTGTGGGTGGTTTAATGTTAAATTGATGGGTGTAGCGTTGCTTATGAGAGGATGAAACACCGAAACATTGCACGAGAACTACGAATAACACAAAAGAATAAACAACCACAAAAACACGAAAAACAAATTACCATAGGCCACATGTTGATCATGTATATGAAAAATACGTTTCTATGAATAATGTGATCAACAGAGATATAGCTCCATTGTACCTATTCGGAAGCACTGCACCGACGTCACGACTTTAAAATGGAGACAAATTTATTAGGCATCACAGTTCCCATAACTAAAACCAACATCGTATTTCATTTCTCAATGCAATAAATAAATATATACAAATACAGTAGAATCCGTTTAACACGAAATGGTCGGGACCGAAAATTTCTTCATGTTAAATGATTTTATCTACTTAAAAACAAAAAAATAATCTCACTAAATGACATTTCTTAAGAGTAAATCATATTAAAATCATTATTAACATCATATTAGATACAAAATTTACATTTCAAAATATTATGCATTTTGTGCGTTCATATGCATGTAAGCACTTAAAAAACAATGCAATTTGTTTTATGAAAACAAGCAGAAAATGTATTGTTTTTGTGTTAAGCGGATTCCACTGTAACCCAAAACTAGTAAATTTTAGTTGCTTTAGAGATACTTTTTGGGTTTTAGACATCAACACTATAGTCATTGCAAAATGACGACGTAAAATGCTACGAAAAATTTAAATGACCTTTCAATCAAATTTGCTCTATTTAATTTATTTTTTTATTTTTATTTTAACAGTTAAAACAAACTACAGTTACTTGCAGGACATGCTTTTTCCACATGACAATAGTCGTCTAATTCGTCGTATAATCGTTATAAATTCCATATTTATTTTCGTGTTACCTGAGATGTCATAAGGTTAACACTATCGCGTGTTGTGTAAAAGGAAGAAAAAGATCATTATGATTCATCATCAAAATATTGTCAGCTATTGAACTTATCACGATAGAAAAGCTCTTTTTGCCATTTTAAAGCGTACAAAGTTTGACTGTAGTAGATTAATTTTCAATCTACAGAATCTGATGAACCAGCGACAAGAGTAGACAGAACAAGAAAACTATTTTTTTGTTGCGCAATAATAGTATGACCTAAAAATAGTACAATTTTACATAGTGCATTGCATAATGATGCTTAAGAGTGACTGCCAAAGCAACACACTGCACAATAGCAATTTACATTTCGTCACGACGTTTTCCCCCTTTTGTGGTACAATCAAACTCATCTTTAAAATCATAAGTCAGCTCGCTCAATCCCTTTTTTCCAAGACAAAAACACCAAATTCAGTCAGTGTATTGAAAACATTTCCGGTTGACCATAAATACACATAATAACCAAAGTGGTAAGAAGAGAAAAAAAAAAGACAAAAAAAAAAAATGTAACAATAAGTCGAAATGCAACATACACACAACAATCGAAAATTTCTTTCTCTTCAACCACACTCACAACAACATCACAGCCACTGTCTATCCAATCCCATCCACCTGTCAGTCGAAAATCAAAAACACTCAACACTAACAACACACGGAAAAGCCACAAACACATTGATTGTTCACCTAATTCAATTCTACGTCAAACTTTAAAAAAAGTCAGTTAAAATACTTCACTTAAAAAACGAAATAGCTCAAATAAACTTCCAAACTACACCGATCTGCCCATATTATATAACATAAAATGTCAAACCATGTGTCAATACTAATCTCCCTGTTTAAAGGGTGATTTCCTAAATTGGAATAACTTCTTTACAGTACCAATAAAAAACGAGAGAAAATTGTATTCAGTTCCAATAACGATTTGTCTCGTTTATTTCTAGTCCTAAATAAAAAATTGCATTAAAAAAACTAAATAGCTGGTATTTTATAATTGAAAATCAATTTTAAAAATTCACTCTGATTAGTCAACAACCGATTTTAATGTAAAACAATTAAAAATTTGCGAATTATCAAAATGTTGCAAGCCTACAATTAAATTAATCACCAAATCTGTAATTTTAATGATGATTGATGAAGAATGATAATGATGATGATCCCAGCAAGTCTCCATAATTTAAGTTTATTTCATAAAAAATGTATGTACTATAAAAGGTTAGCCAGTTGCCATAGAATAGTAAACTGAAATAAAAATAAAATCCACTATGACATACAATGTTTGCAAGTTAGTTTTCTTATCTTTTCAACAAGCAACAAACATTGTAGGAAAGAAGAAAAAAATGCGATAACGTCGTGAAATCGAGATATATGTGACTATATGTAAACAGATCCCCACTTTGTATGTATATCAATAATCTTCATATAAATAAACTCCACGCAGCATTTTCATAGCAAAAAAGATAAACAACAAGTGTGTAATTATTTAGCTGAGAGATCATCATAAAATAAAGATGAAATTTTTATTATTTCGCCTTGAAAGCTTTCCTTTAAAAAAAAAAATTACAGTACCACCACAAAGCGTACAACAAGCTAATACCATTTCTGTTTTGTCTGACTGCGAATTGAAATTTATTTGTAGACAAGATGGGTAGGGTAGGGTCGGAAGGATGAAAATAGGAACTAAGATATTCACCACCAGCTAAATAACACTTGACACCCCACCCACGACTCAATGTCATGTCAACGAACGAATAACGCCCTTCAAAATATGCCCATGAACAAAAGCTACTGCAAATAGCAAGTGATACAAATGTTGCATGCAGTTGAAAATTACGTTCAATCGCTTTATGATTTCTTCAATTACACTTAAATTAGAATTTCAATTACCTTCTGATGATGTAATTACAAAAATAAGCACACCGCTTGACGTCGCTTTCCATTTAGCGTCAAAGCGTTATTATTTTTTTTGTATTTCCCAAATCGTCAACCCGCAGTTTAGCGTGATTAAATTCTCAAAACATTTTCTCCCTTTCGCTCAATAGGTGGTGACACCACAATTTTAAAATATGCAGCAACACGCCACAACGTCTTTCTATACGCTGAACAATTATTTTTTTAACTGATAACAACATTAACAATTTAGACAGCTAATTTCACTCATGCATATACGAGACACTTTCAACAGCACTCAAGTCAATTAGTTCTTCTTAAGTTTTAGAAAGAAGAAGAAGAAAAAAAACATTGATGGAAACGTTTCTATATATTATAACTTAGTAATAACCTTCGTGATAAAAACATTTTATTAGATCGATTCAACATTAAGTGGGTGGGAAGATAGCCTAGTTTGGCTGGGTTATTCCCTCGCTTTTTATCATCTTATTCAATAATAATTAAACCTTCACCTAACCCACCACCACCCTCTATTCTTTTACTCTGTCTCCATCGATTTTCACGATTTAATCATTTTTTTCTTATAAGCAATAACTAGCCATTTTTAAAACAATTGAAAAAGAAGCGACCCGCCCTTCACCATGCTACGTCCTTCCCTCCTCCTTCCCGGATGCCCACCTCCCTTTCCACCGATATCATTTCCGCTCATTCAATCAAATTAAAACAATTTCAAAGTTGGTCTTGAATAACAACGCACAAATATCTTCTTTTTCTCACCTTGGTCAATGCTCTACACCCGTGCTAGCCTCGCCTAAATTTAGACGAACTTCTCAACCAGAACAAGACTGTCACAAACACTTTTTGTCATAACAAATTCCCAACATTCAAAATTGTAAACAAGTTTACTACTTTCACTATTCACAAAGTCACAAGGGCTCCTTTAAGACCTAACACACCTTGCATTTCCCCAGAAAATCTCAGTAACTATCAATTTTGTTGACAAACCACCTCACAATTACATTTAAGAATTTTTAAAAACATTTTTAACAAAACTTTCCTTTAAAGTTAAGCAACTCAACAGTCTAAAACACAAAAAAAGTGAATAACCAGCACAAAATTACCACACACAAGCAATTATCATAAACATAATAACAAAATCATGTTAACAGATATCTCAAGAATTCACTATTAATTAAGCCAATCTTTTAAACATTAATAATTATTTTATGTAAAAGATAAAAATACGACCAACATACCAGTATTTAGTGCTCATTAAAGTTGCAACTAGATTTTAAGTACATTAATTTTTTCTTTAAAAAAATAGTAATAATGATAAAATTGCTAGTAACAACAACAACAGCAGCAAAAAACATACATTATTATTTACATAAGATTTTCTCGCGTACAAATGGATATTGCATTGTGCAGTAGTAGTCAAAACATATGAGCAATATTAATTAACTTTTCCGACTAATTCAACTTCCTTAATTGCCAGGCTATGAAGACTATGACTTCTAGGCGTGTGAGAATGATGGCTATAAAGGTAGGGGTAAAAAGATCGTGAACCAGGATGCGAGACTCAGTCACGTAGTCGCCTTTTATCCACGAAATTTCTTTAGTAATGGGGGCACCGCTGGTCTATTAATTAATAAACTGATCGAATTAATTCGCTACGCTTAGTAAAGCAGTGTAATAACACCCATACAAGATAAATACACATCTAAAACAAAGACTCGAAAAACAGTCTAGAAAATAAAAAATAAAAAAACAAAACAAGAGAAACAATCTTTTTCTCTCTCAGCTCAAATATGGAGTGTTTACAATCAGAAGTGGCGTCGACGTTTACATATTTTATTAATAGATCTCAGCATGTGGTTATGGCTGAATGTGAAAGGTAAAAAAAACGCCCCCCTATAAGGACTTCTTTTTTATCTCTATGCTAAAATATAAAACCGACTTCTGAACTAATAAAACTAACAAAACTCCTAAGTCGTTTGCTAAATCGGTAAAACGTAGGAGGCAGATTTTTTAATCAAAGTAAACAAACCTATAAGAAAAAAATCAAACTTGACTACCTCATTTTATTTTGCCTGGACGTTATCAACAGTTCATCTTTAAAAAAATGAATCTAATAATAATAATAATAAAAACGTTTAAGAATAGCTGCAATTCCAGTCAATGAATGATAAATTGAGAAAACCAAAATAATATTTCTACTGTATGCAGCACCATTATAACTTAATTTTAAAAAAAGATAAATAAGCCAATTTTAACATTCAGCATTGAACTTGAAAACACCTACGCTATAATAGTAGTATTAACTCTTAATGAACACGGTTTTTCTATCAGTAATTTCCTTCACTGATCACTCAAACAAATTAAAGCAAAAAAAAAATTCCAATTTCAACACCCACTATCAAAACACCACTTCTCTTTTTCATCTAACATAAATTACAATATTCAAAATCACACAGAAAGAAAATTATATTGAAATATTAAGAAGAAGAAAACAAAACGTTTACTGGAAAAAAGCAAGTACCAAGTACGTTCCAATACCAACACTGCTTCCTAATGACGTAACCGAATCACGTAGAATGACTAAACACCAAAGTCGGATCAACAACGACGTATTAAGCGAGTCTGATGTTTATCAAAATAAAAAAGTGTGTGTATAAACAGTTTTCACAAATAAAGGCAGGGCTCAAGGCCGTGAGCATACAAAGTATATTTTGCTAACTTGGCTGCCAAACTGAACGGTAGCAAACACACACCCCTCGCCAATTCAATGAATGGCTTTCACATTTTAACCCATGGTACCAAAAAAAAAATCCTTTTAACAACACACACGTTCAGCTTAGCCAGCCAAACGAATCGAAATTGAAACAATTTAAAAGCAAGTGTGGAAAATAAAACTTTCTTTTTTTTAAAAAAAAAAAAAAAAAGTTCAAATATCTTTAATATTTTCTTTTACATGTTTACATTACCATACATGTTATAAATGTCTTTCTAACATTTTCTGTTTTTGTTTTAAAAAAAAATGCTTAATTTACTATAATGGGATTAATTAAACATTTAAATGGATAGTATAACCACTTCATTTTTTTCTTTGCTTACAATTTTGTTATGGTCAGCGTTAATTACTCAGACCACACAGACAAACGAAAAAAATATTCAGACGTAATGAAGATGATTCTCCATCATTTCCTTCTCAAATTTCACACTAGACCAAGACTAAATGAACGTTTATATCCAAGTAACACAAACTTTAATCTCCCAGAATTACCCACATGACCACTAGCCACTTCATAAATAACATTTTTTTTTCTTCCACATTTTACCCACATTACACATCTTTGTGTTTTTCGTTTTCAAAATTTCCCCTATCATTCTTATCATCAAATGAAAACACAGCCACCAAACCCTCAAAATACTAATCCCATGCAACTGTAACTGAGATGACTATACACAAAATAAAAAACGTTGAAAAAATTAGTGAGAATATTTGGCATCACCACCCTTGGAATTACGGTTCGTTGATCACAGTTTAGTAGCGTCCAAACTCCAAATACATTGCCCCACCCTGTCAACTTCCACCTGTCCCTTCTCCCATTTATTATAAAAGTGTAATTATCAGAGTTGAAACACGTACAGTATAATATCCCATCACGGGAATTTTCCTTTTATGTTGCTTTATTCTTACTAAATACACTGTGGGGGCATTTTATTATTTGCATCCACACTCTAGCAGCTTTTACCCCCACCACCAGGTCCACCCCACACAACACACAAACACAACATTCGTAGTCTTTTCTCCCCTAAAAGTTTCTAAGATTTTAAAATTTTGTCATTTTTTTCCCCTGTCTCGTGTCTCTTGTATTCTTCGTGTTCAACAGTTCCAAAAAAGTTCTTCCCAACCCCATGCACTTCAAAAAAACCCTCATCACCACCTGTCGGACCCACCTTTGCAAACATATACACCACCGGCAACGCCCAATCAAAGAAAACAAAAGGTGCCATTGACAAAAGGTGTGGTTAATGTAGTTAGGGTGGTCTCCACGTTCAACACCAAACACAAAAATAAAATTACTGTATAAAAGTACGGTATATACAGTATGGAAAAGTAAAACAAAAAGAAAGACAAAAAAATATATATAATTTGACATTTTGTTTGTATACACACACTCAGAGGTGACTGGTATACTGTAGACATAAAATATTATTGGACACATCAATTGTAAATGTCAATGATTAACCCACACAGCTGCCATCATCATATACTTTTTTATACTACACATGTAAGAGTACAACGTACTAATATTTGCTCATACATAAATTACATTAGAAAAGTTCAGTGTAATACTAATTGAATTCCATTGATTTGCTTATGGCATTATGTGAATGATGTTAAGCGAGTACGCGCGCTCTGAAAAACGCAATAATTAGTGACGTGCTAAAAACCCTATTTATTTAAAAAAAGAAAAATAATAAAAAATGAAGATAATCTCCTATTGCTTTTCACTATCTTTGAGTGCGTTTGTGTGGATTAGAAAGGGGATTAAAAGTAGAGGTTTTATTAACCAAACTTTTAAAGAAATAATATTTTACAAATAAATAATAAAAGTAGACAAATTAAAAGTGAAGTGCAAATACCATTTCTTTTTTTTAAAAAAATGAAAAACATGAAAAATAAATTTAAAAATTCCACTTTAATGGCTTTCCCCTTCTCTAAACTTTCAACTTGATACAGTGTACTTTCATACCAAAATACCGGGTGATCAAATAATTTAGGTACCCCATACGTGACGCCTCTAGTGGCAAATTAAAAAGTACCAGTTTGACTGTTGTGTAAAACAGTCTTGAATGACCTCCAAAAAATGACATATGAGTCGTTCAGAAGCAACATTTTGCACTTAGACCACTACAGAATTGTCGATAGCTTTGGCAGGTCATATAGCGCCCTCTAAGAGTAATTGAGTAAATTTGCATTTACAAATTTTTTTATCATTAGCTCATAGAGGGCGCTATATGAAATTTCAAAGTTATTTACAATTCCGAAGTGGTCCAAGTGCAAATCTCACTTAATTCATTTTGCTTCTGAACGATTCAAATTTAAACGATGCAGTTCGATCCACATTAATTTTACATATTGGAAAATCGCCAGAGGAAAAATTTTATTTATTAAACAATTTGAAATCTAAAAATAATGCTTACAATTAAATAAACAACTAATTTTTTAAAAAAAAAAACTGAACTGTGTTTATCTTTGCTAATTTTATCTTGATTTAATTGTTTTTATGTGACAAAAGTTAATGTTTTTAATTGAGCTGTATATAATGTGCTGTAATTCATATACAGGACAATTTTAGTTTTAAATTCACTTTTTATTTGTTTTCATTTTATGATTTTTTATTTTTATACACGGCATAGTTCAAAAAAACTTTTGTCAAAAAACAATAAATCAACATAAATCTGCAAAAATATCGATTAAATAATTATAAAAGTAATTGTAAACACAGATTAATATTTTTAACAAAAAAAAATGGATTTATCATTCAATTGTAAACATTATTTTTAAATTTCAAATGGTTTATTTTTAAACAACATTTTTCCTCGGGCGATTTTTCAGTACCAGTGCCGTATATAAAATAAATTAATGTGGATCAAACTACGTCGTTTAAATTTGAATATTGGTCATTTTTATTTAATGGGTTTGAAGGCCATTCAATGCTGTTTTACTCAGCAGCAAAAATCGAACTTTTTTAATTTGCCACTAGAGGTGCCACTATGGGGTACCTAAAGTTTCTGATCACCCGGTATAAGCGGTTAATTTTTTGTGGTACAAAAGAAACTTTTTCTCATTTGAGGTTTCAGTGTCATCCAGGCGGAAACACACCCAACCAAAATTTTTAACTACAATACCTGCCTAGTTTAGTTTTTTTATAATTTGGCAAATGAGAGTAAAAATAAGTACTAAATTTTGGTTTTAAAATGCACAAAGTGGCACAAAAGTTTTCGCATATACAGTACAAACCCGATAACAAATCAATAAAGTTCAATAAAATAACATTCAAAACTCGCACCAAAATAAAAACTCAACATTTTACACATTAAAAAAAAATTTTAAAAAATTGTGTTAACATTTTTTATGACCATTAAACAAAAATTAGACCACAAACTAACATAAAAAGTTTAATAGTACAATTAAAGCAAGCATCGATTCGAGTGATAACTAAATTATACCTCTTTTTTTTTGGAACTATTCTTTAATTTAGTAGCACTTAATATAGTTGAACCACCCATCAAATATGCTAATTAGTCTCGAATTTTTCCCTTCCCCTAATTTAAGCAATTCATATAAAAACGTTTTTTTTTAACTATGGATAAATATTGAACTAATAGTCTGATTTTTTTTTTTGCGACTTAAATCACAAAATTACCACACTAAATGTAAATTATATCACCCAAACTACATTTTTTCTCCTCCCATTTTTTTTACTCGATTTAGCAACACGATAACAATTTAATCGGTCGAATTAGTTAACTTATAAACGCATACACACTAGTTATAATCGCTCTGAACAAATCTCTATCAACGTATAACATTACATTTATATCCCACATTTACATTCGCACAATTTTGCCAAAAAAAAAAAAAAAAAAAAAAACTTGTAAACAACTTAAATTTTTTTTGACGAATTTACTTTTAAAACCCTAACTCAAAACATTCAACTAATCAGACATTAAAAAGACAAAATATCGCAAACAATAATAAAAAAATGAATTCTCTACAAATTTACGCCATACATGATTTCACTAGCTGGTAAATCAATTGTTAAGTCAGTGATGGTGCTGCTTTGTGTCAAGTTTAAAACTATGCCGATTCACAACGCACAAAATGGCGTCGAATTATCTAAACAGGTGCTGATGATGACCGTAACACCTTTCTCCCCCACCCAATTCAACTTGCACTCATTGAATTAACGTAGTCGAGTGTAACTGAGAACACGAAATCGCTTTAACTGAATCAAATAAAACCGGATGAAAATTAGATCAGGATTACATGACACAACTTTGATGGTCGTTGGAATGTCGATTTTTTTTTGTATAAACACAAAGACCGACAACAGCAACAAAGACAAGAAAAAAAACACATTTTTTTCTGCATTTATTTACAACTATAAACAGCTTTAAATCGTTTCTAAGGCGTGTTGTGTAACGTTTCGACTTAAAATCAAAATCTCACCATGTGGTTTTTCATTGTCGAACATTGATATCAGTGACAAATCGGAATTTCAAGAGAAATAAAAATAAACAGATAACAATGTTTAAGTACGCAATCAGCCCCGATACGGCCATTGAAGAAAAAAATCAGATAAACCATTTATTTTTCTAATTGCTATCTGAAAATACAACTGCAAATCTCAAGCGATTAATATGATTACACGTGATAGAATAACGCTTCAAACATTCTCTACTTTCTATCATAATTTAAATACGCTATTTATACACTTATCATTTAATTACTGTAGTACCACTTAACCAGATCAGATGAAAACCTATTCAAATACACACGCGACCAAAACACCTATTTAATTCCTCAGTAAAATTAGAAAACTTTCTAACGTACAATTTCGTATTGTACATTTTCAATCAACAAGTTGTCCTTAAAAATGCTAGGAATTGTCACACACAATACCAAGAAGTATACAGTACATAATAGTTGCACCTCCACCAACAGCAAATTTACAATCTCAAAAGTTCTTTCAAACGCGATAAACCTTGTGACATGTTTGGTTGTTTGCTAACCGTGTTTAAAAAAATATTTGGTGCATTATACAGTACAAACATCGCAACACTTGCATTTTCAACAGAATTGTTATATTAGTCAAAACACACGTCTGAGTGTGGTTTCAAACAGAGATTTTCAAGATGAGTAACAAACTTGTCAACATAATGACAGTTTAACAAGTCGTGGTCACTCAACCAATTACCGACCACACCTTGCATTTACATGAAACTTTTTTTTTTTTTTTTTGACTTTTAATCATTCTAGTTTTACCAACAACAGGACTTCTAAACAAGTTGGTACTGATAACAACGACAAGCTTGTGTCTACTACAAATACGCGTGTAGCGGATCAGAGCAGCCTCCTCCGCAATTTTTTTGATTGCCACTTTAATCACAAATAAATATTTCAGCAGCACCAAATGAATGTAATTGTCATCATTTTTTTTTCTTAGTTACTGGTCATTAAATTTCATTCCTTGACTCACTTTTCTAATAACTATAAATGAATAACCAATTAAATTACGCAAATACAAAGCATGCAGTTCCCCCACACGACTAAAGATTAAGTTACGTTTGGTAAAGGTCAGCTTGTAAATTATACAAAAATAAAATTAATTAACTTCTCTCAATCTGTCCAGATTGTAGATGTATCTCATGACAGATTTTAATGTAGACAGAAACACGCTAATCCCGCTGTTATTATTATTACTATAAAAAAACCGATTGAATACATGGAAGAAAATGAGTGACCACGCCCACACTAATTGTACACGACGCGTCATAAATTTTAGTTACAGTTTAAAAAAACCAACAACACAGCTATGGTTTATTTACAATCGCCACATGACAATGGCGGCAGTGATTAGGAACGCCAAAACACAATAGCTATGATTGCATATAATAAAAAGTAAAATTTTGTCGCCCCTGCTGGACACTCAAAATACAATAACAAACAAACATAACAAAAGAGAGTCGGAAAATTATCTTCAAATTGATTCATACTGTTTTTGTAATTAAGAAGAAAATTATGACCTTAAAACAAACCGGGACAAGACAAAAGTGTAGCCAAACAAATTTACCATAAAAGAAAAACATGATTGAAAAAATGACTTACTCGATATTTGACGGCGTTTTAATGTCCGACGTTTTGATTTTCCGGCCTCTGGCAGTGAAAACCAAGTCCGGGCTTACGGTATGTTCAACTGATTTTGCACGCAAACATTCAACGTAATCTGCAAAATAAAACGAAAAATGAAATTGTCTTCAAATTGACATTCACGATACTTTGTTTGTGTAATAACTTGCAGTGTAACAAAGTGTTGAAATGTAAACGACACCCTTTGTAATTCAAGGTGATATACTATTTGGACAAAATAGGACAACAATTTTCAACACTGTTTTCAAAGCAATAATATTATCCACTCACAAAAGTAATTTACACCTAAACAGATCACTTCAATTTTTACAAAATCAAACTTATTTAACTTCTAAAACCGTTTAAACAACTATCCCTCATATAATAAACCAAATTAAAACTCCAATTAAAACTGTAAACTTAAGAAATTAGAAAACCAAACACAAGAGTTTAATCTAAATCGCTTGATAACTTTAGTGTAATTGCAAATCGGGTAACTAAAACTCGGACCAGTTAGTTGTACAAGTTATCCTGCACTAGAAAAAAAATAGGAGTAAGTACAAAAGTTGTAAAACAATTTCAATTGTTGCAGTCCAGTTTTACCAGTGGAAGAAACAGAGCCAATTTATTCACCATACATATAAGCATCAGTTAACCGTTATCACTCGACAACAAATCAGTTTTCATTCATTATTCAATACAAATATATTTAACAAGTTTATTAACCAACAGGGTCAAGCATTTCATCAGAAGAAAAAAAAACAACTCTTACTTTCTGAAAATGAATTCAAAGTTACGTTATAACAAAGTGGCAACGCCCATTGCGTCAATAACTAAATAATAAAGCTTCAGTATGTAAGAACAGAGCAATATTAATACTTTTCTTCCTCCAATAAATATTAATTATACTAACGTTTCGCTTACAAATTAATAAATTTATGTTGCAGCTAGTTTTGAAACATAAATAGAAAGTTATCGTTATGCATTAAGGAAATCAGATGCCTCTCCACTGCAGTCACCATAGGTGTCCTCAGTTCAGCATTTGTCATGCAAGTTGCAACCAAAACCATTAAAATCTTTATACTCAGACTGTAGAAACATAGCAGAACCAAGAAAAAAAATAATAAATTTTTATAGCGCTGGCAAAACTTTTGTCGATGCAACGTAATATGGCAGTTTGCAGAGTCACTGCTAACAACGTCACTCACAATTTGAGGTATTGCAAATGCACTTAATGAGCAATGGGGTGGGATAAGGTGGAGTTGAATGCTGACCCCGTCCTTAATTCGCAACTGTCGATGATTACAGTTGCAAACATAATACATGAAATTTATTAATTTATAAACATCGGTTGATCACCTGACTTTGTAACACACTCTGGAAGAGATGTCGACCTCCATTCATTTTATGAGGCATTTAAAAAAAAATACCAAATTCATGTAAAATTTTAGATAAAGCTTTAAATAATTTTGTAAATGGACTTCGCAGAAAGCTAGATTTTCTCAAAGCAACAAGTAGGTAGGTAGAGGCAGCTGCTTTTAAGAAATATTAAAAGTAGCAAGTCAAAAACTCATAAAATGTTTTCTTTTTTTAAAAAAAATATATCAAGAGCTTTTAAAAAACAACCAAACAATAAAATAAAAAACAGCAACACAAAGAGAGAGAAAAATAAAAGTTTGAAAAGGAAATTGGATCCAGTTGAGTGTTGCACAGAGGAAAAGGAGGAGTTGGTTTGTGTTTTTCTGGGTGCTCGGTGCCAAAAAGTGCCAAACCACACCCCAAAAAGCAGGCGCTGGCATTGAGTTTAACCTTTAAAAATAATCGGTATCGTTACAATATACAGTACACACTTTCGTACTGACTTGCACATCTTCCAACAAGAACAAAATTTTAAAAAAACGTTTACTTTAAATCTCAACAGCTAACTGAAATGAAGCATCAGCCAGTCCAACTACTCGCCTAAAGTGCAAATTGGTAAAACTTAGAAAAAACAACAAACGAAGCCATTACAGTTTTACCATATCAAAATTTACGATTACCAGTTGTCTACTGCTAAACATAATGAAAAATTATTACAACACTTTAATCTAGGATTAAAATTTACATATATTTTCTTGATAAAAAAAAGCTTAACGTCAGCACAGACAATATTGACACACACGCGTTTGCATGTAAAACTTAAAATCTTTCAATAAAAACTGGTACAGTATTTGATATTTTCAGTTTCATTAAAACCGGATTAGCCACGATTGTGGTTAATTAATCGATATAAAAAATGCGATATTTGCGCAATACAGCACAGTTGAAAGTGAAAATGCACATTCTTCATCCAATCAGCTGATTCGAGGTCAAACTTACCACGTTATCGGCTTTACATATTTGATCAACTTTTTCAGTTTAACAAATATTTTCACCTTTTCACTATTAAGCACAGTATATCCAGTTATACATTACAACTCACAATTAATAAGTAATAACAAACAGGTGTGCCATATGATATATGCTAAGTGCCAAAATACATTCACACCTTATTCGCTTAATTAGACTGTACTGAGTAAATTTACATAAAACATGTAGAATTTATACAAGTTAACTAAGCAGCTGCTTGAATGGCAGCTGAAATAAACAAAAACATCAACAAAACACTTTTAGACTTCCATCATTACATGAAAAAAATCCTGAAATTAAATGAAACATTTCCACTTAAAAGCACCAAAAATTTGCTGTGACCACCAAATGATCAACTTGGGTCTTCTAAAATCCTGATTCATCAAAATTTATTTTGTTGCTTTTAACGTCTAATTTGGACTTAATTGCATTTACTATGACATTAAGTAGGCACCAAATAATATAATTAAAAGTGCATGGCGCGATATTAACTCTAGAGAAGTTAAGTTTGTGCTCGAGGGAACTTCGACCATGACATTACGGGGTCTTAAATGTACTAAAAAAAAAATAAAAGTAACAAAATAAATAACGATCATCAGTTGTCGTAATGTTTAGCAACAGGTAAATACGGAACGCATTCTGACGTTCAGTAATTACATACGCCTTCAACCTATAATTATGCTAGATTTGAGTCTATACATTTACACCGTATTTGTATTTCAGTTCATCAAGAAAAAAAAGTGAATAAAAAAAATTCAAAAAATTAATAATGGTTTTGATTATCACGATGAAACTTCCATTAAAATCCAGTGAACAATGCGCAGGTATAGTACTAACTTAAGTATGAATGACCTTGGTCCATCACATAAAATCGTCCCTCCCCTCATATTATTGTTTTTCATCTTAATTTTATATCCTGGCGTAATCAGGCACTGACTACAAAAAAACTATTTTAACATATCCTTGAGGATAGCTAACTTTTGTAAGAAACCTAAAAAATATAATAGAAATGTCAGGAAAAATTAATTATTAACAAAAATTATATTGAAATTAATTTTTTAATAAAGAAAATGTAAGGTAAACGAGGTTCCTTTAAAAAAATCTGAACCTGTCGATATAAAAATGCATACAAATTTTATTATTTTTTTAAAAAGAAAAAAACTTTTCAGTGAAGGTGGCAAAAAGACCTTGTTTTATCGCATGGATGATTTTTCTTTAGACAAACACCTGATGTTTTACGTGCATTTTTTTGGTTTCTCATTAATAAGCCAATCAAAAAAAGTTTATGTGCGTAAATAAAGATTACTGCTTTTCCCAGTGGTCAAATTGGCGTAGTGCCTGTGTGTTTTTTAAACTTGTAAAATTTCCCCTTCACAAGCATTTGTTGTCAAATAAGTTGACACGGATGTAAAAATCTGTTGACACCGACCTGTATTAATATTAATTACAATCTCTCCCGTCTCCTAGACATAGATCTTAATTCATATCAATCGCCAGTCATAAATTTATTAATAAAAATACTTTTACTATGTGGTTTTGGTTTCTTGAAATGACGAAATTTTAAAAGTGGTCATTTTTTGAATAAAATATTAAATAAAACTTGAAAGAAATTGGAGCAGGTAAACAAACCGTAGATAAATAAGGTGGACATTAATAAATTTGCATGTCACACTATACTAATGCCTATAAATTACACATTATGTCGTAAGTATAATTTTATATTTATAATTAAGAAAAAAACGACTGTTTTTCTTATTCAATATCTCAACAAAAAAAACATCAAATATAATGTCAAAGCAATTCTAACTGTCAAGATTAATAAAAGCTCAGTGTATTACATCAGATATTTTTCACAATAATAAAATTAAGTGAGACTTTCATTGATAAACTTAATAAATAGACTGGTAATTAATTATGAGATTGTCCAAACGTCCGATACATAATATTGCATTATCATCAGTCGCCTAGCAACAGTTATTATTGCAATTTACAAAGAGAGAGAAGGTGGTTGAAAATGTCCTCAAAAACCGTAAAAACCACCCAAAAGATTTACCATACCTTTTTGCATATCTCAAAATTCGATTCTGAACTTTCACTTATTCCACAGCCTAAATAAAATTAGATTTTCAAGTCACTTAGTTACAATTCCATCTTCATTTTGAGTGCATTCAGCTACAGCACTAACGTTAATTTAGGAACAACCGGTGCTATAATATTAAATTGCAGTTTTATTGTGTATAACTTAGCAGTTTTTGTTCTTTAGTCTAGGTTTCCCATTTCCAAGGATGAACGATTACAACAAAGCTAAAGGCTGCTTGCTGATAATACTGAATAAAAAAAACACCCAGTGCCACAACATAAAAACATAAACTAAACAAAAAAGAAAGTGAATTTGAATGCTTAGCCTTGACACTAGCAATTCAGAAAAATAGCTGTTCATGTTCATATTAGAAACTCTTTTGCTGTTTTGTATACGCGCATCAAATACATGATAAAAAAGCGATTACTAATCTTATCCGCCTAAATCATACCAATAACTAGAATGATCATGTGTGTTAAGTACATCTAGCATGTAGAAGTACACACAAAATCCCCAAAAATGTAAAAATTTCGAGTAATCAGTAAAGTCAAAGTTAACCTGTGTTAAGGAAAACTCGGTGCTGTAAATTGTAATTCAATGTCAAGAGGTTGCCATTATTCATTAACACTGCAGTATCATATATTACTGTATGTATACTTTACGCCTGCATTCAATAGATAGTTAGACGTATGAATTAAACGTATATTACGATAATTTCAGATACTTTTAACAAAATGTCGACCTTTCAACTTCATAAATCGATCACACGATGTATGGGCGCGCTTCTCCAAGTCTGAAAGCATGGAAACTTAACGAAATAAATGTCACAATGATTGAATGAAGTAATATCAGATTAAATTGAACCCATAATTGTATTCGTATATAATTGTGGCATGTGTAATTAGTGTAAAAGATGACGGACAACAAGTTGAAATTAGCACACAAAATCATAACATTGTGACAGTGTTGATGAGTGATGACATGTTATGTTCATTGTTGTCAATTATAACTTACCATCTGCTAATTGAATATCGTTTCCCCGATCACAGCTCACTGGATTTTGTAAGATTAACTTAAATTCCATAGAAAATAAAAGCAACCCGAAAAATGGTTTTGTTTTTTTTTTCTTCTTCTTCTGTTAGAAAGATCTCCTTCGGCGACCACGCGTCACTACACATTCACCGACTGACTTATCTCTTTACCTACCGCCTACCACGCTTGCAACGAGAAATAACTTAGCTAACTCAGCGTAATCGTCTGTTTTTACCAACGAATACGATGCTAACACACATATCACGGTAGTTGTATCGATGGTTGACGGCAGTAGCCTGTTTTGGTATCGAAGTGATGGGAAAAAGGAAAACAACAGCCACATGCGACTGAACGGATGCCGCCATCTTCAACCCGCCTTAACACGCCCAACATCCGGGCACGCCATGCGCATCAGCCACACCCAAACAATACACACATGAATTCACCTTTTGTTTCTATGGTTACAATTGGGAGGTGTTGTCTGCAATGACAATTTATTTAACTTACAACATTTTAGTCAACATACGCTGGGTAATTTAATTTTTTCCCCTTCACTGACATGTATTCAAATATTGTAGTCAAGTGAAAGTAAAAATTATTACCAAGTGCTAAATCAATACATATAAATATTTGCTATTAAAGAAATTACTTTTTTTTTGTTAACCAATAATTACAATAACATGTGAACCATATTACTGAATTTGAAATTTTTTTACATACAGTAATTTCAATAAAAAAAATTAAAAGTAAAACTTTGAAGCACTAAATTTGCCATGATTTTTAGGCATTAAGTTTTTGCCATACATTTGGTGCATTTTACCACTTGTTGAATGGAAGTGTTTTCATATAAAAACTTACAATTTTTATTTTATCTGATAAATGTTGTGCCTTGTATTCAATTAAGCATCGTGGTAATTTGGCCTTTTATTTATATACAGTAATAATAATATGTAACCCAAGCAATACACTAACAAAATAATCTTGTCACAAATAGAATTATTATTACATAAAAAAGTACGTTGAGGACTGTGATGAGTAAATAAGGGCGTGTTTCGTGGGCTTGGGGTTTATTAATTAATTACACTACTTGGATTAATTGAACGAATGAATATGGTTTTATCACCCTCGTTAATACAATATGAAAACAGCCGCGATCATATTATGTTGTATACAACTGTTTTTATTATTATTATTACAGCTAGGCCAATTTTAATTCGTTCAATAATATGTACTTGCTCGTACACATAATTACAGCATCACGGATAGTCAACATGAATTTTATATACCTTTAGCTGTGACATAAATGTACACTTGGGGCTGTACATTAGATACTAGACAGCTTGAACAGTGTCAAACGTCATAAAGCAAAAGAGTGATTATATCTATCTAGTTGGTGCCTTGTAAATTATTTTTTTTGTCACCTAAATCAACGTTAAAACGAAAGACAAATCTATATAACGACCTACTTTCGATGCCATAACTAATCAGTGGGTTGACAAATTGCACCAGCCCAGTCTAAGGAGCCAAAACTAATTTCAAACTTACACAAATCCACTTAACGGTTTGACATTATTGACAGTCAACAGACAAACAGATTAGACGGCAAAATAATTTAAAGCCAATTTGTTTAAAATATAAATCCAATAAATTTTAGCTCTTTTGTAGTCTGAAGCAAAGAAAATATATTGTCGATTTCAACATTTTTTAACAAGTTACCTGCAATATGTAAACATGTCATTAAGCTTGTTTTGCATGTAGACCATGCGAATTAAATTCTTGCTTTTTTTAAATTGCTACTCAAGGCCTTCATCTAACAGTATTGCATTTTACAGTAAAAATAAATTTGGATTTTCAACCTTCAAATTTGCTAATTTAAAACCATAAAAGAAAACAAGACACTTTTAAAATATGGCAATAAAACATTTCCATAATAATAACTGCATAAAAGTGAAAACATACACTGAGTAAGCAACTGCTTATGCAGTTTAACGTGAATTTTTAAATTGATTTAAAAAAAAAGAAAATACTATTAATAATTACAGTAAAAACCGATTAACATGAACAATCGCTTAACACAAAATGATAATGCGGTCTAGACCAAATTCCATGTATTTTGAAGCATTATATTTCTTTTAAAACTAACAAAAATCTCTTAACACGAAACAATTTTCTTCATTAAAAAAAATGCAAATACAAATCGTAAAAACAAATACAAAATTTATTAATTTTTATTAAAAAAAATTTTAAATGACAGTAAAATTTGATTGGTTTTTCTTAAATGTATATGTAATTTTAGTGATTACTGTATCACTTAACACAAAATTCGTTTAACACGAAGAATGTATTTCGATCCCGACCGTTTCGTGTTAAGCGGTATTCACTGTAAATGCAAATTAGTGAGTTGCACAATGTAACCATTTGTAAATCGTTTAACTGTTATGTTTTTTAACTCGTGTAATGTTAATCTTAAGAAAATATCTAATAATTCGCCACTTCAGTGTAGCCAATACGTCAAGAAATTTAAATAAATTTTGTCAGCTATTAATATAATGCATAATAAACAACTTATTTACTTAACCAAATATATTGTTAAGTGTTTAGCTTAAAGCCAATTGAATATATAAAAAAAAATCTTAACAAGATAAACCGTTTTCACTATTCATGTCTAATTAGTCGATAAGTAGTTTGCATGTTACATATTGATTTATAAAATCTGATATATTATTATAAAGCTGATATGTAATCTTAACACAACAGATCAACTTAACTCACTTCTACTAATTTGTTCGTTCTGTCTCAACTTTATGTTTTTTTTATTATTATTTTTTATTAAAATAGCATGAACTTTAATGGCTATCAGCAATGTCATGTTCTTGCAAAGCACAAAGACATTATTCAAGGTAAAGAAAAACATTTTTAACTTTAAGCAAAACGAACTTCAAAAATCCATTCGTTGACCTCCAATTATAACTTATAGTTGTATATTTTTTTTCGGGGGGTAAAATAACTTAAGGTCCAAAACCCGGTGGTTTTTTTTTCTACGCCACTTTTTATTTTTCTTTTTTCTCATTCACTTTTAAAATTTGTACCAGTGTACAGTTGTCTCCCGCCGGGCAGGGCGAAGTCACCAAAATAAATTCCAATTTAAAGACAAAAGAAAAAAAAAACAGTGGCACTCAAGAACATAAAAATACTGTTAAAAAAATCGAGATTGCCGGGCTGAAGTTGATCTGAGTAAGTTTTGAGGTAGGCAAGCAGAAGCAGCTGCAAAGTTGTAAGTTAACGATGATAAAGATTTCAAAATGGAAAAAGTCGTCGTGAAAGTTAATTTTCTAACGAGGCAAAAAAACAAAAACACAAGCGACAAACGAGTTTTCGACGAAAAATAATTCTTTACAAAGAAAAATCTCAACCATTACTAAGCTCACTTTTGAAATCGACACATACGACTAAACCCACCTAGACTTATTTAATCTGTTAAAATATAATACAAAAGTGCAAATTACGTTTCGACTATGATAAGTTGCCAAAATAAACGAAAAGCGTGCATGTAAACAAAATTGAAAACCAATTTAATTATTTGGTTATTTGCACGAATATTTGTACTCATTATTTTGTGATTACTATTGTTTTTAAAAGAGGTCAAGCTGAGAAGAATGGACAGCTCTGACGTTAAAATACACAAAGTTCATACTGCACATACAGAAAATACAATAGAAATTTAAAAAAAAAATTCCTTTGAATTAAAACAGAAGAGTTTTACAAACTAAGTTGATAACAGTTTTGTATTACTTTTATAATTAAACATTTTATTGGACAATCAGTGATATTTCATTATGCTAATCTGCTGTTTAAAATGCTGATAATTATGTTTATAAATCTCCCAAGAATAAATCCGATGTCAATGCCATGTACATTGTACTGTTGCTACTGTAAAAATCTTAAAGTAAAAACACTGTCGTCGTGCCAAGATGTCTCTTTCTTAGCCCCACCCTAGCCAACTAACCCCTTGGGCTTACACTGTATAATTTTTTAACGTTTTAAGTGCTACTACTAATTCCAACTGCCAACTTTAAATTCGTCTTTTTCAGCCACTAGCTACAATAAGATTAGAGGTCAATTAGCATTTAAGAGAACAGATAGCATAAACAGAAATAAAATGTTTATAAAAAGTGGTTTCACCACAAGCCCATGTACATAAAAATACTCTACATAAAAAAGAAAATACACACACACACAACTTGCAGCCATTGTCTTTTAAACTGAACCGATTTAACTGACTTCTATCAAACCTTTTTAACCTATAGATTTGTTGGACTGTTAGGAGGCAAAATACTAGAAACAGTTGAACAAGGGTGTCCATTCAGGTCAACGTTACAACTTTTTTTTTTCTTGATAAGAAAAATGAAATTGAAAAAACAAGCTAATGTAAAGTGTCAACTTTTATGTTGAAACAGAGAGGGGGTTCGTAATGCCAGAAGCTTTACCTGGAAACCAATTTGTTCCCGAAAACAGGCTGCACATTTACTACTTACTACTTGTCATGGACTATAAAAATCAGTTGAAAAAAAATTGCCACTCCTAAAAATATATTTTTTTATTTAGTTAACTTATTACGACACTATAATAGATCTTTTTTCTTTCTTAAAATAAAAAAAAATTTGTAAACGACCACACCTTAACAAATATATAAGGTGATTAAAAGGTCAAAAAAGATGTCCATCATTTTAAACTAATACATGTAACATATTAAAGTAATCGATTATATAACTTCAAAACTCAACTCTCAATTTCATCACAGGAAAAAAATCTTTTGTAAACGTTGACGTCATTCTATTACCTCGTTCTATACCTGACACTTATTCCCAGAAAATAATTGGTAAGAAAACATATTCAACAGTTACGTAATAATGTCATCAATAGCAAAGTATTTAATAATAAAAAAACCTCTTTAACATCCTAAAAAACACGATTCAATAGATTAAATATTACAAATTAGTTAATCTGTATGTAGGAAGTGTTCAATGTGAGAATATTAGTCATAAAGAAGTACCAGGTAAAATAAAAAATATTTTTCTTCAAAATTTCTGGCCTCACCTGGGAACATTTTACTAAAAAATGTAAAGGCTTGTGTATTACACAATTTGCATGGTCACCAACCATCAATCAAAAAATAACTTAAAATGCGATAGGTTTCTTTAACTTTATTGTATACCTTTGCAGTATAACTTATACGCAAATTTATTTTTTACTTTCAAAACATTTATCAAAATCATATTCTCATAAGTACACAAAAAGCCGTTATATGCCCATTTATCTATTCTACAGTATACTTCTATAAAAGATAAAAAAAAATGAAAAACGGGGTGAAATTCAGTTCAGTTTAAGAAATCTTTCGACCACCTTCATTCAGTATCATAAAAGTATTAAACGTTGTCGTAATCGTCTTCTTTTACCAACAATAATAACAACTGCGTAGGTGGAGTTTAGAGAATATAAGAGAAAATTTTCGTTAAAAAGATAAACCAAAATGTTTTGTTAAGATACTGTTAAATGCAAATTTTACAAGTCGCATAAAAATTAAAGTGACCTACATATGTTCCCCTCTTTTGACTTTAATGGAGAAAAACATTGGTGATGATTTGAAAGTCTCTCCACCTCATCTTTGATTCAACATCATTTTTAACTTAACCCCATGAGCCACGTCATCATCACGGTGAGACTCGCATGTAACACTTTTTTATTATTATTTTCTTATATTTTTATCATATATTATTCTTGTAAGAAGAAAAAAAAAGATTTTTTTGTGTGTAAGAGGCCTACTCCTAAAAACTCGACGATCACATCCTAATTTCATTAATTCTTTATCCACCCACTCACTAACAACAATCAACAACAGCAGCTAAACTTACATTATACATACAGTACAAGTAACTTAACTTACATAGCCTATGTAATTTTGTATAACTTTTTGTTGTTGTGTATAGATGTCCATGCCCACCACCTACTTTTATTTAAGTTGCTTGTGATTTACCAAGTATGTTGCATAAGGTGCTGATGACCTCAAAGAGAAGAAGAAAAAAAGGTTTTATTTATATATTTTGTCTTATTATTATTACACTGTACCTTGACTTCAACCACATCGTTTACTAAAATATTATGTTGACTCGACAAAAGTCTCTCTTGTAAAATTAATGTGCATATAAAAGAATTTCTTTATGTTATCGTATAATAAAATAATCCACAAAGGATAACTTAAGTTGGACTTTTACTGTATAATGAAACACTTTTTATACTGGGTAATAATATGTGGTTCTGATTTTGTAATTTTCTGTCATTCTCTAATGCAAGAGACGCTTTCAAATACAGTAAGTCTCTTAAATAAGCAATTTCTGTATTGTGCATGTAACTTTTGAGTATTTCTTTTAAATGAAGCCTTGTCTTTCAATCTTCAAACAGGTTAAATTCGGTCATTTAGTAATTATAATGCAGTGAAAGTTTGCTAAATAATGTGTACGAGGTAAAAAAGTGATTTTTTGATGTGTACAATAAAATGAAGTTACGCAAAAGAGGGGGAAAGAAACCATTTCTCAAACACATAATCGAATGGTTTACCTATATAGTTAAAACCGGTGAATATACCCATACATCATTTTTTCAATAAATTATCATTCAACACATTACACATTTTTTTTCTATAATAATTTCAGAAGCGTATGCAGACTTAAATTGAATAAACTTTTCTCTTTTTAAATAAATATAATATGTAAAATATTAACTTCTATTCAAACTTCTACCTACGTAAATTTATACTTTGTTCAAGCAATCCACTCCCAATTCCTAAATGTATTTCCTCGAATGTTGCTTAGCAATTCCGGTTGATTTTCAAAATTAGAACCCATTTTTCATCAGCTGTTTTTGAACTTTGTAACATGTTTGTATTTTAAACTGATATTATTCATTAAAAACTTCAATTGATAGTTATTGCACAGATGTGAAAGAAGTTGAAGTTTGTGAGTGAAGGAACTGATGAAATAGTTCAAAAAAAGTAAATGGTGACTGAGTAAGGAGAGCTACTAGCTCAATGTAATCAGGCATGTAAAGTAAAATGAAACCCTTCAACCAGTATGCAGAATAGTGTCATTGTCAGACATTTTGATGATGACACTGTGTCTGATCTGGTCACATGATGCTCTTAAATCGCCCAACTGAAAGCATAAAGGAATTAAATTCCTAAATAATGTGTACAAGGTAAAACAGTGATTGTTTGGCATGTGCAATAAAATTAAGTTGCACAAACAAATAGAAAGCACCCATTTCTCAAATCCGTAATCGAATATTTTACCTATATATTAAAACTGAGTATGTGGATGCAGCATACTGACCAGTTGTAAAATAACTTAGCTTCTTTAACTTTTGCTTTTAAAGCTCACACCGTTAACTAGTTGTCTCACTAATTATTTCTTCGAGTTCTTTATTCACTAACAACTAGAAACTGGTTTACTTACTAGTAATCAGTGTTTTTACTGTATTTACCAAACAGCACCAAAATACTGTATTGTATAATGCTCTTCCTGGGTCGTGTCTGTTATCTGACTGGACCACAACACTTTACTTCCAAGAACAGTGTTATATGCCGGTATAATTACTGTCAAGTAACTTTACATCTTTTGCATACTAGGTAACTAAAAGTGAACAACAGCTTTTAAATTAAATGCAAATGTAAGCAAATTCAACATTAATTTCATATCGACTGACTGTACCTATTAATTTTCACCTTATTATTTCCTCAGAATTTTAACTTAATATTGGTTACATTCCTTCGTGTTTCGACTTAAAACATCAAACCTTTTAAAAACAAATCTTCTCCATACTAATGTAATATGCAAATTTCACAATTTGACTAGTCCATCGTACGTTATCAGACAACACTAGTTGCTAAATGCAGTACAGTATGTAAAAAAATTAACAGCAAAATATTAAACTTGATACAAAAATTAAATTTTTAGCCTGTAACCTACTGTAATAGCGTTGCATTAAGTTATTAAGTACTTAAGATTAAATTGCGGAAAAGCTTTTCGTTTCCCACAATGTTAGTGTATAACAAGAAAATTCCGAAAAGTGCAAAACTTTTACAGTTCAGTAACAATTCCTTGAGGCTTCATTTGATTTGACAGTTTGCAAGCAATTAAGCAACTATTTTCGAAATCACATAACTCGACATCCAAAGATTAGCTAGACTACAATATCGAAAATTCTACACACAAAAAAAAATACAATGATCAATGAACTAAAACTATTATTTTTACGTTTTACTATAAATAGCTGTTCAAATTTATAATTATTAGATTATATAGCTGGCAAAGTTTAATTTGAACCAGTTATAATGGTCATTTGACCCGTCTTATCTTTCCATGAAAAAAAGTGCTAGAATTTTGAGAATAACTCATAATAATGTAATTTAGTCGCTACATAATTTTTTTTATCTTCAAATACATTTCATGTATAATAGCCATTTATAATCCTGGACTAAAATTATAATCCTGTAAATACTTTTAACGCAAATTATTCACAAGAAACCTATAATAAGCTAGCAGTGAATTTAAAATTAGGCAAATGAGTTGTCCAAATATATAAACAATAAATGCATAATGAATAATAAGACTGTAAACATAGTCGTTCCGCCCTGAAGCTTTATTTTGATTTCCACCATAACAATATGCCATTATGATTATAAAAATCACATCAGCCCAGTCCTACAGACTACAACAGTACTGTAATTGCTTTGCACGTGTGAAACTAATGAACGTGTGAATATATAGTAAAATAATGTTGGGTGAAGCATCACATACTGTACCATAAACCCTGACATTACTCCAATATAAAGGAAAGTTCATAGCTTCCTGTTTTTAAAATACTCTCTGTAGATAGGAAACTTTAATTTCTATTCTCTATACAGTTTTTCTATCATTAAGCAATAGTGTAGCAAGCATCTACTATACAATAGCTTACTTTTGAAAAATTTACCTCCGTTTGACCTCTTCATCATGAAAGAAAAATAATAGGAAAAAAAATGATGACTGTTGCATGTACTCGCTCAATAAAGGCGTTTCTTTCCATCTCTTTCTACACTACAAACAGACAGAAACAACGATAAGAAAATTAGTTGATAAACTATTTAACAACTCTATCTATACTGCACTTATATTTGTATGTAAACAAAATAAAAAAAAAACTTTTGATATACATATAGTATAACAAAAGTAAATATGCAGTACAACGTCAATGTTTGTACTGTATATTTTCGCATCTTTTAATGTTTAATGACAATGTACTTTAAAAACACAGCAAGTGGTTGATTGCAGCCAATGTTATCAGTGCCAAAGCACTCGCAATAACAACATCAACAAAATAAAAATTCCATTTAATCTAGTCAAGTATTAGCAACTACTGTATGCTGTATATTATTATTATGATGGTATATCGACACTTTGTAAAATGTATGTTCAATCTGAACTGAAATAACTGCATGAATGTAGAACTAATTTTGGATTTCTTGACAACTTAATTAAGGTATAATTATGTAATACTTCAATAAGATATTCTTACCAAAATATAAAAAAAAAACAAAAGCACTCAAGTAAATCGACAAACAGCTGTATACCGGGCAATTTTCTAAATTGAAACAGATTTTGACCAATGAGACAAAATCTTATCAGTTTCAAAGGCAATTTATCTCGTTTATTTTGGAAAAAAAAGATTCATTTTAGATAATCAACCGGTATTACTTCAGTCTTAACAAAAGAGATTTAAAACGCTAATTACAAGTTTAATTTTATTTTTAAAAAACACTTAATTTTCACTTCTTATTCGACTTACTTTTAATGTACTGTAAAATGATTAATTTTTTCGCATCTATGGCGCCCAAGGTAAGTAGCCGCAATACTGAAAAAATGTACAAAATAAGCATATGATTTCTTCTTATTTTAATAATTATTCTTTTTTTAAACATTATGATTTATATTTTCAGAACTCATGAATAAGCAAAGTTTCATGTGGTTTATGGACCGCTATTCGATATCGCCTACACAAATTATAAACGTGATTAATAATTTATTATTATTTAAATAGCCATATTATGCGTGTTGCGATATTATATACTTATAAGTACAAAATAATTTCGATCGTCCGATAAGAATTTATAATATTTTTCCGAGATATATGCACAATTAGAACTTTGTACGACACAACCTTACCTAAACCAATTTTACTGGCCGCTAACGTTATTTCGTGATAACAACATACTAAGTACAAGTAATAAATCTATATAAAAAAGGCAAGGAAAAAAAAACACCAACAAAAATTGGGCCATTTTTAACAGCAAATAGAATTTGGCCACCTTTTACACTATATCTTTACTTAATCTCAATACAGAAATCATAATTAAATTGACTTGCTTACTTCAAAGTTATCAAAGCAAAATCTTTTTGTCTATCACAAAACCAGTTTGTACGTGGCCACTTCATGCAATTTCCGTTTGTCATATAATATTCCGTTCTTCAATCAGGAAGTTCATCGATTTAGTCTAGTTAATTAACACTAAACAATATGTACAAATATTAATCACAGAACCAATTAATTATCATTTTTAAAACTTAATCTTGTCTGTCATCTCTTTCAATACTTTTTACAAGTTACTCGATTCAATTAACAAGGAAAAAATTGAATTTATGCTATGCAGACTCTACCTGACAATCCTCAGCGATGACTTTGAGCCAATTTGTTTTTCTATCTTTCTTTCTCTTTATATAATTCCAGATTAAACTCGCTTAGAAAACAAAAGAGATTCCTTTATAAACGATCGCTGCCACTGTAATTACTCGCCTGACTTTCCACTGAATCTCCGCTAATATTTCTTCTTCTGAAAGGATTCCCATACGATTGGGATATTTGCGATCTATCACAGTTGGCACTGCCATTGCTAATCTTAGTGGGACTATTACTACGCAAACCGAAGGAAGACGATTGATAAGAAGAAATTGGATTAGATGGTGTTGGTGAATCTGATCTTAATAAATGCAAATAACTAGAAAGGATATCAGCGCAAGTATCGTATTGATCAGATGGCCATTTCTTTTTAAGGTCTTCCACCAACTGTCTCAGCTGACTTTTCTCTAATTCCAGAGTTTTCACCCTAGAATCCAACTTACTGTTACACGCCTGATAAGAACTTATTGTCCGTTCAAGTGTTCGGACATTATTATATGCCATTTGAACTTCTTCAAGTAATTCCATGTTTTGACGCTTGAGATTACGCGACGTTTGTTCCAGTCGTTCTACATCTTCATAGGTCGCGTTACTCTGTGCTGGAGAAGACAGCATTTCTTCTTGTAAAACGTGATATTCGACTTCATACGCATGTAATTGCTTAGCAATATCCAAGTCAAATACCTGTAATACCCACGTAAGAAATTTAAAATGATTTTATGACTTCAAAAAAATTCGGAAAAAAATATTTACTTGATTAAACACTCTCTCCATTTGAATAATCCCCATAGATGGCAACGTTGTTTTTAAAAACTCCATCACCGATTCAAAGCTATAACACTGAATGATAAGTTCTTTGTGGTTCCCAAGCAGCACCACCGCTATTTTAAACACCACTTCAATCCCGTACAAAAATAATAAATCTAACAAGAATCAATATAAAACTTTAAAAATCGATTTTAGTAAATTTAGAAATAGATGAACGTACCAAATACACGAGCGACAAATCCTAAAGGAAATTGAGAAGCAAATAAAGTGAGAAACCAAGGAGCTGCATATAATGTTGGAGCAATTTCGTGTTTCTCAAAATGCTCATATAAATCTCTATGTTGATCGTGAATCAATCTTGACAGCTGATACATTTGAATCTATTTAACCAAAATTAAAACCATCACTAAAAACATTTTTTTCTATAAAGTACAAACAATCTTTAAATTTAAAATATTTTTAAATAAAAAGCTACATAAAATACAGCTGGGTTGTTTGATTTTTTTTTTAAATATTCATAAAATTAGACATACAGTAAGTCACAACAGTAATCTACATAAGGTTGTTTTAAAGAAAAACATTAACCGACCCACTAGTTTTATACATCAGCAATAAAAAGCAACAAACAAAAGCCTACCATGCTAAATAGTGTACCAAATTAAATTCCACTTACTTGTAAAGCTACCATATCCGGTTTAAATTGCCTTCTAACGCCCAAAACAAACAGCATGTGCTTCAACATTTCAAAAGCCTGTTCCTCTTCCATCTAAAATGAAAAGAATCAAACAAGAATACATTTTAAAACACCAAATTAAACAGACATAAAACTAAAATTTTAAGCTGTCAAAGTAATTAAACAGAAAAGCCACAAAAAATTAACATAAGTAAATTAACACCACATAATACGCGTGAAATACATTCCTCTAAAAATGAAATAAAAATAAAATTACAGTAAAAGTTAAATTAAATAAAATTTGCTTCCAACTTTGTGAAAACAAATTCTGTTGTGCAAAAACAAAATACATTAAAAATTCAAGTTGCACTTGGTAAAGCAAAAGCCGGTGAGTTTTTCAAACCACAGCTTGAAATTAAATTAAATCAGTGGTAAATGTAAGTTTTAGCTTTTCTTTTAATTTAAAGACAGTGAAGGATTAATAAATGCAGTGTACATAGTATAGTGTTACCACAAGTAGTAAGTAGTCTGCCTTATCACATATTTGTTTAACGCGGTGAGGTTTGTCGGAAAAAGCTATCAACTCCCTACGATCCCGTGTAAACTTACAAGACAAGTTACTCTTACAAAAGATTTATGAAAATAGAAACTCTAAACCATGTGTCAACTCATTCTTCACCGCTTCTTTTTCTTCTACAACATTTACATAACGTAAATGAGAGAACAACTGGAGAATACGTGTGCATGTACAACAAATAAACGATAAAAAAAATATATATTTTTTGAAAGACTATTTCAGATATCAACCAGAAGACGTTTACAAATGTTTTATTGCCAAGATTTATTTAGTAGAAAGAATTCAAAACTATTTATCTAGAAAAATTCCTAGAGCAGCAGAAAACTATTATTTTTACTGTGCTATTATTTTTGGTGCTGCTGAGCTGCCAGTGCCAGTGGTCACACAGCCACTGTCATTATGTGACCTCCCGCTATTGTCAACGCATGAAATAGCTTTATTTTAAGGTCAGAGTTAGATAAAAGGTGATTTATCAAAGACATACACCCTATATGGACAAAGATATTCCGGATACTCAACAGATTTCACCAACTTTTAAGAATTTAGCTTAAAGCGAAACATACACCGTGATCATGTAGATTCATAAAACACAATTCAACATTTCCTGTTTCAAACAACAATTTATCACAAAAAAATATTTTAAACTTCCACAACTATTAAAATCACTGCCACCTGAAAAGCGTTTTAATAGAATTTTGTAATTAGCTATTTTGGAAGTAGTACCGTACTTTTGTCTTGTCAGTGCAATGTACAGTAAATCTATCATGTAAAAATAAAAGTTAAAACAAATTTCATAGTAAAAAAGTATCTTCTTCAAAACCTACATTGTAGATAACTTAGTCTTAAATTAACAAGAAATTTTACTAATAAGAACTAAAATAAAAAAACAATGTTAATGGGGAGCCACCCTAATTGTTCCTGCCATGGACAAACAACTATGATTAAAATTGAAATTGACGGTGGCCTTATTAGAAATGAATTTGTTAAAAATAATTTTGAATATGCATAGCTCGTAGTTGTACATCAGTTTCCACTCTATAATAAACGCTACTGTAAAAAAAACCCCTTCGTGTATACGTGGTTTAACTTTGTAAATAAAGTTTACAGTAATATTTCAACAGTTTCACGCTTTTTAAAAATGTTTGAAAAGGTTTCAGCCTGTATGACATACAAAATATATGGTTAAATGGTAGAAAATACAACCAACAAATCTCTAAATCAATGTCAAGGTGCTACTGCTCAACGCTCAAGTGAAAAAAAAAAGCATTTAGCGAAAATTTAACGGTTTTTCATTTTAAATCTCACCCGTCACCAACCATGCTATTAAAGACTTTCTTTTTAGTTTTATTACGAGACGGCCAATTAAAAATTGGGTGCTGAGTTTGAATTAAGCATAAATTAAGTGGTGATGCTGCATACAAATAATAAATAACGCGTAGTACTTTATTGGCTATAGCCATTAAAATTGCAAATTATCTTCTATCAACATTTGGCCTAGTTCAATTCTTCACGACCTCAAATCCTTTCTCGTGAAAAAGTAAACTTTCCATATCTAATTATTTATGCAAAACGATTATCAGAAAACGCTAAGAAAAACCTAAAATTTTAAAACGCGTGTGAGAATTGGAAGAAACTTAATAGACAAGAAAAAGTAGGTTTTCTATTTAGCAATTCTGAGTTGCAATGGACCAAGTTATTGATATTGCTTCTTGCACTTTCAATAATCACGCAAAAATAAATAAAACAGGCACTTACATGCAATAATAAAACTCCAGCAATGAAACTTAGACCTTGACAGTAGCCAACTTCTTTATCCAGTAAAGAATATGCTTTGAGCAGATTAAAAAGAGACAATTGGCCAGCGCCCAGTGCAACACTAAAGTACGGATGACTAGGAAATGTACGACCTGCAAAATAATCACAATAATATTAATTGCCTATTATATTATTTAACAATGCAAAATACACACAAAAAAAAAATTAATAAAAGAATGACATTAACCTCAGCTGCTTCAAATATTAAGGTTATCATGTAATTATTGTACCTAATACAGTACCGATAAAAAAGTCCTTGAAAAAATGCTGCTAAGTTGAATTTTTCATACAACAAACGGTGTAGTAAAAAGCTAATATGTGCAATTGACTAATATAAACACATACTGTACATTTAAACTTAAATTTAAGGAGAAACGCCTCTCTTATCTCAATATAAACTTTCAAGGTTTAAAAAATGTATAGTATTCATTTGTATCAAAGTATAATAATAACAATAATAAACACGCATATTATAATGATAATAAAATACTTAAAAATAAAATCTTCCGCGTTAATCTATCGTTTTGTTGAAAAAAAAAGGCGAGGTTAATAGTTATTTGATTTTGAACCGCGATTGGTCCCAATCATAATTACAAGTGGCCAGCACCACTCAACAAGTACAAAATAACAGTGCTTAAATGTCGCTATATTAATATTAAAATAACCATAGTCACCGTATTCAAAAACGTAGAAAGCCTTCAAAACGACCGAATTTAACCTTTTTTTATTATTATTTTGATCGAAATGGTGTCAAGAAGACCTTTTACGCATTTTGTTTCCATTCCCCAAAAAAATACAACGCTTATCTACAGATACATATAGCAAACAATAACAAAAAAGTACTTTTAACGCTGTAAATAGGAAATGCATTCCCAATTTCAACAACATTTATTTTACAATAAGTAAATTTCAAACCCAATATTTTGATTGAAAAGTCTTTCATAATCGACCATTTCACTGGCTTCGAATTAAGTACCATAACTGAGTATTATTTCTGCTAAAAGTTTCAACACAACAGTTTCCAAGATATAAAAATGCGATATAAATTTCACAATGTTCCATGCACTTAAGCGGTATATGCTATTGGAATTATCAAGTAAACAAAAATTACTTTTTTCAAAAGCCATAAAAAAGTCAGATATAAAAATATTTGTTAAAAAAAATATAAACCAGTATTGTTTAAAATTAAAAAAAAAACAAGACTTCCATTCCCATCATCTTCTTAAAATAGGTTTATTATAAATAAAACCAATCTTATAACGGTATAAAATCATACCGCAATACAAGATATTGAAACCCAGAATCTTATGGCCTTGGACAGTGTTTTGCCACCAATGGTAATTTAAAAAAAGATTAGAAAACCGCTGTATTGGCGTTAACATGTTATTTTTGGTTAACATCATTGTTGAGGTTAACCGAGATTTTTCTCCTGAGATTGAACATAAATTTACCATAAGCCGATACTATTATTACGTTTATTTTCTTGTTAGAAAAAGACGCTGTTGCCATCTAGGCTATATATTAAGCACTACATTAAAAAACACCAAGACTGAATCTACTACTCAATATGAAACAATTGCATTTGTTGATTTAGAAATTATTCTTTGTCCATCTTAATAGTTAAACTAAAACAACCATCTAACCAAACGTCCTACAGTTAACCACACCAGCGATTTATGAAACAAAATTAACTCCAAACAGTTAACCACAATATTTAACCTCACGCAAGTTTTATATCTCATAAAATGTGCAGTCAATTAACCACTTGACACTGAAAGTAACTTAATCATGTAACATGCCAATTAAACCACTTTTATTACCAACAACTATTTACTGTGCAATATTTACTATGTTTAAAATAGCCAAAATAACATAATTAAACAAAAAAAAATTCATTTCGACAATAAAAATATGCATGATAGAAATTAATAGCCCAAACCTATAAACATGAATTTTAATTTAAGAAATCGCCAATGGGGTTACAAACACTAGTACAGCGAATACAGAAGTAAATTTTTATTTTTCTACATAGTAAAAGCGTTGGAGGAAAAAAATAAAATAAAAAGATGACCCTTAAGCTATGTATAACGTAGAGGCCATGAGAATTAGATCATAAGGTGGCAAAAAAAAAGAGGTGGTTTTAGATGATGTTTTTCTGCATAAACCATTATACACGCGTAAGAACCAAACAAAAAACACCCCTTCTATATTCGCTCTCACTCCATTCTTTATAGCAATGATTAATACTCATGGATCAGCTTTAACTTTTTTTTTTAATGTAACAATTTTTTTTTCTTTACTTCATTTGACGTCTCCAGAAAGATAGTATCAGCATGTAATAAGGTGGTTTACTTAAAGTTTGCATCATTAAGAATGAATAAAAAAGAAACGAGTTTCGGGAACCCTGGATGGAAGAAAATTTAATGGTAGTTCTGTAGCTGCTACTCGAGGAAAAGGATTAGCAATAAAATTAAAACTAACAGTAACTTATATTTAACAGCTCTACAAATTACAAAGTTCTGCAATAAAATATTGGAAAAATGGATGCTACCGTGATGAATTATACCACTTAATAATACACAAATTATAACACCAATTTCGAAATCTGAAAATACCGATATCCCATCAAAAAATCCATAATGCACGGAGTAGTGTATATTTGAAATAATGGCTACTTGTTACAAACTTAATCACTGACATTTAACGATCAATCATGATTAAAGCAAGAATGTTATATAGAAATTGAAAGTGGTTGCATTTTGAGTGTGTAATTTTATCGACTATAAAAACCTAAAACAGCTTTAAAAACAATTTTTAATGCAAACCTTTGATAAAACAACTACCATTCGCGTCCTAAAAGTCAGATTTTGTCACAATTTAATTTCTTTTAAAAGCCCACATCTAATATTCAACATTGCCAATAATAAACAAGACTAAATTTGATAAGTTCCAATAGTGATTTGTCTCGTTTATTTCTTAAAACTAAAATGGCTTGCAACTCTTATTGAAAAACTAAGATCGTATTTCAAAAGAAGGATATTTATACCATTTTAAACTCTAAAGAAAGAAACCTCGAAGAAAATGTTCAAAGTCGACATTTAAGACAAAGAAAAATAGACATGCAATATCTTCTGTCATGAAGCATGTACTTTGCGTAGTAATTTCTCAACATTAATTTAATTTTACTAAAATAAAGTTGGTCTAAAAATATTTTATTTTTCCTCCATAACAGATAGCAAACCAAATCAGTAAGCACGCATTTGTAAAAGCCAATGATATGTTTTATTTACAGAACATTCATCTAAAAACTTAGAGGATTCCCTGCTGAGTATTCCAACTCAGCAAAGTTGTTCTCCCATAATTAGCTTCCTATGAGGTCTTTTTCTATCTTTGCTGCTCATTTTTTAAACAGTACTGAACGAAACAGAAGAAAATAGCAATCTACATTAATTTAAAATTGCATTCCTACTTTATTTTTTCAGAGCACCATGCACACACACATTCGTAAAAAATAAATCAACAGTCGCGTTTTTAACTTTTTACGTGCCTAAGAAAAATTACTCTCTTCCTAACAAAAAAATTCAGAAACTACCAAAAAATTAAAATGCAATAAAGAAAGTGTCTTCACTGCATTTATCTTTGTTACGTGAATAAAATGTTTTTAGCTAAAAATGTGTTCTTTAAGAAAAAAAACACAATAGCAACGTATATAATTATACTGTATTTCTCCATTTTCTCTTGACGGTAAAGCACTCCTCAAATACGTTTATGTATAGATATACAATATCTACTCTGCTTATCTTCTCAACCTTGCCCCTTCACCTTTAACTTTGAAGATTTAGCAAAAGTTGACGTGAGAAACAATACTTTGTCTTAAAAACAACCAAAGTCGTCAAGAAAAGACGGTCGCACGCGCCTCCCACAAAACCAAAAACAACATTTAGCATACACTTTCGTTTAACAATTTAAATAATAATAGTTACAGTACTTAACCTGCCAACATAACAGTTGCACTACATAACAGCATTAATATCCAGAAAATAATTTGGCAAAGAGCTCAATAGCAAAGTTATTTGAACAACTTTAGCTATTGCCCAACATCACCAAATAAATCCGGAAGAAAATAGCTGAAATGAAAACAAGGTATTGTTTCATAACAAGATAAAAAGCCATATATTCACATAAAACAATTCTGGAAAGAAAAAAATTCTAGCTATGAGGGAAGGACCTTCAGGGCACCCATTTTTTAAAATAACAAATCCATATAGTTATCACTGGTAGACTAGTAGTTGAGTTGAGTAAGCATTTTTCTCACCCTAGGGGAGCATCCTCTTCCTTTTTACAGGGAGATGCGAAAATTATTACATTATCTATGTGGTACCTCGAATAAGGAGGATTATGGGTGGGGTGAATTGCATAGAAAGGGCGGAGGGAGCGTGAGAAACCTCATTTTTTTGCAGTTTTCAAATTTTAAGAGTTAAGAGAGAAAAGAGGTGGTTGGGATGAAAAATTACTAAGAAAAATAAAAAGAAGCAGAAATTATATAAAAACATCTACCTTTCATTCTCACTTCCCCCCATTAAACAATCCTCCCTCACGCACCCTTCTCAACATAACTTATTTATCTGTGAATTAAGAATGATGCATATACACGATTTAAATCACGAAAATGAAAAAAAAATACAAACATATTATGCCCAATAGGGCTGTGGCCCCGTTCACATCACCCTGGCATAGATTGCCTATATATTTATTACAATTCCTATTCAAAAGGATTGAAAAAAACGAACAAATAAACTGAAAAATAAGAAAAAAACAGACAGAAAGAAAGAACTACCTCGGTGGGTTCCATTTGTATTAAATGGATCAGAGCACAATGCATTTTATATTACCATTATTAACCCTTCACTTTTTTTCATCAGTTTTAATTTCATTCTCGTAGGTTTTTACCTTTTGTTTACGGTCTACAGTAAAGAACCTAATGTAATACTATAAATCTAACAAAAATATATTTTTTTTATGGTCACAAACAAAAGACAATATTTTTGTGCGTGCAAAAACAAAATTAACAATGTTTGAATTTGGTGGTGCCAACTACTGAATCAACTAATCTTACAATATATAATTTACCAGCTTAATAAAACAGTTAAATTTACTAACATCGACATACTAGTTTTGAAAATAAATTAAAAAATAATAAACAAACATGAAAATCCTTTCTGGATCAAATGTCATAAAATTTATATTAAATATGACATTATCAATTACAGTGAAATCCGTTTAACACGAAAGGTCGAGACCGAAATATTAGAAATGTTGATTTTTTAGTTTGAGACGGCAATGTTGTTTAGTGTTAACAGCGTTTTCGTGTTAAGCGAGTTTGCTTTAAACAAGTTCCACTGTAAATATAAACGCTTCAAAAGTGTTGAATAACAAACTCTATAAGCTTGTATCTTTTTTATAAAGAAAAACAAAACCGAAATGTTAACTTTATTAAAAACTCTATATTGTACTTGAAAGCGCAACTAAAACTTAAATAATGCAAACAAATAAAACAAAATCTGACAAACTGTAATTAGCAGTTACAAAAGCACAATACAAGGAAAAGAAAAAAATGTTATTTTGCACGAATTTGAGTTTTCTCAAATCATTCATAATGATTTTTTCGCCATACGTATGGCAGTGCAGGAACTTCAAAGTTCTCCTGCAATAATTTCTAAGTCATGGTTGTCTTCGTTAATTAACGAAATACAATAAAAAGGTGAATAATTAGTGCGTGATATACCAGCACAAAAGAAATGTAAACAGAGCTACTACTTAGGAAAAGCACGAAATGAAATCATAAAAAAAATAAACGAGGTATTACACTATTACTGCCAGTGCCTACCGCGTTTGTAATGTGTCAACGACTAACATAAGCATGTACATATACCTAATTTTTTATACCCTCAAGAAGTATTTTTTTAAAAAGCTTTATTTGTTGAAAACGATGCACTTACACCTCTGGTACATGAAACAGAATGTATTTTGTTCAATTGCCTGATATAAAACAACGTACATTTCACGATTTATTAGCCCATCATTATAATGCAACAACATAGGTACCTGTTGTAATGTAATGCACAATAGTCATATACAGTAAAGCACTTTAAATCGTTTGACCCTATCAGTTAACCTTTTCAGACTTACTATAAAAAAAATTAAACAGTAAAGGATGAATTGGTCCAACAACTTTTTATCTTAACCTATGACCTCAACATTGAGGGTGGAGTTGATACTTATAAACTACATCAACGGGCCTTTTCTAGTCTTCAACTATTTGATATTTACAATACAGTACAACAAAAAAATTATCTGACTGGAATATAAAAACAAAGTGTCAGAGGTCATGTGCAGTACTAGAAATGAGCCTGTTGCTAATTCGATTCCGCCCACCAAACATTATACAGAAATTTCAAAACAAGTTGAGGACCAAAACTGTATTTTAAAAAATTATATTCAGATCTTTTAATTTTTTTCTCGATTTTTATCATACTTGGTTAAAAATTCATGCAGTTTCAGTTTTGATAGAAAATTGAATTTTGGGCGGGAAAACAGCAACCATGCCGCCTAAGTAGAAGGTCAAATGTCTTTTCTCACGGGTCGGTCAGTATACCTCTCGGCTGCATGGACCCTACAAATTAGCCCATAGGCACCAAACAATTAAGCTGCATTCCGAAAATGGATTTGATTACAACGTCTATTGCAGACGTAAAATTAACGAATGACCTTTAAGTTGATCTTAAAATATTTTCCCAAATTTCTCTGCCACATGTTGGATATACCTGTAGTCATTTTAAATTACTGTATAACATTAAAAAATTCAGGTATATCACGAAGATGCACCGGCTAATGGCTATTATGCTGTACATCAAAACCAAGTTATACTTTACAATGTACATGCACAGTATTACTTTTAGGTTTGTACAGTAAATAAAGGCGTGGTCAACATCTGGTCAATGGTCTTTCTAATATTTAGACCTAAAAACCAAGAAAGCTAAAGGTTACATGAACTAAAGAATTATAGTGCTACAGGTTCATCGACGTTTAAAATCTATCATAGCATATAGCACTTGAACCCATAAAAAAACTTCAAACATTTTCAACCACCCACACGTTGATACTCCTCTTCCTCTTAAGCATACATAAATTTGGTTCTTTAAATCTTATTAACAATACACAAAAAAATGTTAAATTACAAGTTTGTTGATGGAGTTAACGTGATATAGGCTTAGCGAAGAAAAATGGAGCTGCATGATTAGCAAGTCTCCATTTTAATTATTAAAAAAGCTTCAACAGTGAAACTATACAATTAACAGTTGCAAACTTACGACTGCGGCACAAATGCATTTAAATAGTCTGATCACGATAAGCCAAACCACAACCATGTTTTAATTATTTTAACTAATTACGCTAATTACAAAAAAAAAAATAAGTGGCTGGTTGATTCAACTCTTAAATCATCAAAACAAAAACAATATCGTACGTGATTATAATCAAAAATAAATTAATTAAAAAATTAACAATACAGGAAAAAAAAAACCCTGCAATAAAAACCCCTTAAAAACAACAATAACACATTGAGTTATGCAGACCCTTATAAAAAAGCTACGACTGACGTTTGACAAATGAAACTTCAAATTAACAAATACATCACCATACAGGACATCACCAATTTCCATAACTGTCACACGATATCAATATGAATTAAGTCGTTATTTTACAATAATTACAACTTTGCATTAGCCTTAAGTACTTTTTTTTTTAAGACAAACGATGATTTTTAGGTTCAAATTTGGTTAATTATAAAATTGAAGATGACTGGCAATAATAGTTACAGTATGTAATGTATAATAAAAATCTAAATATAAATAATGCAAATTTGTAGTGCAATATAGTATGCAAATTTCATACTTTCCAAAAACATTAAAAGATATTCAGGTTAAATCACACAAAAAAAAAATATTGGTCAAAATTCCAAGGGCCAACACTTCAGATTAATGAGCATACCGATGCTACAATAATGCTACCATCCATAAGAATTAAATATCTAATCTCGCACTCCACCCAAATTCTTTTTCTTTGCTTTTAATTAGCAAAACCCCAAAGAGTTTAAGCTGATGCTTTTCCACAGGTGGTCCTGCGGAGAAACTTTAATTTGAATTCTGCGGTAAAACCACAACAACGCAAAGATGGACATGCACAGTAGAGAAACTTTAAATATTAAAAAAAAAAGTATATTTCAAAAAGCACAATAAAAAACAATAACACAAAAAAATCAGCGTGTGAGAAAAGTAGAGAGATCAAAGGTTACACCCTCATCACCTCTTCTCGATCGTCTCAAAATATAATACCGAGGCGTTAAGCCCCATCTTTCGCAAGATGGAGATGAAAATAACACAAATCTTGCACGAAATAAACATAGCGCGGCTGCATGTCTGGGTATCCATAGCAACATCTGATCGTCATATTTATCACTAATATCATCATCACTTCAACAATATTAAACAGTCATTACAACACAAGATTCTCAGCTAAAGTTGGGTGGAGTTAACCTTTCCCTTTCAAAAAGGTCATCGTCCATAAAGCACGACTGCATAATGCAGGCTCTTATCTTCCAAACAATTTCCTATAAAACAATTTCTCTTCGGCTATTTTCAAGTGGAATCATTTTTTTAAAAATATAATTAAATAAAATCTTGGCTGTATTTATGAGATGTACACTGAATCAAGCAATATTACGGCTAAATTATGGGTCGTCTGACCTTTTTTATACACAACTGAAAAGTAACGCACACAAACTGTAATCAAATCGGTTCTCCACCTAATCCAACGCCCAGGTAAAATATTTTCCCACATTATCGGAAATACTTTGTAGTATATCTTGTACATTTTAAATGCAATAGGTTAAAGATCAACCCATCAAGCCTTACTCCAACATCTTTTTTTTTTGGTAAGTATATTATATCATATGGCTATAAATTAAAAGGAATGACATGTGCTCAGTGAACGTGAGAAATTACCGCAAATTTCCATAAAGACACACGCATGCACACGACCAAGCAGAGGCCAAAAGACATCACGTGTAATATTAACCTAAAAATCACTTTGCTATCAAAATTTCAACTTAATAACATAGTTACAGTATCTTCTCCATTTCACTATTACAAGAAATTTGATAAATTGAAGCACTTAAATTACAGTGCCAATGATACAACGGGACTAAATTGATTCCAATGAATTCCTTTTCTTATCTGCCACAAAAAAGTGCCAATACGAGAAACCAGACTAAATTTTATCGATTTCAATGATGTGTTTTCCCTTTAGGTTTTTTTTTTGACATGATCAAGTGTTCAACTTAGAATATCACTCACTTACACCCAGTACAACCTTACAAAGTACTTTGAATTTTAAATTACGGTAGGCTCAGTCGTTTTAATTGATCTAAGAAAAACTCCTCTCATTTGCAATTTAAACATCCACACCTTAATGAAATTTTAATGAACATAGCTTAAGCGCATAACAATGAGTTATGTTTTTACTGAACTTCATATGCCGTATCTAAAAAACAAATTTAAAAAAAATATATACTTTTTAAAATACACACTCCCTTATTTTAAATATCCGCCTATAAATTATAAATCAATAAAGTCCACGTATTCACACTGTGCTAAACGCAATATGGCTACAGTAGGAGTTCCAAAGATCCAGTAAAGCACGAACAAAATAAGCAGGGTGTTTCATTCACTTCTAACCCTTAACCTTTATGTATAAGTGCATGAAAATAACATGCTGCAACTTTTAGGTTAACTAAAATATTTAAACAAGAAAAAAAATATTAAGAAAATTAGAATAAGGAAATCAAACACCGAAAAGCACTAAAAATATGATGTTTGATAAAAAAAAAACAAACAAAAGCGATCATTTATCCCTTGGATAATAATACGTAAAAACACAGTAAGAAATTCAAAACCGTTAAAACTTAAAAACGCAGCTAAATATTATACAGTAATTATTATTGTTACTAAAACTAGAGGTGATAAACTAACACCAGTGCTTACTTATAATCATCGTTTATGAACTTATTTTTTTAATCTCAAATATTTATATACCGTAATAATCGTGAACTAAAACAAGTACCGGTAAGATAATACTAGTCCTTCAATTACATATTTAAAATTAAACTCTTGCATGCGGAAATTCAAGAAACTTTAAAAAAAAACAAAGTTGCTATATAAATTACGTATTATAAGCATTTGAACCAGTCATCGGCAATTATTAATCAATAATAAGTGTATAACCAAACTGAAACAAAAATATAAAAATTCACACACCGAGGTAATAGTTTGTTTTTTACTCTAAATTCTTATATTCAAAACCGCCATTTAGGCATCGTAAAAACTTTAACTAGTTGTCACACATTCTACTATACACGATAATATAAAAATTCAGAACTGCAGCAGATAACGTTTTTTATAGAATTAAGCTTACACTCTTGAATACCATAAACAAACTACTGTAATTCATCCTACAAGCTCTACCGATATCGCTTTTCTTACTTAACACCACATTTTCATCGAGTTTGCAAAATCCCAAATAAATGGCCTCTTGAATAATTGTCTGATTATTCCTATTAAGAAACTATGGAATATATGTTTGTAAAAGTAACGGTAACCTAGCGACCGTTAATAAGATTATCAATATATTACTAATGATCATAAACTACATCTGCAAATACAGTAAAACCATGTTTGCAAAACAACTATTTATACACAGTATATAGTGAAAACTCCAAAAATAATGTCGACATTAATATAGTAACCGGTACCTAAATCTATCATTTCGTACTGGTACATTTCATGTTTCAGAATTATTGCAGAATATTTCAAGCAACTACCCCAATCTAATAAGTGCTTATAAAACTACAGAAAGCAAACTCATGTATTTTATGGCGATATTACGAGTATTAATAAAAACAAGATATTGCCACTTACCCAAATCAATAAGAATTGCATGTTGCTGTGCAGTAAGTTGTTTAAGTAGATCCTCATAAGTAGCATCCAAATTGACATCCGAAAACGTTCCCTTTCCTGGTCCATTAATTAAACAATGTTGTTCTGCTAATAAACACCAAATATCACCTCTCCACTGACGGGGAACACCTAAATTGCATTTAATATTTAGCAACTGCACTAGCAAACACAAAACTGCTGCAAAAATTCAACCTGCACTAACGGCATCAGCTAATTTTCGAAATTCTATTTTGCACGGAACTTGATTTTCTGACCGATTAAACAAATTAGCGGCAGCGAGTAACTCCTCCCAAACTTTAGTTACGTCTTTAAGACAAGGAGTTATTTCTTCGTAGCTTAATTTTAATCTCTTTATATCAACTGCATCTTGATTAGCTGCAAATAACACACAGTTACTATAATCTCAAACCCAAACTACAAAAATATACCTTTCAATTTCTTGTTTTCTTTTTCCATTCTAATTAACAGAATTTGTTGTAGAATTGCTTTTCGCCATAACGTTCGTAGGGCAGCAGGTGAGCGCTTTGTTGGAACTGGTGAAACAGCTTGTGTGTTTGAATACTCTGACGTCTTGAGTGAATATGTGTTTAAAGCAATATTGGCTAAATAAAATACAAATTTAAGCAAAAAAGAAACTAGTTAAAAACGTTAATAATTACGCGGATTTCTTTGTGGCGTAACAACACGGTTAAAAATGGCTTGTCTCCATGAACCTTTAGAAGGCGGAGTAGTCATTCCTTCTTCATCAGGCTGTTTTGATGGATTACCAACTTTCATAAATCTAACCACACACAAACGATATCACTAAAAATTCTTACTATAGCATAAAATTCAAGTTACATATTCATCATTGGACTGCTCTTGTGTTTTCCTAGTTTGGACGAAGGAAAATCCGACCTTCGGTTATCTTTAAGTCCACCCGTCGTTGAGCTCCGTTTACGAAACATATTATCATCAATACATTCGTCTGTTAAAGCGAATTTGCGATCTGGAGTCATGGCAGGAGAGGATTCAGGCGTACTACATCGAGACGAGTCCTAAAATTTTTTTTTATGGTAAAAAAAGTTTGATCACTTAATTTAAAGAAATATTAAATTACATGAACGACAGTCATATCAGCATCGATTGTACTGCTGCGCTCTCTAAATGCATTTCTAGCATCATCTTTCGTTTTTCTCTATAAAAAGATTAAAAATAAAAGTCAATCAATGCGTTAAGAATGATAGTGCATCCAAACCTTCATTATATTTTCAAATGAACTTGTTAAAGATCTACGAGCTTTTCTCAAATCATCTAAAACGGACGGTTGACCTTTCCTGTCAAAAATACCACCACCCTGTAAAACAACAAAAAAAATCAATCAAAACTAAATATAAGAAAATTATAAAATATCAGATGTGACTAGTTTCATATGACAAAAACATTAAACTCCGATATAAAATCTCATACAATACATAAAACAGTGTAGTAACTATTTTATTAGTATAAAAGCTAAAGATAATAACCACCGCATTCTCCAGTTTCCCATGGACGTCGATATGGTGATGCTTTGATTGCTTGGTTTCACATAACGCTCTAAGCAACATCATTATGATCTCATTTTGCTCCTGAGTAGAAACAGCCTCGGCACCCTAAGATGTTAAATAACATTATTATAACCGCAAATATGTCTTTTGAGTCTTCATAATCGGATGCTTAGTAAGTTAATAAAAGTATAACATTAACCTGTAACTTTGTTAAAATCTCATTTTTCTCGTCTATGGTTAAGGAGTCTAAGCGCCTTAAAATGACTTGATGAGCTCGTGCAGATGGCAAACCTGAATCAGCAAACAGCAAAAGCTAATATTATTTAGCTAGATTAAATGCTAATTGATAATAACAAACCTTCCAGATCGGTACACAATTTATGCAACCACAACATTGGACAAGTTTCACACATTAGGAACTGATTTCTTAAACTTTTTCTCTGCTGTGTGGCAATTGTAGTAAAGACTTGCTTCAACGTTGTCAAAATTTCTTCAGCCTACAAAAAAAAATTTTACTTTTTAAAAATAAAGGTATAAAATTAAAAAAGCATGCTAAAAATAACGTACCACTGCGTCTGACTGACACCTTAAAATATATCCTAAAAAATTTTCTGAATTTGCATCAGGACAAATAAAGCCGAAATGTTCGGGATGTTTAATACCCTGAAAAAACACTCATAATCTTATAGTTAAATGAAATGAAGATACTGAATAACAATTACCAACCTGAGCACAATGCAAAATATCCTGAAACGATTTATGGAAAATGATGGATTTTTTATCCAAACTAATGAGACTGACATCTGTCTTTCCAATCTGAAACACCATAGTACGATTCTGTCCTGCTGAAATTGACCCAGTGCGTCCACGACGACATTCTCCAGTTAAACTCTGAGTTCGATTTCTTTGAGATAATCTTTTTTGATCAGGAGAAGGCACAATTTCACCTGGAGATGATGTGAACGAGCTAGCAAATAAGTCATTATTTTGCCATTTACTTAAACTAGAATGCTTCTCAACTTCATTGTTGTTAAAGTTGACACGAGGATGATAACGATCATCATGGTGTTGATCTTTCTTCCTTAACTGAACACCCTGAGGCTGAGCAGTGTAATTGACACTGTCAGTTGAAATACTAGAAGCTAGTTCACTACTGCTGCTATCATCCACACACTCACTCACATCATCCGCATCTTCACGTTCATTTTCACGAATACTTACAATCGGATCTAAGTGAGGCGGAAGGCTAATGGTACTTGTGGTACTACCATGACGCGGTCGTACCTCAAAGCCAGTCTCATCGACCTGTTTAAACTTCTCCAATTCCAACACACGAAACTTGTCAACAGCATCGTCTATGAAACTGGCAGGTGGTTTTCTATGAGTTGCTCTAATTTTTCCCACGTAAATTAATTCGTAACGTTGAGCACTGTTTCCATCGTTAGTTTTATCAGATCCATTTGATCCAGCAGAGTTCGACATGGAATTTGGCAAGTCTCGAGTGGCTTCCCTCATTACGCTAAATAAATCTTGAACCTACAAAAACACCAAAAAAAAATCATTAATATAAGTACTCAACAACTAAATCAAATTACAGAACTTAAACTTTCTTAATTATTTTAAATTAACCAATTAAGTAGTATACTCTTTGCCTTCGCAATAATTAGATATAATCCAAAACATCGCATCCATTAACATTCTGAAGTAATTCTAACTGAATTTTTTTTTATTATACTGTAATAGAAAAGTCTCAATAACTGACGAAAGTCTAAAACTTATGTGAAACTAACCTAATAAAAAAGGGCGTTTAAAACAAAATTAATAAGCATAATGGACCAAATACACAACATTAAATGTGACTGCCATTTCATATGATTAAACAATGTTTTGACGTATGACAACTTATCATTCGACTTGGCAGACAAATATTTAATTTCCTAAAACCACAAACAAATACGGTATTATAGGAATCCAAAAGTTACTTTACTACAAGTTAAATCAAAAGGGAGTTGAATACCAAATAAAATTCTTCGAAAAAGATTTATTTTTTGGTTTTTGGCCTTTATTTTTCTCCCCAAACAACAAATAAGAAAAAAAAACGAAATCTATAAAAAACCCTTTTATTTTTCCCGACGTTATCCTACAGATGCAACAGATAAAATTTACCATGTTTGACATTTATCATTTCTTATCTCCCCAGAGTGTAGAGGTAACATCACCTATGGTTCCTATGGTAACCTCCAAATAAGACCAACACATCTCGCACATATTGAAGCAACCAAAAGCGCTGCATTAACCTATTTTACAAGACCAATCGAATAAATGATTCAAGAAGCCAGAAAATATATTTTCACAAAACGGCTACAATTTAATAATCGCAGATGCCGACTACATAATATTGACCTTTATTGATAAAAATGTCATTAAGAAACTCTTTAAAAAAAGTACTGCACTAAAAAACTAAGTAAAACAAATTACATATACAGCGTTTGCTATTAAAATAAGTATTTTTTTAAATCAATATTCACGTCATTTATTTTTATAAGTAGACTCCGACAGTGAAAATTAAATTTAAAAGTCCCATGGTTTTAGCCGTGCTGTACGCAATAGGATGAAATATTAAATTCCCAGGCACCTTGCTAGTACAATTTAGCGTAGATGTCATTTTGCCTCAACAAATTACTAACTTTTTTTTCTTTCCACGTCCCGTTGAGTTTACTATTCATATTTGCTTTGAGCATACTCGCACATGTTTTATTTCAAGTCATCAAACGATTTTCTAACTGGCGTTGAAAATAACACGTGTTAAAATTACACTGATACTTAGCTTTTGAAAAGTACAGTATTAACATTTTAATTTATAAATAACGCATTTTTGAAACGCTTGAACATCATTAATTTCTCGAGTTCTAAGCTCCAACTTAAACAGCTCAAGATAATAAAAATTTATGTAAAGCTTCAAATGATAATGGCATAACCGAAATCAGCTCAACGAAACAGTTGTCAAGGAAGAAACCTTCACACAAATTTTGCATCACCTTCAACAATCGTTTTTTTAAAAATAATAATAATTGCACAGTTACCGAAAACATTCGCTCTACCTACATATCCACAACAACGTTAACACCGAAACAGAAAAATAAGTTAAATAGAAAATAACTTGAAAAGCAGAGTAAATGACAGTGACAAAAGCTTTATATTTAATTGGATGCGTTTTGTATTTGTATAATAAGCTGAACTGAGACTGAGAAAGTGCTATTAATTCGCCGTAAATAATTAAGATTTCATTTCATTATTAATTTGAAAAATAAATTGTTAAAAGTAAAGCAGCACAAATACAGACTTGAGCTGTACTTAGTTACAAAATATTTGCTTAAAACCACAAACTTCACTTTAAAGTTTAAATATTAAATATTCACTTGCAAATAATTTCAAATTACTGCTTCAAACCAAAACTCGAATTACGCTAACATATTAAATATTTTAAAATAAACACTGCAAATAGACATGATATTCACAAACCAAAAAAAAGTGCAGTAGCTTAATTATCAGACGATAAAATAAAAGACTTAAATTAAAACGTTAAAACAAACTTCCAAATTAACTTGGTAGACTAGCAGTTATTAATATCATTTAACCATAACTTAGATACTATTCAATTAATGTAGGTTAGCAACCATACTTTTTCTTCGAATCAAGCACCGACTGTGGATAATTCCCTTTCAATATTAATACACTAAAACGAACTTCATTTCTAAAATTCCATGCAACTGTTAACAATGAAAACAATGTTAGTAAAGAGGGTCATTTAAATAAATAAACCTTCGAAAGAATTAACAACAACAAAAAGTCTGAGTAAATAACTTTTTAAGTACTAGCATTTCGTAAGACAAGTTTGCATAGTGTAATTAAACGCTATAATACAAAACTAGCAACACAAGGTAATAAATATTTGGGCAGTCATCCAAAACTTGACGTTTACAGCTACGACGGCCTACTTTTTCATCTTCATTTCATGAAATTTATTATTATTAATTATTTAGGTAATTATGTCCGTTTTCACTCTTTATTCACCGAATTTCATTTTTCAACGCCAACTTATAAACCCATCTACCTGCTACTTAACATAATGCGCTTAATCATCTTTAGTAATTAAATTTTCCGAGCTATGAAAATACAGTAACTGGCAACGTGATACTCATAATTGCTCTTGACCTTTATTACTGAGACTAGACTAAGAAATATTAGGTAGTGTATTAAAGCTTTCCCATTACTCTTTGTTATTTATCTACCCATTTGTCAATTTCCGTTTACAAATCAACTATGATTAATCACCGGCTACTGTGCAAGTATTAATCATTGTGTTTTTACCTTATTAAAAGTATAAATCTCATCATGCAGAAAAATCGATAACATTCCGAGATTCAAATTAGGAAATTTGCTAGAGCGAATTAAAACTGAATAAATTGAATTAAAAATCAACAAGTAGATAAGGGAACTTTCCACGACACAGTTAAATAATTCCTGAATTCAAAAGGAAAGTGATAAGGAGCAAGGGGTTATTGTCCTAAAGAAACTGCAAGCCATCAGATTTCAATGTGACAAGTTGTATATAACTTTACACAAATAACTTCTGACTGCAGTTTACCGAACTTGGCAGCTTCACAGTACACACCCAATCATTCAACTAACAATAAATACATCTGAATAAATGATGCGTGAACTGCTATTTTCTAAAATGGCAAAAAAACTTAACGATCAAATCAAAATTTATAATATTTGTATTTACAAAATGCATGTAAGAGCCAACCGGCTCTACCGGTGCCGATCGAGAACCGCTCCCATTAAATACTGCCGGCGAGAGAACTGACTGGATAGGCAAATCCAATTTCAAATCTTTTTTCCTATTATTCATTTTGCTCACATCGCTCAATGACAACACATTATTACGCGTAATTACAGATGACTTTCGTTCACTACATGAACTGACATCACATCCTTTTCTGTAGTTAACATTAGAATCAACATTAAAAGGTATCGGCACATCAGTGCTGGGCGTCAAGACCAGCTGTGGTCTCACTGGTGACCGGTTCATGGCACCTAAATTCACACTACCATCGACGTAAACTGAAGGCCAACACGTATCTGGCGCATCGATAATTTTGTGATCTTCAGACGACGAATTTTTATTCAACCGTTTCTTAATCAAACTAGCAACTTTGTTAAACATTTACACAAATCAGGTTGTTGTTGTTGCTTCAATCAACTGGTCACACGCGTATATACTTTTAACTACGGTACTTCACAGACACACACATGCATGCCGAGTAACACGCTCTTGCTATCAACAAGTTATTATTTTTTTTTTTGGCATAGATCCCATTCAACTGTCAGCAAATAAAGCACATTATAAAACGATACACAAGCGATATTATCGTTCTATTTATATTAGATTGACCTTTCAACTCTTATCACTGGCTACATACAGTATACCCACATGTGCATTCAGTACTTGAAAAACACTCGCACTATCATTTAAATGTACGCTCTGCTCCACCTTCCTTTTGCTATATTTCAATGAAGTGCAATTGTACGTGCTCATACCCAGCTATGTTTACCAAATGGGAGGAGTGTTGATAATTAAATAACTTAACGGTCGACATCCGAGTATCAGAAATACAGCAACAAATTATTAGACAATGCCCGCATCACGTTTAATCAACCACGTATACAAACCACCTACACTCAACTACATTATACACTTGGCCTGGTAGCTAAAACCCAAAACAACCGGCGCTTTTTTTATTTCTTCCACTACTGTAGTTATTGCGACATCGTAAAATTTACAGTACGTATAACCTGACGTCATATTTTCCCCCATCTGTGACAAGTTTTGCTCGGGAAGCAGCTGAATTTGTTTTTTTATAATATGATATTATAATCGTATTGTTGCATAAAAAGGAAATAGCTAAAAAGCCCTTGAAAATAATATACGGTTAATATCTGTTGATGTGTACACGTATAAAACAAAAAAATATTGCACAACGGCATAACCGACAATGCGTGTATGCCAAAATATTAAATATTTGCACTTGGTTTAACTGCTGTAACTGTGGTTCTGAATTTTCGTGGTGGTGCAAACGTTCAAGCACTGTACTAACTCACTAGAATTGAATTAGAACTGTTTGTTGCAAAATACTAAATAAAAAGCAATGTTTGCATAAGAGGTTTTACTTCAGGCGACTAATCCTCATGACAGATAAATTGAATTTAAAAAGTAAACAATACATCACTATTATTATTAAGTGTAATAAATAGTTAACAAACTTTATCCAATAAAGGTTTTTATACTGAAACAATTCGGTGAAGTTGTAATGCCTCTCATAAATTATAAAATAAAAGCAAATAGCTGCAAACCAAACATAATATTTAAACCAATATACCGCATACCATACTGTATGCTGTATGTAAATAAAATATTATACAGTACATGATTTTGAGATTAGATTATGTTGAAATTTCCAGCATTTTTATTTCTAAATAGAGAAAAAGTTATTAATAGCTACATAAAATGGCTAAATATAAGTACTGTATAAATGTATAATGAATTTGTAATGCAATTGAAAAGCAAGTAATGATCAAGTTGTTATCAATTTTCTTCCACCTATATGGAGTTATTTGCTTTTCCTCATGTTCAATTCAACATGACAATTCTGAGAATACGTTAAAGAGCAATTTTATGAAATCAAAAGTCGGAAACTACGATTGAAAATACTAAAGAAAAAAATCAAAAGCTGTTACCAGCCACATACAGGAAGAAACCATACCGGTACTACAGTATGCACATGATAATCAATGGAAATTCACATGCTATTTTGTACCAAAAAAGTAACAAATATAATACATGATACTATGGCATTAAACTGACATTATTACACGATTTCAATAATGACGTTTCCATTGTGCAGAGCAGTCCTAAATTCATACAAATTCACTTTTTTTCAAGGACGTCTACTTTATGTGCGAAGGAAATAGACAATCAAAAAGTTACAATTTGTACTGTTTAAAGCAAAATTAAGACTGCTAAAGTAAAAAAATGCACAAAATACATACAGTAAATATTTTCATAAGAAAATCTTTTTTATAAACAGTATTAACGTTCCAAAGTAACGTTAAATATTTTTTTAAACTCAGGGATTGTTTGAATTTGGGTTATCAACCCCAAAAATAACACACTTCAAAACAGCTTGGTATTTTAAAATATATTGTGTCATGGTCAAAAATAGAAAGAAAAAGCTTAAATCGTTTTGTTATCAAATCCATTGTCGTTGTAATGTAATGCGATGTATTGTATATCCATGATCCAACTACTGTATTGAACACGGCATCCTTGGTTTCGAATTAATCAAACAACATAAATGCCACCTGGGGCTAAATAATCTTTACTAAACAACATGAAAGCCGTAAACTTTTCAACGTAAAAATAAAACCATCGACTGATCAATAATGTTCCTTTAACATTTAAACTTTTTTCCAATTAGTTTTATATATTTTTTTTCATAAGCTATAAAAACAATACACTGACTGCCACCTAGTGCAATTCTAAAACAATACTAACAATAGTTCCGGGAATACAAATAAGAAATACCATCCAACAAATTTCGTACAAGGCCAAATTTAAACGAAGCTAAATTACCAGTTTATAAAATTATAGCATTGCATTAAAAATAGCCATAATGGTTTCCCAGAAGTGCTGTCAACAAGTTGGACTGACAAGCTTTAATCGAGAAAAATGAGGAAACATGCATCACATTTGAGCTCGTAAAAACTAGAACTCGTTCAGTTAAATGTTGACCATTTGACTGGAGAAAACACAGGAGGGCAAAGTGAAGTGTGTACGAGTCTTCAGGGAGCCATCAAATACGGTACTGCATTCCTATTTGAGTACTATCCACATCAATTCCTAACTCCCTTTGCGTGCATCATTTTGCGCTTTCTCAGCATGTTTGCTCTCCATTTCAGACCATTCCAATCACATTGCAATACCAATTTACACTTTGAATTCAAACGAACTGAATTTCAGCCATTTGTACCCACTATTCAATTATCTAAAACGTTCTTGATGTTGACAGATTGAGGAGAAAATCAGTTGGCAAACTAATAGATCTAGACATTAGTCAAATTTAATAGACAAAAGAAAATTAAATGTTTAATGTCTTCATATGAAAGTACTTTTTCATGTACTATGCAATTCAACTCTTGGAATTTGGAAATGGAAATGCAAACACTAAACTAAATAAAATCAATCTACTCTAAAAGTCCACGATGAATTTATTTACCATTATCATTACATTTTCGTTGACTATGCAACTACTGTAAAATGGGTAACTGAAATCGTGATTCAAACCACCATAAAAACTATTTTCATTAATGAATATTCATGTAATTATACAAAAAGTGTAGCCCCTATGATATTCATATTTTAAGAAGTTGTGTTTAAATTTAATTAATTTCTATGCGGATATAGAATAGCATTAAACGCTTTATCAGAAACAACAAAGTAGAACCATAATAATTAATTATAGCTCCAAATACCAAAACTCGTAGAAAACAAAATAGAAAAACAAGCAAAAGGCATGCAAGATGATAGTAAGATAAGAGTTTTGTTCACATCTTTAAAAATTAATAATATAAAAAGCTGCAACTTGATCTACGAATAAGAAAACAGAATACATTTTAACGAAAGCGTCTGCTTTAAACTTTGAAATAAAGTGAATAATGGAATTATTATTCCAGTACTAGAAAAAATCCTTTGATTGATTACTGTAAAACACTTTAAAAAAAGTTTGTTAAAAAGAGTAAAAAATTCCAGACAAATTACACAGTAGACAGGATCAATTTGAGATAATACTGTGTAATTTTATTTAAATGGATGAACCTTCAATTTGAAAAAGAAAACGATACAGCTTCTGAAATTTATTAATGCTTTAGCTCTGTTATTTTGGCACATCATTATAACATAACTTAACATGGAATTAAACAAAAATGGCATGTAATCTATGTGCACATCATTTAAAGCCGTGTACTGTATAATAACACCTCTAAATCGATGCTAATTATTGCAAACAATAGTTGTCTCATTGTCACGATTCATTTAAATTAACTGCGTTTCATCGCAAAGTAACGTCTGAGTTGTATCATCGACGTTATTACATTATGACGACCAAATGTTCTTGTTGCAAACCGTTTATTTTTGTTTATCACATGACTCATTTGTGTTTTTCCCTTTCCACCCAACACTTCGCTTAATTTAATAATAACTGGAGTTGTTTAACCCTCAGTTCACTTCAGCAGTTTTTGGTCGACTGAGCTTTCATTGGTGGACAGTACAGATTACAAACCCATTTTAATTTTGCACATGGAAACAGTTACATTTAACATGATACAGACTTATTTAGCCTGTCATGTGTCATCTAGACACAAAAAAAAACTCACTTAATGTAATAAATAACTCAAGATTTTTCACATTATAACGTCGATATTGAAGAAAAAACATTACTTTGCCATATACAGTACAAATTTTCAAAGAATTCATACACATTGCTATATTCAGAATAACCAACAGGGGATTCTATCTCGCTACCACTTGGTCATGATTCTGAAGAAAAACAAATATCGATTCTGAAGTTTAAAAAAAAAACTTTTTTTTTCTGATATAGCAAAAAGATATTTTCCAGCCACCAAGTTTTTTAAAATAAAAACAGAAAAGCTCGCACATTCAACATCACTTTCAATGTTTTTAGCTTAATTCTTTTCCTTTGCGCCATTAGATCCATTCTCATATTCAGCCATACATAGTTCTACATAATAGCAAAAAAATAAATACCCAAACCAAATAACACATTTTTTCGATTTTGGTTCTAGCGAAAAGATTTCTTTTTACGCTTGGAAATGTGAAGTGATGCGAACTCATAAATTCGATTTCCACCTTTATAAAAACCTGTGATGTAAGTCATGTATTAAAAAAAACGCATCTTTGAAGATAAAAGCGCTTTTTTTTGACCAGAAGATCTCAAGTGCCATTACTAAGAAAAAAACACCAATTTAATCTCGAAACTGTTCTTATAACCACGTAACGCAATTAAATTCAATAATTTCAAAAGGGCAACATAGTTAAAACTTAAGAGCACCACTTTCCGCATCAACTTTACAATCCAATCTTTAGATTTCACTTCACAGCATCATAGATTTTTTTTGTTGAAAAAACCCAACATTAGAGTATAAATGCCACATAAAAAGATTTACTATGCAATTACCAGTATTTTTACTTTGGTTTCTGTGTACCGAGTTTACATTACCCAAAAAAATAAAAAAAAGTTATCTTTCAACCCACAGAATAGCTTTTTCTTAAGCTTGGATGACAAAATGACTTTGTAATGGATCATCAACAAACAGCAATGCATGTTCTGTACCGTTTCATTTGCTACCAAAAAGTGCTATTAAGTGAGCAACAACAATTCAAGCAATACACTATACAGCGATAAAAGTAATGAAACTATTATTGAAGGGAAAAATCAACGCCGCCAAACAAAAATCCCCCAGTGAGTATTGGTTTTAGTAAACTATCAATTTCCTTAAGAAAATCACCCTATTCACTAAAACTGACTGCCATCCGCAATGTCCTTTCCATCTGCATCTCAAACGCCTACTATCCAAATACACAAATACATACAACCGAAATTACTCTGAATTAACACCAGCACTTTTGTCGCCAATCGATGCTACAAATTGGCACTCTTCAATTACACCAATCCCCCTTAAGAAGTGACCTAATTTAATAAACACAAGCTGTCGCGACAAACGTCAAAACTAATAAATGAATTTCTCACCATTAGTCAATTACCTTTCGATGCCATTGCATTGCATATCATAAAAACTTTAGGCGTCATATTTGTCTTCATAGAATTTTATGTTTAATTAACACACTGGATGAAAGTCAAGATAATAACCTTGGCTGTAAGTCACTTTTAACTAAATAAAAAAATTTATTTCTTAATACATTAAAAGATAATTACTCAATAATAACGCTTACAATAATAGAAATATGAAGCGCTTATCTGTTTCCTATCCTTTGGGTAAACACGTAATTCACTATTGCTGTACATTTAGCTCATCATTTTACTTTGGCACTGTGTTCATTTGATAACTCAATGAAGAATAGCTTGCCATGCCCATTTATTGCAATAAACCATCCGAATAAAGGCAATATTTACCCTTAGAAAAATAAAAGCTATAACTTTCCCTTAATAAAACGCTTTACAACATTAACAACCAAAATTAGCCATTTTATAATTAAGTCTAAAGCACTAATAAAAAAACCCCTGCATTGTAAACACAATTCCAGTAAAAGTACAAAAATTAATATTATGCTAATATAACTTACAGTATACCCGTAGGTGTTTATTAAAATAAAATAACACAGTAGTAAAATTTAATAATGAACTTTTTTTAACACTGAATCATTTGATGTCCATATCTTGCGGCGAAAACGTGTAAATATCGAATTTAAATATTAAAATCAAATAAACGAAATACAGTATTCATTGAAATACCGCAGGTGTGATCATTTATGGCACTTCTTGAGAATATAAAGTTTTCATAACCGAAACATTTAATATTAATGACTATTTAAAATACTCACTCAGTATACTGAGAACTTGCAGATATTTTAAATTAAGTCTTCCCCATCCACACTTTTGTGGTTATAAAATATGTAAAACACGTACGTTTTTCGAATTGGCAATAAATTTTTGTTGACTGGCGATTTAAGACACTGAAAAGTAGCAACGTTTTAACACGGCCGAGTAAAATGTCTTTTAAGAGAGGCCGCAGCTGCAACTGGCGTCTGCCTCCAGAATGATGCTCACTAAACGATTACACACAAGCTCTCCAAAAAATCCAACTTAACACAACTCTGCGAGAGATACACTAAATAATATGATGATAAACTCTCACTTTTCTCCCAACATATTACACAACCCACACAAGTTTTCTTAACGTTTACACACTACTACGGAACCGGATATAGAAGCACATTCGCTGTCCTAAAGCACCAAATGATAAATGGAAATTAGAGCAAATATCTATAGCAAAATGTTCAGTTCACGTTGCGCTAGCATTGCTTTGGAGAAGCTCCACTCACCAGTTGCATGCGCGGCTCATAGCAACCATTAAATATACCACCAGCAGGGGGGTGAATGACGCTAAACACACTATACGTAAACCACAATAACGCTAGAAAAAAAATAAATAAAATATTGAAAGGACGAGTCTTAAATAAAATATTGTCTTAAATTTTTTTCTTTTTTTTAAATAATATAGATTTCCAGTACAGTAGTTATAGGTACCGGAATTAAGTTCAAACATCAGGCTATTATATTATCAGGAAATGACAGACTTTAAAAGAAAATCAAAACAACTGAAGTCTAAACTAGAAATCAATACAAATTGCAAGCATTTTCTCAAAAACTGCAATTTCATACGATTAATAAAAATTCCCAAAGTATTTGTAAAAACAATACTATATATTGATTTCAGCAATAAAACTATAAATAAAAGCTATCAACACAACTTAAGATAAATAAAATATTTTGATCAAAGTTATAAGACGGCTATTAACATACAGTCCTTAAAGTTATTATTATATTACTTAATAAAAATTCACATAAATACAAAGCCACAATTTTGCTACTTGTAACTCAAATCACTTGTTAAAATGGCTCAATGTATTCTCCTGCATCAATATCTTTTCACATTTCATTTCTTTTCAGTACATCAATGTATAACTGCAAGTTATATGCACCAAATATATTATAAAGAATTCCTTGCTACAGTAATTTAGTATAGAGTTTGACTACTGACGTGCTTCAGAGCTCCTCACAATTCAGTATAAAGGCTTCAACGATAAATTCAACTCTTCCAAGTATCCGATAACACCATTCGATGAAAAATACGAAAAATGCCATTTTAGCAGTCAAATTTAAACCAAACATTCAATATTAAAGTGTGTATACTCGGTGAACTAGTCGAATTGCAAATATCTCTTTTAAAGTTCAAAGATAACTGTTGGCTATGCCGCCTCGAAGGCAACTTTACAAGTCGATCACTTATATTCAATAACGTATTTAATTTACATTAATGAAAAAAAAAGGATAAAAATGAATGAATAAATGCAATAAAATGAACATTATTTGAATTTGACTAGTGTCTGAATTTTGTTTATACACAATTATAAATGTTAAAAGCTTTGAAAGTACTAATAAACTTAACTCTTGCCTTGTGCAAACTGGGAAGATAAATCTTATGTAAATATTTAATAAAGACAAATGTATTCACCGGCATAAAAATAATGTAACCCGTTATTTTCCAACATGAAAAAAAATATGACTTTTTTTTTAAGAGTTGCCAACTGAGGTTTTACCCATCAGGCAAGCTGAGTTGCAAGTTTATCAGTCAAATAAAAAAAATCAAATATTCTTTGAGCGTACATTGAGTAGGTGTGGCTTACAAACACACACAGCTGACACATGATAAAAATGTAAAATAAAAAACATCACATTTCCTAGCTTAGTCTCATTGTGTTTCATTTATATTCACCGCTTATATTACACTTAAAGCTCCCAAGATTTAAAGAACATATTTACAGGGTGCTTTCTGAATAAAATTTCATCAAATTTAAAATTACTTGTGGTGAAAACAGAGCGTTTCACGCAAATCCAGTCAAAATGATTTTATACAAATAATAAACATACAAAATTAGCTTTTACTTGGCTCGTTTATGCATTAAATAAATAACATGAAAAATTACGAGCATATTAATTTCTTACTCTAGAGACATGCACATTGTGTGCAGTGCTGATGTAATAATGAAAAAACATTTGTTTATATTTCGTGCTTTTATGCTAATACTTTGTCTCTTTTATGCGTGTAAAGTCATAAAACAATTCACCCTGTATCCTCTAAAACCATCTAATACAGTATCTAAATACACGTCAACTAAACTTTTTCCACCAATAAATCGTCAGCAAAAATGAAAACAGCTCAACTAGCGGGAGACATCCGTCCTGTTCAAGTGTCAACATGCAGATTTAAGAAATGGGGTACATTTACAGCGAAAACATGAGTCTGAGAAAGAAAAACGCCTTCCACATTTTCGTAAATAATGAAAGAAAAGAAACAAGATATTCATTGTTATTTAGTTATGTACTGTACTGTAAATGTTGGCAAGGTTTAACCAACATTTTGGCAGCATATTTACCCAATTTACCAAGCATAATAAGTTACAACTTGCCAGCAACCGTTACTATAATTAGGTCAAAAACTACCTTCACCTTTACCACTTACAAACTTTCAGTTTTCATGTTGTGTTAGAGTCAAACTCATTTTGTATATTTACGGTGACATTTAAAAGCAATTTTATGATATTAAACGAACACCGATTTATTTATGCAGTCCATTAATGCTTTCTATGGTGACTGTAACTCAATTTAATTTTTTTAATAATATACAGTAATGACATGACAGGGATGGGCAAACTTTTTCTTCGGAAAACCATTTTGAAAACTTTATTGTTATCGAGGACCGCCTATGACATGTACTATACTGTATATTATCTACTTCAGTTACTTCATTAATCTAAATGGCACTCAAATCAGCTCTTGAATGCATTTATTCAACTGTTTAATTGGGACTAAAAAAAAAAAGATTGGATAAATCAAACAAAAAGCAGAAGTCTAGGGAACAGAGTCTAAGCACATTTCATTTTAAAAGTTCATGATTAAATAAAACTTTTAATAGATTTTCTAATTAGTCGTATTAACTTCAATATTTCTACGTTTGCATATCATATTTAGCTAAGTCAAATAAAATTTAAATTTCCCCACAAAATCAGTCAAATTTGTGCCTTAAGAGAAAAGCATTAAGCGGTTGTATACTTTGCACAGTCAACCGTAAAAATAATGAAATAATAATAACCATGTATTTGTCATTTTATTTCATATTGCACAAGCTCATTACATTTCAGAATACAAACAAACTAATTTGGTAAAAATATTTTACTATTCAAAATTGTGTTCCCTATATTTACAGTATTGTTCTTCGTCATAATAAATATAAAGAAGAAACTTAATTTGTATATAATCTAACCATAGAGTACAATTATAATTAATGAGACGTATGTAACTTCACAGTTATGTATAATACAGTGTATTCATGAACTGTGGAAATTTCAAAACTACAGCAAAAATTGGAATTGCAACATGAATTACTAGCCGCACAATACTGTATATTCTTGTTTGCCCACCCCTGTTATAGGACAATGACAGTAGACAGACAGTCACAATGTGCACTTTTAACTCTTTTTCTACTGTTCAATTTAAAAGATAAATTTAAAATTGATGTATACATTAACCACAAATCCCCGCTACTGCTACGTGTTGCATGATAACGCCAAACGCACGTCAGGTTGCCACAACTACCATAACACGTCACGTGGAACCAATTATTACTCAAGCAACAACTTATCACAAACATTTAAAAAAAAAAACAAAAACAAGACGAAGATAAGAATCACATTTTATCATTATACATCTAATAAAAAAAAACGGTTACTGCATTTTTATTTAACCAACACAATTATTCAGTGTTGTTCAAGTACGTGTATATTCATAATCAACTGCAGAATTTAATGCCATTTACAAAGTAATCATTCTATCGTGCGCAAAAATATTATTAGACATATCTAAGAATAATAAAATAAACAGCAATTTCCCAATTGCATACCCCATTATTATAATTATTTGCTGAAAATAATCGATTAATTAAAGCTTCTCAAGTCAAAAGTGTTGCCATTCAACACAAATACTAGGTTGATATCACTAAAACAAATTACCCCACGCCATACCTACTGCCAACCGTACGATCATTAACCTAATTATAAACCAGTTTTATATTTAAATTTTGAACGTTTGTCACTTATTTTGTACAAGGTCTTGCCTGACGGGCTGAACAAAATAAATGCTAAGTTCAAGTAATGACGACAACGCTTTCAACTTCCAAGAAATCGAATTTCAATTACAAAATACAATTAGCCCAGAAAGAATAATGAAGGGCACTTAAAAGTTAAACCATACCACTAAATCTGAATTTATGAAATAAGTTTAAACACCGCAGACCTCAAATGGTTTATGGAAATAGACAAATGATTCACTCAATGAGTCAGTCAAACGTCTGCCTTTTAAAAAGTAAACGGAAATAAACGAATTCCAAACTATGATACTGTAGTGTAATTATTGAGACGGAAATTATCTTAATGACAAATAAATACCTTTCGGATAATAGTCTAATATCCTGTTATTTTACTACACTCTTATGTAAACGAGCACAATAACATAAATCATTTTCCTTGTGGGTTTTTTTTTTCTCTCCAAAATGACAAACCAATTCACTGCCAATTTCTGTAAAGCTTTTCTAAAAATATAACCAGTACAGATCATTTTTAACTTGTTATCTGTATAAAAAAAACTTCAAATAGACAATTCACAAGTCAACAAAAGCAACAAAAAAAACTCGAAAAGAAAAATGCTTTAAAATGTCATCAAAATGTTAAAGCAAAAACGCACAGTTCAATGTAAAGTTTGTAAATTTCCAGATGTGTTGTTTAACAATAGCAATGGAAATACGTGAAATAATGCACTATTGTGTAATGGCATTGACAGTAATAAGTTATTATAGACAAAATAATATCCTGGCTATAGGCCAGGGCCACAAAAACTCACAAAGTAACTTCTGCGCAGCTATTTCATAAAAAAAAATAACTTTCCAACAAGCATAATAACATGATGCAACAACCTATACTCACTAACTTGGCATATTTCTGTACTAATGAAAGTAAATTCTAATTAGTCTAAATTAGTTTTAAGTGATGTGACTTGATGTCTCTCACTCGGACAAATTAATAAAATAAACTCACCGTGTACTCGTCCTGAGCTTGAAAAACATAGCAATTTTGCACAGCCGAGTCTTTTGAGTCTTTCACCAAATAAGCGAAGCACTTGCGATTATGAGAAAGTTGTAAGAATCTATAAATGGTAGTTAGTTTATGTTCTAACCAAGGCACATCTGAATTAGCACATTTTGATACTAAAAGCTGCCCTTTTACTTCTAAATGAACAGGTCGCCCTTGATGACCTCGACGTTTCACTTCAGCTACCATCCACGGTAACATAGCCGGGGTGTATTTACGATCTAACATTATGGAACCAAAATACAATGCGGTGAATATCTGATTGTAAACAACGTTACAGTTACTATTGAGATAACTGCCATTGTTAGATAAATTATCCTCTTTGCCCATCTCACTGTTTGCGTAACAACTGTAACCCAAGGCAACACTATCTTGTCTATTACCAGAACCAAGACCAACAGCAGACTCAGCTGTTGTACAACTTTGGTTTCCTGACGATGTTGAGACTTGCTTGCTTCGTCTTGTTAACAACTCCCTCAACGACATTTTCCATTAAAAAAAAGTTTCAACACTTTTAACACAGTGCAAGTTTACTACATTTAAAAATAGTAGCCTTACGTTAGCTGTTTTTTCAAACGCGAACACGACTGGCTGAGATTGGCTAGATCAAGTTCAGCTGCAATCAGGTCACCTTTCCCTCCTTGGAATCATTTTTAAATTTCAGCAATAATCCAATGCCGGGATATCTGTGAAGAGACCCGCCAAAGCTGCCATGTTAACGTCGTCTGTTAAATCAAAAATTGCGGAAAAAAAATACAAGCTTGTTTTGCAACAACAGAACGCATACTGCCCTCCATCGACACTTCCATATAACTTCATGGAGGAATGAAACACATGAAAGCTCTTGCATACTGCGCTTCTATATATTGTAAAAACCAACCGTTTTCTCTTATTTGGGAATCTAAATTAAATTAAAAAATATTTGTAAATTATCGGCTTCATAAGAAAATCTCGAAACTCCATTAAGTGATTACACAATTAATAAACGAAACAAATTCGACGGAAATCAATTCACTTTCAACTACAGTAAAGAAACGAGATTAATCGCAATTGAAGTCAACGTCATTTAGTCTCATTGCTTTAGGAATATTACAAATCAAAACAAATCTATCTTAAAACCAATATAATTCAGTCTCGTTTCTTAATTGGTAAACAATGAAATTACGAGATCATCAATAAATCATAATATTCGTATTGGTTAAAAGTATTTTTGGTCTATACAAGAAACCACTACCAATGCTGAAATTGGTACAGTATTTATAGTAACTAAAATTCAATGGATGGGACCAACAAGATCTTTAATGCATTTTAACTTGTTTATTTTATCTCCAGATTAGTACATCACTTCGAAGTTGGATCAAGGGGATACAACTTCATGTTGTTTTCCAAAGACTGGAATTATTTCAGCTTGAGTATGCACAGCTCTACACTGTTTTGTTGCAGACCAAAACCAAGGTATGGGCATTTTGTTAGCGAATTAAATAGATTAAATGTTAATCAGTTGGAAGTTTTGTGATTCTTGTTTGTCGCTGCTGGGGTCACCGGCGTTAATAAAAATATTTTTTAACGCCGGTTTCCCCTGCCAGAACAAAACTTTAAACAATTTATCCACAACTTCTGAAAAAGTTTTGTTATGCTGTAACATTACGAGTTTATATTGTATGACGTACAGCAATAATTGATATTGATTTTATACCATATATTTTGTTCTCGAACATTGCAGTCTTTATTTTCACAGTGGAATAGCACCAAAGTTCTCTATAATGGCAATGCACTTCCTATAAAATATTGTTTTCGCAATTTTATTCACTTCCATTCCTTTACTGTATGTGTCCAGGCATTCAATCACCACCATATGCAACGATTTATCAGATATTTTGGCGTCAAACTTAAATTAAAAGCTTATCTTACCCATTTACTAACTCGGTGTTCTTTTGTCCTCAGCACGATAAATGATTTCAGTGTTTCTTTTGCTCACATAAACGTCGTTTTCTATGAATGCCCTGCAGTCTCTTTGTCAGTTGAAGTTTATTTGATCACATACAGTACAGTCCGGCCAATAGTCTATTATTTAAAAAAAAAATTTAAAAGCTCTAAATAATGTTGTATCAGCACATTTGATCACATTAATCATAAAAGTAACTAATCAACCATTTTACAAAAAGTTTAATAATTTGTCAGCATTTTCTTTTTTCTGAAACTATTAAAAGTGTTTACTAAGATTGATAAATCTTAATAAACTCACAAAATAAGTTAATTCCAAGTCATTAAACAATTATTTCCACATTTGAAATTCTGACAATTGATTAATAACTTAAACACTAAAATTAATTTGGGAGAAATGTATCAAGGTTTCTTATATTGTGAACATACAGAAAATATTTTTACGACTTGGGAAAGAAATTTTTACTAATGTCGACACTTTAGTAAAGACTTGATATGTGGCTTGTGTCTAAAACAAGTGTAAAAGTACTGTTGGAAGTAATACCTAGCAAAAATACATCTAGATTTACAGCAAATGTGGCAGAAAAAATACTATTAAGTGCGTGTCTCGGTTCGACGCCCCACTGGAAGATCTCTTAGAAAACGACATTTCCATCCGTGTAAATCACAAAAGTGAGTGAGAAATTACAATCTACCCTGAAAATCAACTTCTATAATATAAAAAACTTACACCAATAAGAAAACCAAGAAATTCTCAACTTTTAACATCATTTGACAAAAAAGATCTCCGACGAAACAGAAATCGATATACAAAAAAATAAAAAAAAATATTTTCTATAAAAAATATTACATTTAAACTTTATAACGTTGTATACAAGCTAAAATTGTACTATAAGAAATTTAGCCAAAAGTCAAAACTCGTTCAGTCAATGAACACATTAGTAACTGTCAAATTTCCAGCTGACAACGACAGAAAAAAGACAGGCAAGAAATTTGCTGTGAAACTTCAAATTTCGGTTTAAAACTTATACATGTAATATTATAATTATTACTATTTTATTTTTGAAACATCAGCAATTTCTTTCTAACAGCTTTCACACCGACTTCCAAATTAACCCATTATGCTAAATCAATGGCAACAATTTTTGCCATCGTCACCGAAAACATCTTAACAACTCCAGCAATTAAAAATAAATTACAAATAATTTCTTGACATTTAAACCAACTTTACTTTCAAGAAAACACCATTTCCTAAGTTTTCTATTCCGAATGCGAAACCACAATACTGAAAGACCAAAAAAAAAAAATAGTGATTTTCTTATTGCTTGCTCAGCATTTACTTACAGTAGAAGGTTGTTACTTAATACTTTTGGGATTTTTCTACAATAAATAACGCATATTACAGCAACATATTAGCATGAGTAATGTAAAAAGAAAGATTTAGTGCTTATGCTTTGAAGTAATAGCAAAGCAAATGCTTGTTTCCTAAATGTTGTTGTTGGTTTTTTCTTTTTTTGAAGCTTTTGATTTGAACACGGTGTCCTATTACTTCTGCATTCTATCTCGTCATCATCAACATTACCATCATCCGTTCCTCTTAGATGAAGTAATATCCACTGCACAGGAAAACAGATATACTGTACTTCATATAAAACTCTCTTAACATCTCAAGATTTTTCGATCCAGATAAGAAACCAACATCTGCTCTAGTCCTTTACTTTTTTATACAACTTATATATTTTCAGTTAAAGAAAAAGCAAGCAAGCGCTTGCCTGACCTTACCATACAGGAACTCGTAGCTGGATAGATAGCTTTGCTGATAAATCGAGTGAGCATAGATAGAAAACGATGCAACTTACATTCAAATAAGCACTACAAGTACAGTATAAGCTTACATGCTGCCGGGTGATTTTAGAAACTGAAACACTGCTTTGTAACAAGTCAGTAAAGAAACGAGACTAAATCGTGTCAGTTCCAATAGCGATTTATCCGGCTGATTTCATGCTTTGGTGAATAAAGTGCCAATAAAAATAAACAAGACTAAATCGTATCAGTTCCAATGACGATTTATCCCGCTTATTTCTTGGGATGATAACAAAAATTCCTGTTAAGAATTAGACTAAAGCTTTACAGTTCCAATGACGACTTTAAGATTAGTCATTGGATTTTTATTGTCATGGAAAAATAATGTGTCCTAACACCGAAAATCATCCGGTTTTCAGTAGCCTTAACCGTATCAAGAAGATTTTTTTCTCATTCTATTTCTAACAAACGGAAACTATTTCCGAAATTCAACAAGGAATATTTTTTTTTGTTCAAGAAAAAAAAAACTTAAATAATAAAAACGCTATTTCTACAATACGAATTTCGACTTTAAAGTGTTTTCCCACTCAACGCTGAACAAAATGAATGTACTTCAAAATTCTATGTGTGAGTATATATAATATATATACAATATACCAGAGAGATAGAACTCTGCCACTGAAGTAACATTGTATAAAATGATAAACTACATTTCTTCTACTCCGAAGTGCACGTAATAAAAAAATGGTGGACCTTAAGGATTAAATAAACTTCAAAATAAAAAAAATGGTTATAAGGCCGGTAAAAAAGTTTTCTATTGTGCACTATAAAAAGCATCATCTGGACAAATATGTTGTTATTGGACGAGAAAAAGGAGTTTCGACAAACAATCGTATAGGTTTCTAATTAATTTGGAGAAGGTACTACTTCGAAATGATTGCACTTTAAAATATAAATTACTTCAAATCGAGTAACAGTACCGTACTACTAAAAATTCTGAGCTCTTCCTAACTTCCTATACAAAACGAAATCCCATTTTCAAAGTTTGATACTTCAAAATTTCTTATTCACTAACTTGTTAACTGTACAAACAAAGAATAAATAAGCAGTACTGAACAAAAAAAAAACCCCAAGGAAAAAAACACTTTTTTTTTCTTACGTCTAAAAGTAAATAAAAACAATACACGTAAAATCGAAACCAAATTCGAAGTAATACTGAGATAGTCTGAGAACTAAAAACAAAAAAAAAAAACAAAAAAAAAAAAAAACAATATCAAAGATGCCAAGCAAACTTTCAAATTAATTCCCCGAAGAAAAACATCGTCTTCGTTTTAAGATAAAAATAAAACAAATCATCTCTGCGTGCTTAAAACCAGATTTATTAACGCAAATAACCTCGATTTACTACGCCAAATAACTTTACCTTAGTTAATCGCATTGAAAAGCACGTTTTGAATAACTTATGCAAAACAACAACATGAAAAAAAATCTCCAGACTATGTTTTCTGCATACTAATTTACAATTGCACATTGCATTTGCATTATTTTATCAATTTACGTTTGCTTTTTTTCTAAACGTAGTGTGTATTTTCAAAGTTACAGACAATTTTGTTAGCTCTTGTTCAGTCAGCTGTAAAATTATATGCTAACTTTTCTACTCATGTTTAATACAATCGTGCTCCTTTTAATCTCAAAACTAGCTTATGATAATTAAGCATTAATTATGTCCTGCTGGATAAACCCAAGTAACGTTAATTTAAAAACATATTGTTTATGCTAATGTAACCAAGCAACTTACGCGCTTTATTAGCTTATAAGATGCACGTGTGTTGTAGAAGTCAAAAAGTGAAACCAATCAGGAATCAGAAATTCGACATTTAAACATTATAAATAGTAATAATTAGTGTAAGGTCACTTTGACTTATATACAGAAAATAACCATATTAATTTTAAAATAAAATAAATCATTTCGTAAAATTCATAAAAAAATCTAATCTCATTTTTCGCATTTGAAATCGTTTTGAATATGGATGAATGCTTAGTGTCATTCTACGATATAGACAATGTACCGTATACTACAATAATTTGTCATTTAATGTGTTATTTAAACCCTACATTTCCAAAGAAAAAAAAACTGTGCATCAACAGTGGGATATCGCACTCGAAAAATGTTCAGCCAGTAGTTTCCAATTGGTTTAATCCGCCACTGTGGCATATTGTTATTTAATATTGCCGCACAACACGCACTGTTACGCAAAGAAAGATGTGAAGCCTCAAAATAAAAAGAAAAAAAAAGAAGAAAGCACAAAAACGCAGTTCAAACCCCATAAGCAATAGCATGAACTGAGTGAACATAAGTAACAACAATAGTGTGAATAAGAAACAACAGTAATAGCGACAAAAGAGAAAAAACTAAGAGAGTTCACAGGATTTCCAATTTGTGTGGTCATGGTGATGATGATTATGATGGATGGTTTGCCAAGTGTCATGTGGGAAATTTTCTTGCTTATTGCAATTTTCTCAATCTCCCTATAGTCTTACTGATCCACACAAGACATCCATAACACACTATTATATGGCTATGCATTATACCAGTGTCTGCGACTATTTCACATTTATACATTATAGTTACTTGGAAGTCCGACCAATTGAGTGTCCATGGTCAGTGACCACCACACCGTCCAAGAGACTAACACGCACGCATAAAAGCAATAACTTGTCTATATACGCCAATTATTATTAACACCAGCTGAGAATACTCGCAGAAATTTGTGCGCTGCTCAGCACAAAAATATTACGTGTTTTATTTTAGCAGCTTGACTGGTTTTATTCCTGAGCATCAATATTTTTAGATGGCACTCAGTGTGACCCACCCCCTTCCAATCCTTCGGCTAAATAGACTTGGAAAAGAAAAACGCGATCTAGCGAATCCTTTACCTCATGGACAACATAATTGAAACACATACCAATGTCACCACATCACCACACAAAACTAAATACGACTTAATAGACAATATTTTCGACAAACAATAATTCCAAGATAATAATTCAATCAGAATTAAATTTGGATGTTATGGTATTTAATGTTACTTTGGACTTTGTGAAATTATTCGGATCTCTAAAATGCAAATATTGATTGTGCAATTGTTGATCCATTCAAAACATTTTCATGTTTCTACTCTCAATTGAAATTATTAATCACATGTCAAATTGGTCTGTTACTATCTAACATGAAATAAACCATCTTACTAAACAAAGCTGAAAATGGGATTCGTCTTTATTGTGGTCATTATTAAACTAGACCAACACTATAAATTGGCGACGAGGTAAACCAATGACTTTTCAACAGAATTTTATGGAAAATGTTTCTACATATTATAGATAACTTTACAATTCATGATCTAGTTGATAGGTTTTCTACTAATTGTTTGGTACAATTTTCTTCACCAAATTATGTACTAAAAATTGTAAAAATATGCACAGTTAATAAAACTAAAGAATGGTCTCAATATTTGATAACTTTTGCAATAATTGCCTTTAATGAATCAACGTGTCTGCATTTCATTTAAACATGAAATGTTAATGTTTGTTATTCCATGATACTTCCTGCTTGCACTTTGTTGTTAAATATCCAGACATCAAGCTAAAGTGAGTCACTGTGAGTGTTGTAAAAACAGCAAAGAAAAATTTTCTATTTACTCAAGTGATCCATAAGACTGTCGGCTAACAGCTTCTAACTGCCAGTATTTTCTGTTCTCGTTCTACATGAACGAATTACATTAAGTAATAATAAACCGTCCTCTAGTTGAATGCGTGTAATTTGTAATTCGAAAGCGCATAAACCGCCACGGCGAAATGATGTTGAAACATGGTTTCTCCGCCATATTTTTGATTCTGTAATACCCAATTAAGTGGCATTAAGAAACAAGATTAGCAACAAGTATATTGTACTGTATATGGTGAGCATAAAGTACAATGGTTATTTGCAAAGGCTTCATAATAATAATAGAAAGACCACATTTCAGCTCATGAATTCAAAAGGGAGACATAGGCCATCATCAAAACTGTTGTACGCGTTGTCTTAAATAAATACAACTCGTAGACGATGTGGAACTGTAAAAATTACGGTACAATGAACTTACCATTTCTATTACAAAAATAAAATCCATTTATAATACAGCGAATCAATGTCATTTTGAAATGCTAAAGATATGCATTTAAGTTTACAATGACAATATTTAATAGTTATCTTAATGGTTTGTGATTTCAGCATTAATAAGATGAAACTTTATTATCATGTAATTGGTATTTTAATTATTATCAACCTAAAATCAAATACCCACATGTGCAGTTTGTAATTTGTCATTTGAAATTGTGATTAAATTACATTTAGCCTTAGTAAACGTGGCATGCTCCAGTCATCGATTTCGTTAGTGTAAAATCCACTAAAAAGTAATTTAATAAAGTTACTGTACTTTTTTTTTTTAAAACGCAGAAATCAGTGAAAATCCTTTTGTGGTAAACAGTGGCACATATACAAAGTGCATGTGTCAAGAGTGGAGATAACATAATGAACACTGAAAAACATTACAGTGCATATACAGTACGTACAATAAGAAGACAAACAAAAATCCCCAACAAAAAAAATAAAGAAATAAGAAAATCAAGAGAGAGCCATATGACATGAAAAGATGGCTTAAAGAAAATGCTCAACAATTTCCTAATATAATTAAACGAATACCAGATTCCAGCTTCATTCCTATTATTTATTGTAGTTATCCAGCGATATTTTTAGCGAATGATAATAAGATTAACAGAAGAGCACATACAAAAAAAAATGATAACGTAATAAAAACGACGACCACATATAAAGAGCGAAAAAATAAAAAACAGTAAAGGAAAAAGATACAGAATTTCCATATGGATGTTTGCTAAGGAATTCGGCTACAAATAATTACAAATCTATTCAAACGTTACAAGTTAATTATGAGTCGTTCTTGGTACTCTCAATTATTAATGATAACTGCAAGCAAGTCACCAGATACGTAAAATTAAAATAAAAACAAAATTTTAATCTAATTTAAAAATTTTCTGTATAATTCTGTGTTTCAGAGTTCTCAATATTTCTATTTTTGCAATTTACTTGATGTCGTTATGCTAAATTTACCCTTTAGCAATATAATTGCTATATTAGCAACATGTCAAATACCTGTATACATCTTATTCCTTATGCATTACAATTAAACTAAACAGATACCCTACATATCCTAAGGATAGATTTTGCATCAGTAAATAAAATGCTGATTGCAAACTACAAATATTTAACACAACTACAAATTAAAACACCCAACCGGCATTTCTTCCAGAGATTATTTTATTCAAGAGTACTTGATATTACAGTTATGCAATATTCATCGAGTTTTTCCATTACAGCACTAAAAATCGCTACTTAGTGTTGTTATAGCATTTCGACAGTGCCTTAATAAAAATTTCGTGTTTTATCTCAAATGAAATTAGCTCGAGGATAGAATTTTAATGCCAAACCATAGCCATCAGATATGTTAGATTTGAATTTACTTCTTCCCTACTTATTATTTATTCTCTCGTTCTGTATTTACTTGCCAGATTCAGGCTCTTCCCCCTCTTTTCAATATACATAAAAAGCTTTTTTGGCACTCTTATTTTCAGGGATGGATAATTGTTTAGGGATTTGCCCTGCTGACACGGTTGGAGAGGCCCAAAAACTCCAGTATGCCACAAGCCAAACCTAATACCCAAAAGAGATGCTCTGTTAATACGTTTGCCCAAAAAAAATTCAGCTTGTTAAATGTCTTACACACTAAGTCGGTAAATGGATATGTTAAAAACATCTTCCACACATGCGCACAGCTGAAGCACTCTCCATTAATCTTATTCGGCCCATTTGGATGACGCACTACTACTTTAGCTTTTCACTGGGTATGTGCATGACATTAGCACATACACATACGCGGAAATGCTGTAAAATGTGTAGATAGCAATTTGCATTTTCGATATAGCCAAAAATGCAGCTTGCTCTTAATGGACTTTAATGTCATGAATTCACTTAAACCAACTTCCATTCCTTTCAATCACTTTAAAATCCCCTTCAATGGTTAAACATTAAAGGCCATTCTTAGCATTGAATTGCCAGTCAATTTAATTGACATTTCGGACGTGAAGTCAATTATCACTTGAAAACGCAATTAATGTTGATGTACGTTTGATGACCCTCAATTACGAGTATTTTTGTCAATTACACAAACATTAAGAAAGAAAAAAAAAACAAAGCCTTGCAATTAAAACAAAAAGCGGCATTTATATTATTTATATCATTAAATAACGAAGTAAATTCTACGAACTGAAGTTACAAAATAACCAAACAGCGTAATGTAGTGGTTGTACTACTTTAAAGAATTCTATAACACAATACACGGTAATAAAGCTAATAAATTGGTAACCTAGCAGCGCCATTGTTCGCCATTGCAAACATTAAAAAAATCTAGTCGCTTATTTAATTTGAAGAGAACAAAAAAAGATGCTATTACATTGGAAGTCTACTCAGATGATTCATTTACCTAAAACAAAGCTATACTGTACAACTAGCAGCACTGCAATTTACCATTATATTAGTCATGTTAATGCACTTGTAATAAGACCATACAGAAACCCAAAATATCCAAGCTAACTTAATTAACTTTTGAGCCAATGACCAAAATAACAAAGCAATTTTACTTTTATACGAGAAAGTACTAAAACCACAATGCGAACGAGAGTACTGTTATTATTATAAAATTATGTTCATTACATAATTGTGTTTGTACTAATAAATAGTACGACAAAATACCGGATGTTTTTCAACATTGGAACATTTTTTTCTTCAATGACAAGAAAGAAAAGGGAAATATCGTCATTGAAACTTATAAGATTAAGTCTCGTTTTTTATGGACACGTCCTCCTCTTCCATAACAAGAAATGAGAAATATTGCTATTGGAACTGATAACATTTTGTCTCGTGTTCCAAATTAGTAAACTGAATCCATATGGTAGTTATATCGTGGTGATAAAAATTTTAAATAAATCAATTTCTTTCCTCAATAAAATTAACGAAATTTTTCCATCTTTTCGATCACCACTGTATTATAAATAATATAAACAAGTGTAGACATATCTCGAAAAACAAAACAAAAAAAAAGTAGAAAAAGCAAAGAGCTTGGCGCTTGGAGCTCCATTCGCTTCGCTGTGTTTATCTAATCGTCGAAAACGTATATTTGAAATTATAAGAAACGAAGAAAACCGATCAAGTCATCCGAAAATAAGAAAATCACTAGGATCAAATTAAAAATGCAAAGGCTCTATCTACCGTCTTAGAATTTAGCAACTGTATATAAGTCAGTATAACGTTGAGCTCTTCCGTTGCCAATGAACTATTAATGGATTAAAAATAACTTAAAATGTATTTATAATACCGTACCTAAATATGACGACATTTATCATAACAGGAACAGTGTTACAATTACAAATAAAAAAAAGTTCAATAGCAAACGTTGACGTAAGGGGTGAAAACAAAAATAATAAATATAAAAGGAAAAGAAAAAAAAATCAACTTTTTCGCTTCAATTATTTCTGCAATACAATGTGCTTATGACAATATAGAAATATTCGTGTCTCTGATACTAAGTTTCGCTTCCATTTTTTTTAAGGCAACAGTTAACCAAGCGTAGAAAGAAATTATTGATGTGACTAAACTTGTAAATTCTTTTCCCTTCCCTCTCTTGTTAAATAAATAACGCTAAGTTGGTTTTGTTTTAGATGTTATAAACAAGGTTAAATTTCACATGAAAAAAATGTTATTAATAAAGTATACAATTATATTTTCCTGGATGCTATTGTTACAAAGCAGAAAATTAAACAACAAGTTTGCAGTTTATAACATTAAGTACAACCGTAAATACAATTAAAAATTTCCAGTAAACTTAAAATGATTTCGCTGCTTTGTCTTTTTAAAAAGTCGAATTAAAAAAAATCATTAACTACCGCAGTAAACAGGTTGAAAATTAGCTGTCAACATAATTCCAAGTCATTAAATACTGAATAATTAAAACAAATCTTATTTAACATGCTATGAGTGTGCGTGCCATGCCCCATTCATTACAATTTAATTTTCAGCTAATCATCTTCATTTAGATAATGAAAATTTAAGTGTTTTTATGGCATTGAAAACCAATTTTTAGCTTAACATCAAAAATAGAAATACAAAATTGATCAATGTTATTCGTGTGAAGAGATGAAGAACTGACTTTGCATTTACAGTTCAAATATTTTTAAAGATGCAAATTGCTACTTTCAAGCTCTGCAAATATAAACATTTCCCAATGTTACGTCGATGGGAATGATTTATAGTCATTACATGAAGTCGTTATATGTGACAATTTCGGCTAAAACCGACGTATCAATAGAATAGCTAAAATCTCACGAGCATTAAGGGTCACTTCCACTTTCACCAAAAAAAAGCAGTTAACATGCATGCATCGTAGCGCTTGCCTTTCTAATAAGATAAACGTTTCTAAACGTCTATTTTCTTCCTTTTCAACATTTTCTGTCGTTTATGCAATCTAATACGACTGGATGACTTCATTCTTCTTTACGATATGCATTTTTCTCCCTTTATATACCGGGTGATTTTCTAAACTGTCAAACTGGAAACTTTTTTCTAATGGTTAAAAAAAAAGCCAGCAAAAATCGACATTGAAACTGATGTAACTTAGTCTCGTTTCATTTGTTTTCTTAGTGAATAAAAATAAACTAGACAAATAAGCAACTGAAACTAACAAAATCCAATTTAGTTTATAAATAGGCACTGGTTTCTCCATATGAAAAAACAAACGAGACAAATGCTCATTGAAACTGGTATGATTTAGTCCCGTTTCTTTATTGGCACTGCAAAAAAAGTGTTTCCATTAATAAAATCACCCGGTATATTTTACACATACAATATGCTTGTAACGTCTGTTGTACCCAATCCCCTTCCCCTTAGTATTATTGCTTTGGTCACTCAATTACACCGTCCATAATACAAAACTATTTTAATTTCCTTACATCACTGTCATTGCAAAAAAGTACTGCATGAAATCATTGAGAAGTTCTCCACCCCATTTCGTATGACTAAGTTGGCAAAGATTTAATGTTATTTATGTATATAAATAACAAGGGAGTTGTGGAAAGAGAAAGCAATGGTACAAATAGAGAAAAAAAGATGAAAAAGAAAAACAAAATACAGGATAAAGCAAAAAGTGGGGGAGACGTGAGTAGGAAAGAGTACCCATAAAAAGTCAATAATACGATTCAAGCACTGATAGATACGTTAAAAAAGCTGGTTGAAGTAGAAGAAGATACAGTTTCATAAATTTTCTTCTTAAAACGAGAAGAGTAGATACACAAAGCTATATGCATAAATAGGATGACTTATTGGACCAATTTTTCAAAGGAAATCCCATTTGTGATGGTTGCATAAGTATGGCTTTTTGTACATAGGACAAAATCTGCTACTTGGGTCAAGATGATGGATTGAAATATACGAATGGGTAGCAACGTCAGCTCACTATCCATCACTACATCACTTCAAAACGACAAGCAGTACATAACACAGAATGAATGGAACTTTGCTATGCTTACTGCTTCTTAAATTGACGATTATATTACTGGTTTCGAAAATTCCCTTGCAAAGACATCATTAATTCTGAAATGATGCACTGAGGTTAGCAAAACATGCTACACACAAAAAATACCATAAAATAAAATAAAAATGAAAGATACATATGTTGCGAGTGCCTCAAATTAACCTCAATCTTATCTCGTTGAAAACTTTCAACTTATCTTCTTTTTTTTTTTCTTATTAAATCAGCTTTACGTTATGTATAATAATCTAAATTACTGTGCAGAATATTCCAACACTAAATAAGCAAAAAATAATAAGTTTCTATTTAGTTGCATTCATTGGCTTAGAATTTGAAAGTGACTCGTCACGAAGGATATCAATTTAGTTTTATATTTTTCCACTAAGTAAATCGTTTAGGTCATTTCTATTTCGTGTAGCTATTTCTATTTCAAGTACTACTTACTATATACCAAATTAAATTATTTGATTGTAACGGTACTATGAGCCTACCAGTGCGTGTATTCATTATATTCTTCGTATACATTCAACAGAGAAAATGCCTCAGTTGACACGAGTCTCGCTTGTAATTTGTATGAAAAATACACAAGACGTCGAAGATGTTAGTTTACTTAAATAACCTAAATACAAATCACAAACAGCATACTGCTGAATATAGTATTGAGTATATACACAATGGGGATGTTATTTAACTATACCGTGCATTACTGCATTATATGCTAAATCCTTTTTTGCACAGACGGCTCCATATTTTGCAAAACGCATAGGGAGGACTGAAGAGATCCACCGAATATGCAGCAGCAAAATAAAGTGAGTGCAAGTCACAGGTAGAATTACATTAAAGAGTAGTAAAAGCTTGTTGCCGTTACTATGGCAAGTGCACTCTGCAACCTAAGTACATTTACATCTATTTATTTTTTGTTGTTTTTGTTTTGTGGCGATGATTTTTCATATTTCTTTATGCATCTATAAACAAGTGGTAGTTGCTTGTATGCATTTTTATTACTACATCTTTTTCAGTTTATGCTTTTCTGTTGTACATAAAGGGATGTAAATACAGAATTTTTCCGTATTCTGTATACTTGATTTCACAGTATATGAAAAGCAAAAATATTTTCCATATTTTATTTTGGTGATGTATTTTTTTATGTTACTTCCCTCTAAAAATAAAAAGTATAAGAATAACTTATTTCTAGTAAACATGCATTGTAGATGCTAATGTAGTCATTTTCAGCGTGGTGTTTTTGGGCAAAGTTAAAAGCAGATGGAAGGATGTACTGTATAAAAGAAGGACATAGTGTGTATTGTATGTAGATTTTAAAATAAAAGTTGCAATATTGGAGAAACGCGATTTTTGGATACTTGATGTGGCGACGTAAGTAAACTTCAAAAGCAAGTAGATTTGCATTTTTACAGGTAAGACCATGATGGTACATGTATACTTTAGTGACAGTTCAAATTCCATTACGCCAGACATTTTGATAGTCTAAACATTTTACCATTAACATGAAATCAAAGCATCGTTTGTTATTCAAATCAGTCATAGTTACAAGAAAACACTGTACCGGTACTGAAAAAGAAAAACAAACGTTAAAAAAGTAAACTAAAAGTTGTGAATTTAAACCAATTTTACGAAATAGTACTGTATATTCATCATCAGTGGTATAAAGTGACCATAAGATATGTGTTCACATACAGTGTAAATACCAACAAAAAACTAAAATAAATACATCTAATAAACCATGCAAATATTTAGTAATTGTTGGTAAATTTGTTGGTAATTTCTCAAATAAAGAAACGAGAAACATATCAATGATAAGCTATGGACTTTATTCCCGTTTCTTTTGACACTTCACAGTAGTTTATATTGTCTCGGTGCTATTAATTGATGAAATTGTTTTTGTAATTAATTGAGTTCGTGACTTTCCAGCAAATGGTCCGGGACTACACTGGACCATCTTAAGAGCATAGTGTAACTACTATCTATTGTAAAAAAAAAGTTTTAAATAAAACACGAAAAATATTGCATTATTTGGACAAACTCTGTACGATTCTTCCAAATAAAAACTTTGAAACTGAAATTCCAGGAGAATTTTTAGTCGCCAAATCGAAAGTGATTTTTAAAACAAGAACAGTCAATATTTAACGCCCTAAATGCAATGTAATTACACATCAAACTTTGAAGCTTCGTTGTCATGGTCAGATTTTCTTAATGCTAACTTTAAGTTGAAAGTAAAATGCACACCAATGTCTGTAAATAACAATAGACAAGTGAATTTTGTTATCAATTGGGATACCAAAACCTAAAGTGGCTTACTTTAACCGAGCTTCACCACAAGATTAACAAAGATTCACCTGACAGTTGACAAACCAATCATTCACGCTTCTTTCTATCACTTTTTGAAAAATTCAAAGCCGGCAATACAAGTGTGACAACGACAACCAAAGTATTCAAATAAGATACTTAATGGCTATCGCTTTTATTCAAAGCATCTTTGCAATTCATTGGTTCAACTTCAGCATGATTTAAATATGGAATACCCTGCTTACTTTCTTTTTGGAAAGGTTTTCTTACTGATCGCCGGATACCACAATTTCTTATTCTGTTTTCCATTGATAGCATTTCTTTCTGAAAACTTAGGAAAAAGCCAGGTCAAAAAAAAATCCGAATAAGACTTAGATTTGGTTGTCAATTTTTCTCCAACAGTGCTGCTGCAGCAACTGAAAGGCAATGTTTTTTATTTAAACAAAACTCTGGGATGCACACAGTCATTCTTTTTCCACGTATTATACGAGTTGGTTTTGTCTTAGGGTTTTGTCCTTTCAAGTGTTGTGCAAAACGAATAAAAAAGTTAAAAAGTAAAAGAAAAAAAATGGAAAAAAAATAAAGGTAGAGGTAAGATAGGGGAGAAAAAAAGAGAGGACAAGATATAGAATGATATGCGAGTTTGGGGAGATAAACATTTCTCGTCATCACTTGTGCACATTTTTTTTTTTGTTTGCTGAAAGTTGTTGACAGAATATAAATGAGAATCGAAATCTCAGTGTAGCTATTGTACAAAGGGGAAAAGCACCACCATTTATACTCCTGTTTTTATTTTTATCCATTTTTTTTTCTTTAAAAAAATAAAAAAAAACACAAATAAATAAAAGGCAATCGCTTAAAATGCTTTTATATTTGTCTGACTTATGCTATACAAAAGTGAAGCTTTTTCATGTTACTGTTTGAACTTTTTTTTGTTGTTGTTAACGTATATAAAGGTTGGGTGAAGGAAAAAGCTGGGTGGGGGAGGTAAATATGGTTGTTTTTATATAATGTTTACTCAATAAAAAATGGCCTAGATTTGTTGTCCACTCAATCCATCATTCGGTTAAACACTGGGATTACATAAGCATCTTTCATACAGCAAAAAGCTTTTAAAAGTCTCTTCCCCACATGAGGTTCTTCCATTGACCACTATTCTACCATTATTATTCCATAACATTAGAATAAAAACCATTTTTCACTATTAATTTTATTACACAATCAGAGTCAAATTTAGATTTATGGGAGTCCTAAGCTCTTACAGTAAGAAATGGAGATAGAACTCTCACTATTACTGTATTTATTTTCATAATATCTCAAAAAAAGTTAAAGCAATCGCAACAATCTTAATACAGTGCATTGCAAAACGGACAATTTATTTTGCATTTTAAGACAATTTTTTGTCCCTAAAAATAATTTTAGGTATAATTTTGTTGTTTAATTAATTCTTTGTTATGTTTAAAAACCATTTTTTTTCAAATTGTAATCATTTAGATACATTAAAGAATAGATTTTTTGCATATACTTTATCTCCAAAATCTCCTTACAAATGACCTTAAATAAAGATCTACAATCTTGCTGTATTTAACAACGAGAATAAAAGTCAAGAATGTAAAAGCATTATTATTAAAGCTCTGAGACAAAAATTTCCAACATTTTTTTTCTTTCAAAGAAATCTACCGTACAGTAGTATTCTAGCAAGCCAAAAGGTAGGAAAATCAATGTGGAATGTTAATTGTAAATTGCTTTAGTTGTTGTTAATTTATTATGCGGGTGTAGATAGACCGCTTTCAATTTATACAGTTTTTCGATTAAATAAAAAAAGAAGACGTAAGAAGATCGCATGTGACATCTCATTTATATTTTGCTAGCTTTCCCATAGGGTACCTATCAAAGACTGCTTTTTTTTTTTGTCTAAAGTAAAAGACTTAAAAAGATGTTACTACCGATACCACTTTGCTAGGTATGCAGATTATTTAAATTACTCAGTCGACCGTAATGATTTATTTTTTCACATACTTTTATCATAACATTTCTCAATGTATCCCAGTAGCAATGCATGAGTACAGTACAGTGTAGTACCGTAACTCAAATGCATTCCAAAATCATTAATAGACTCTATCACTCTCTCATCTACATCGTTCTTTCTCTCAAGCAATTTTCAAGCAAAGGCTTTGCAAAACGTTGCGGAAAATATATGTACATTCCTGAGTTTAAATACTGACTCTTGTCTCGACGATTAACAACGATATTGCACAATGAAGTTCTGCACTGAAGTCGCAGGAGTTGGCGTCAGTTTTTTTTAATTCTAAAAATGCTTTATGTAAGAAAAGTCGTAAGAAATTTTTCTCTAAAGCGTTTTTAAATGAAAATGGTGTTGATGATGATGGAGGAAAGAAAAATAGCCATTAAGAAATGCATTCATATCATTTTTTATTTTAATACTCTAACGGATATGTATACCTAAGAGTATTTATGAAATTCGTAGTTATGTTTACAGCCAAAAAAAAATTAAAAAAAGAAAAATTTCATCAAATAAAATAAATGTGTTTTTCATGCGTGCTTTGCTTACTGTACGTTTCTTTGCATTTTGGTGCTTTTAATGTTGCATATTCACAATGAAATAATAAATATACACGGTGCCTTTTAAGTTAATCCAATATTTTTGCAACCCCAAAAAATACCACTAAGTTTATATTTTCGAATAAAAAATCCAACTCAAAACGATAAAATATATCTAAACTAGCTCAATAGTTAACCCACCACCATCACCAACACTGAAAAAAAATATCTACTTATTTTTTTAAATCGAGGGGGAGAAAATATATAGAAATCAAATATTTCATGTATAAAATTGGCAATTTTATGTTGCAGCTTTTTGGTATTTTATTTACTGTAAATAATTCATTTTATGTCTCTTTTATAGTAAATTTATACAGCACAACGTGCCTGTTGTTTTACGTCTCCCTCAGAGCAATAGTTTTTCCTATTAATATATTTACTATACACTGTATACGTTATTCAATAGTTTGCAATAACACGTGTATTGTGTACTACTGTTATTACGATCGTACAATAAAACCTTCCAGACATTTTATATTTTAAACTGTTTTCAACAAAAACAAAAACGCTGGTTAAAAGTTGTAACTCTATAGTTATATACTGAATAATTTCAAATACAATGTATTAATATTAAAGAAAACGAGTGAAAGTTTTGTTGTTACCCTGTACACACGCCAATTGTGAATTATGTCAAAACAAGTAAAGAAATAAGTTATTTTTACTTAAAAAAAAAAAAAGTTGGGAGAAAAATCTGAAAGTATAACATTTTCTAATGACACAATACGTAACACAATACATGCTTTGGCGTATCGATATTGCTATAGGAAGTAATAACTTTATTCGTTGAGGGCGCTTTTATAAATCTGTTTTTGCAATAAAAATACTTTCAGTATATAAATGCGTAAAAGTGAGTGAGTGAAGCGAGGCCGGGGTGGTAAATGGTGATGTTGGTTGGGGGTTTTACACAGTTAGACTGAGCATCATGAGTTAGAATTTTTAAAAGAAAAGAGACGATAGGATGGGCTAGGGAAACTCAAAGAGATTTTATAGATTGGAAATGACTGATTTCGAAGAATAGTCAAAGTCGTTATTTCACCCCTTCGGTTATTACATATAGACAAAAAGACAGCGAAGAATCATATTTCAACATACACGCAGCAATTGAAGCGGAATTTGAAAAGATTTTTATTTGTATCGCAAACCTAAATCCCTCTCCGCCCCTTTACTTACTCAGTCCCTACTTATACGGCATAAATTCCGTTGAATTTCATCTTTACTTCAGTATTACAATGTACTTAAGTGTCTAAAGTACGATCAAGTTTAGTACTTCTAATAAAAGTTAAAATCTATTTGATTTTGAGACAATTTTGATGACATGTGTACTGTGTATTTCTCAAAGTCATGTTTCTAATTCATACGACGCAATTTCACACTTGTTTGGCATTAAATAAGACACCAGTCAAAATGTGTGCATTTTTAAAAGTTATCGATATTTACAATTTGTTTATGCTCGTCATTCATTGCAAATTAATGTTTAATTGTAATTATACATTTGATGAAATTTCCATTGGGATTTTAGAGCACATCAAGAACCGTTAAATTAATTAAAAATAACTTTCAAAATAAAAAAGTGGTTTGTTATTAATCTATAAATTAAAAACTAAATTTCAACCCCAAATTTTAGATGAACTATTTTAGTCGTACTTTTAGACTAATAAACGTCATTTTAATGAGTATACTTGGTTTTTTTGTATGCATCGTTTAACACAAACTCGTTTAAGACGATGACCGTTTCGTGTTAAACGGTTTTCACTGTATTTAGTTTCAAGTTACAAAATTCGTGTCTTTACAAAACAAAATAATATAGATCAATGAAAATTAGATACTGAATAAAACTAAATAAAATTTTCATTGTGTTTAACCTCAATTTTTATCGATTAATAAGCGTTGTTTAATGATGAAAAAAATAGTTGAAGTTCAGTGAGTCCAATAAATATCGTTTGAAATCGATTTGTGTTTATGAGTTTAATAACGTTCAATTACGACCATAATTTCAAATACTGGCCACAGCATAAACAATCATTTATCATCATCGTGTCACAATTATTAATAAAAAAAAATAAATTATTGAGTGATTGTTATTTCAAGAGTCGGTGACGCGAGGCGTTGGATAGCATTGACGTTTGAGATGTGAAGAAATATTTTTAATATGCTGTGCAGACGTTCATGCGAACAAAATTTATTTGAAAAAATAATCGGAGTGGAAAAACGAAACCTTAGCCTTTACAAGTTATTTGGTCATTTTTGCGATCAGGTCACCGATTCGGCCATTTAGATTTACTATACGGTGCAACAATAGAAAACGATTCACTTATTTTGTAGCTGTTTCAGGTTCCCTACACGACTAAATCACACCAAATTCCAATCGTAGCTTTGCACCAGTCATAAAAAATCCATTCAAGATTGTTATTAAATCTAATGTTTCCAAAAATGCAAATGAAGAGAAAACACAAGAGCAAATAAATGGTTAAATTTGTTTCGTGGTTTCTATAGAAGTTGGGTTTAATAATAAAAAGTAAAAAAAATCGACCCCCTCTCTGCAATGACTTTGCTAAATTGCTAGACAAACTCACTAAATATACGGCATGTATTATGCAAAAGAATACAGACGTGATGGGTGCCATTAAGTTCAATACTAAACGGTATCTTTAATCATACTTTGTGTATAATTTATAGCCTTGGGAATCATGATCACTCAAACGACATTAGAAAACTTCAATTTCAGAAGCTTTGTAATAAGAAAACCAAAAAGAAAAAAAAAACCAAATGAAAGTTTTGTGTGTTTCAAGAACTGAATTTAACCATTACTCATTAAAAGTAAATTTCGTGTTGTAATACTAATTCAATGGCATATTTAAATATGCACAGCTAAATGTTAGAATTTAAAACACTAATAAATTTCATTGTAAATCTAAATTTTGTTATAGCAAACCTAGAATAGTTATTGCAAAATTAGCAATTGGAAATTTAGATTAGTAACTAGAAACTTAGATTTGTAATGACAAATATAAAAGGTCATTGCAAGTTAAAAATTTGTCATTGAAATCTTAAATTTTATCATTACAAACCTAAATTGTCATTGAACACTTAAAGTTCTGTCATGGCAAGCTTAAGTGTCACTAAAAGCCAAAGTTTGTCATGAAAACTAAAATTAAAAAATAAGTTAATGTGATGATAATTTAACAATGATATTCATGTTTTTCAAAGAAACTTTACAGAAGACAATGCAGTAATGGGTAGACTGATTTATTTTGAGTTTTAAAAAAATCTTAACCAAATGAAGCTGTCAATGTTCCTCATTTGCAAGGTCTTCACACTTATTTGCTATCTATTAATTCAGCTGAAAACCTCATATAATTTTACAGATGTTTATTTGAGAAAACTTCCTTCATTGAACAGCTTATTTAATGTTAAGTTTATTTATTTCATAAAAATTCTTTCTTCCCATACATGTAATATTAATTTTCTTAAATTCCAACTGAGTGCACATGTCGCGCTTATTGGAAATAACGCCCAGCGCTGCGCTCATAATTTATTTTCTTCACATTTTTTATTATTATTTAATTCACTGCCGTCTTCTTAAAATGGTGACTGACAGCGACGGATTAATTTTGAAAAGGAAGTTAAAATTAATAGGCACTGAAGCCTAAGAAGTTTTATTTTCCATTATATTATAATAATATTAATTCGCTTACTTATGGGTAAAAGAAAATTACGACGCAAAACTAAAGTGAAAAGTCAAACACATATTTTGCGTCAAATAAAAATCCCACACAAAAAACATTGTGTGCATTAAAAACATCCAATATGTTCTTAAAACGAAATTTTATATCTGTTTACAACCAAAATAAAAATGTTTCCGATCACTACCCATTTCATTTAAACTTAAATTAGACTAAAAATGACATTTACTGGCTGATAAGTAAAGCTACAAAAAATTGCTTAATAATTTAAAAGAGGCAATTTAACTTTCTTAAAAAATTTCACTAGCGACTTTGTGTAAAGTGTAATATTTATAGTCTTGGTTTCCATAAAACCCAACATTTTATTCAGTAAAACTCTGAAAAATTTGGTAATACATCGTCAAAGTTAATCCTGGTAAAAGTGTAAGTACATTTTAAGCATTGACATTGTCGTATTATTATTATTATGCTGCTTTAACGATAGAAAATTTTTCTTCGACTTAAGCACACACACACATTATAACGACACCATTTTTTTTCTCTACATCTTCGCCTTTCAGGGTTTTTGGCTTTAATGAAAAACTCAATTGTATTTCAAGCTTATAACACGCAAGCTGTATACCAAAATGCACACAAAATATAATAACAAGCTACAACGTTTTGCGGATCCAGACGAGCGTATATATAAATATAAATAAAGAAATCGATAAAACGTGGCTGAGATTATTAAAAATGTAACGTTAAAGCGAAGAACACTTAACCTAAACGAACTACTCGCGAATAAATAAGGCCTAGGCCATATTTAACATTTTGTGTACGCGATTATGCAATATTTAGAAGATGTTGACACAAGTAGTCAAATTGTTTGGTACCCTTGCGGGCCGACACTTCAACATTTTCTAATACAGTCTTTTCGAGAGAGTATTAAAAAGCCTTCGGTTTCCCCAATAACATGGCTTTTTGGTATTCAACGATATTGACGCGTTTTGTCGCCTTGTAAATTGGTAATGCACTTATACGTATATACTGTAAACAGTAATTTATTTTTCTATAGAATTTTTTTCCTTTTGCGAATTAAATTTATTCAGGTGAACATTTATCATGTGTACATACAGTATGTAAGAATTAAGAAAAGCGTGTGGGATTTGAATACATAATTAAATCTCGAGACGCACTAGTTATTAATGTGCGGTTTTCTTATAATATTGCCTTTCAGACTTTTTGAGTAGATATTTATAATGTATACATAACTTATTAGACTCATACACGTTCGTATGTTATGTCATTGCAAGTATTTCACGTTCTTTTTCCGACTTATAAACAATTTAGATAAGATAGTTTGCAACGATAGAACGGTGATAATAGTAATAAATAACGAAATTGTCTGCTAAAACACAAGGGCATTTTTCGGAGTTTACTCTATGGTATAAGACAGTGGTTCCCAAAAGATTTGCCGATTCACCTTCTATTAATATGAAACAGGAATAACTTCAATACATTTACTTTTTATACCATTAACTTAGTTGAAACCCAGTATGTATTATTTTTTTCTTTATGTTTTTAATTAAAAAATCATTACAGTTGGGCCTAATGTTTACATATTTATTCTGTCATAAGACAAGATAAAGCTAATCTCATTTCTTCTTACAAAATTATTAACCTTTCCCTTTTTTACTTTTTTTACAATTGTCAACGTAAAAAATCCTAGTTCACATAAATAAAAAAAATTAAAAAAAACAGGGGCCACTGGCCCTCTAGTTGGCTGACCTGCAGTACACATCCCGGGACCACTTGCCCCTAATAGTTGGCTGACCTGCAGTACACATCCCGGGACCACTTGCCCCTAATAGTTGGCTGACCTGCAGTACACATCTAGAGGCCACTTGCCCCTTATAGTTGGCTGACCTGCAGTACACATCCAGGAGCCACTTGCCCCTTAGAGTTGGCTGACCTGCAGTACACATCCAGAAGCCACTTGCCCCTTATAGTTGGCTGACCTGCAGTGCACATCCAGGGGCCACTTGCCCCTTAGAGTTGGCTGACCTGCAGTGCACATCCAGGGGCCACTTGCCCCTTAGAGTTGGCTGACCTGCAGTACACATCCCGGGACCACTTGCCCCTTATAGTTGGCTGACTTGCAGTACACATCCAGGAGCCACTTGCCCCTTATAGTTGGCTGACCTGCAGTACACATCCAGGGGCCCTTTGCCCCTTTGAGTTGGCTGACCTGCAGTACACATCCAGGGGCCCTCGTCTTTTAATAAACTCAAAAAAGTGACCAAGAGAGTCAAAAGTTTAGTTTCGCCTAGAATCCTCAAAGGAATAATTTACCTCTGTTACCTACGCTAATTTACAAAATGCAATGCCCAATATTACGCAAAAGTTTAAATTAATGGGACAGTTTTCTTTCTGTTTCATTGTATGCATATCCACGTCTACCTGAATGCCAGGTCATTTACTTTACATTGTTCATGCATCATTGTTGCTATTTGTAAGCGACGTTGTTGTTCGCCAGACTCCAGTTGATCCAAAGTTAAAGGTCATTAGGCATCGTTGTAAAAAAGATCAAGATGAAGTATCAGTGTAGTTGGTAGCATACAGTAGGAACAAAGTGAAAGTTGTAAATAAGACGTTAAAATTGATGACTTTAATGTTAAAAGAGAAAACTCAGCATAAAACTAATTTAGCTCCAGTGTATGTGTATGTACAGTATGTTTGCGAGAGCCAGATTAATATAAAGAAAATATAATACTCGTGTATACACATAGAAGAGATGCGTGTTTAGTAGATTTGGGAACAGCAACATACAGTTAAAACAAGTGTTATGACTAATGACTAGCAAGTGGACAGTCATTCATCAGCTGAAGCTGCTTAGTTGCTACTATCTCTCTGTTTCAATGTCCTGAGCTAATTTAGCCCATAGATCAAAATACACAACTATAACAGATAACCCCGTGACGCAATGCACCACATTAAATTACGATTATAAATTAACCTGCAAAAAAAATTGCCATTCCAAGACATTTTTTAAAAGCACTAAATTGCAGTATAAGAATATTTGGTTTTACATTCTAGATAAACTAAGTTACTGTATCCATGGAACTAAAATGCTTTTTTTGTTGGTTTTTTTGCTAAACGCAATTTAAAGTCGTTGTATAAATCACAGACGGTTTATTTACAGGAATGTTTCTTGTTAGTACTAAAATACATTAATAATAAGTTAAACTACTGTATTGTAAAACTGCAGTTAATGCACTTAAAAATCAGTAAAAATATCAATATTAGTAAAATAAATTAAATTGATTATAGGAATACAATACGGTTAATTTAACATCACCGAGGTAACTTAAACGAGACACTAAACTAATCACTTAAAATAGCAATAAAATTTTAATGTTATAAATAACATCATTAAAAAGATAAAATGCTATTATTGGTATTACTATTTTCTGGAATGCACTTCAGAAATAAAACACATTTTAATATTTAAATTAAAACACAAAGTTAGTTCAATATACAGAAGAAGCAATGAAAATGTACTGATTATTTAATAATTGAAATATTTTTTTTATGTTCGCTAAATATGCAAAACTTTGTGATAGACGTTTTTCTTAATGCGTAAAAAGTACTTTTACATTTTGAATTGAACTGTTAAAAAAATTCTTTTTCATGACATAAATTCCCATGGCCAGACAGCACTACCATTAAAACGTAAAGTTCCTATCTGCACCTGAACATTGTCGATAATAATTTTCACAGTCAAAATAACGAATAAAAATCAATAAAATAAATGTTGAAATAATAACTTGTTAAAAGCGCATAAAACGGTAGAAAGTTGGATGGATTTCTAGTCAAGTGATTGTGATCGTTAAAAATCGCTAATCACAGCTCATAGCTTTTTGCTGTTCGGCAGACTAGATTAAAAAGCCACACATTTATGCATTTTAAGTGGGCAGTAAATGTTCCCACTTGAACATGTATAGACGACTAAGTCTATTTGAAAAGTTTCTAATCGATAACGGGGTTTGGGTTGGGGAGTTGTGAGACTGCACAAACCTTTTCAACTTAAACGAAGCATACACACACACGACTGCCGATGTTGATGCCAGTGCTGCTGCCTGGGATTTTTATTCTATTAAAAGCAATGTTGGCTAAACCCTTGAAAATTTTCGGCAGTCGTTATGTAAGGACGTGCTTGCCTTTTAGTACGTGTACCCAATATACACACACTGTATATGCGGTTTTAATTAGATTTTTCTGGATGTGTGTGTTTGTATTAAGAATTCTGTCGTTCACGCTCTGTTTTCCTTGTCACTTAGGAAAACATTTATTTACTAAATTAGGAACCTTTTTAATACTCGGTACTCTACTTTTCTTCTTAGCGCATATTTTTATCTTAATGTGCCTTTATGATGGAATTCTCTTATAACCTACTTTTTCACTCCATACGGTGCTGTATGTGTACTTTTGCACTGCATACACCACCAGCAAAATTTTCTGATCATGCAGGTATTATTTTTCAATAAAGTCCTGGTCTCCACAAAATGTTTTTCTACTTTTGGAATACAACTTTCCCTCAAGGCAGTACAGTCATTGGAACTGATAACATTTAGTTCTGTTTCTTTGTTTGCCCTGTAACAACAGTGTTCTAATTTAGTAAGTCACCCGGTATACAAAACTAAAATACCAATGAATATAAAAATATTCTGCAGACCAAACCGGCCCTCTCATGTTTTTATTTTATTGTTTTGGTCGCGTAATAAGATTATCTGAAACCCATATGAATGTAGATGAACCAAATACCATATTTAAAAAATTCTAAAAATATTAATAGCACTCAAATATTCAAACACATACCAAATAAAAGTTTGCTAAGTCCCCGAGTCATTTCAGTCATTTGACATATTCCAGTATTGAATCCAGTGAGATGAATATACTGTAATCATGCCATCGCATACAAATCTTTTCTTTACGCTATTTTCGATTTGCAGCTCTTAATTAAAGTACGGCTGTTGCTATAGCAATTTCAACCAGTTAAAACTTATCTTTAACATTCAGGTTTTCTTTTAAATCAACAAGAAAAATGTTGCTTGAAGTATGCATTTGATGCATGTCAGGATTAGATGTAGACTTTCAAATGCATGTTAGGTTAGACAATAATCATTGGCTGAGGTGGCTCCTTAATCACAAAACTATTTAATAAAAATTCAAAACATATTAAAGCAAATTCCACAGTTTAATCAAGAAAGATTTTCAATTTTGGACCAAAAACCGACCATATTTACAATGTCAGTGTAAGAAACTTTAGTTTAATTTTGACAAATAACATTTTTTCCAATATTTTATTACATTCTAAATGTGTAAACAATATAAAAGCTGTAGGGGTTCTCTCCTGAGACAGTTGCTGTCGAAATCCTGTAATAAATTCGGCCGTTTGTGTGTAATTTAGATCTGGTTTTTGGCTTACATTGCAAATCAACCGGGTGTAAATACTATATGGTATGTAATCTCTAATCTACGATATTCGATCCATCTTTATTTTTATGTTGACATGCAAGCAACATAATATTAAACAAAGTGATGATCAACCAACCAACCCATTCGTGAAGTGGACAGAGGACAATTCTCGTCTTGGCAACAGCGATGACCACGATAAATATATTATTTTTGGTGTCTAAAGCAGATTAGCTCGACATGGTTTGTTCACGGTTCATAGATTTTTCGCTAGTTGGCATCAAAACAGCGAAGAAGGATAAATGTCACTTCACTTGTTATACGTGTGTGTGTGTGTGCAACTCTTATAATTAATGACGTCGCGCCATTTGAATGTTAATAAAAAATATGCAGCTCAAGCTTAAGAAGATTATTTTAAATAAAATATTTTACCAGACACACAAATAAACAAAGCTACTTCGGATTTTATTTGAACTAATTTAACGTCACTAAATAATAATTCATAGTCCTTTACTTAATCAACAGACCATATTGAAGAAATAAAACGCATTAATTGATGATTGCTGGCAACATTTCTATTATTCTTACCTAGTGTATCTAATTAGTAAAAAGCAATTTTTATTTTTTTCTTGAAATTATTTTATACAGTACAGTGGAATCCGTTTAACACAAAAAAAACCGATTCTCCAAATGAAAAACCTAGAACGGCTTCGACCGTTTCGTGTTAAACGGATTCCACTGTATGTGGCAATCTCCATAAACATCTTTGTGGTTGTCACTTGAAAATTTTATTTTATTTAAAGTGACTGTATGGATTTAGCCGCTCTGCCTTTGTATAATCAACGTTTTGCCGCAAGTTTCATTTACTTCAATGTTATCATACAATGAAACTGTTTACCAAAAATTAAAGCGTCTGAATGACTTGACAGAAATAAATGCATTCTCCCTTTCTCTCGTCATTTTTGTCTGACATAATTTTTAATACTAGAGATTATTTACCACAATATGATTAATTATTCATAAATGTACCTTATAAGTATATATATAACACAGAGGAAAAAAAGATATAGAAGTTGCTCTTAAAATCTTCTTTCTCCCCATTAGTACTGCACAAACACATTCACAAACATTACTCACGCACAAAAATATAGCATTCAAATATTTTTATCCCATTTATACCGTATATATTCTTAATTAATTAGTCCTAAAGGTAAAAATCATTCTTAATGGATCTTCCAAATTAATTACTCACAAAATCTCAACTAAAAACTGCCTTAAAATTAATTGCTTTTCAAAACATTAGCAATAATATTTACCAGATGTTGCTTTTAATAATTCCCCCTATCAAAAAAAATATTATTATATTGCTCAAAATAAAATATATTTTATTAAAGCTGTGTATTAATTCTTCATATAAAAACACCCTGTTCGGTATATAAAAAAACCCCAGCCAAAATATACATCTATATTTAATAGATTTTTGTGGGTAGTTTTACGATATCTGATATATTATACGTTGTATTTCGTGATTTTACAGCATAATATATAGTTTTTGTATTTTCTCCATAACCTCCTCCCATTTTGAAGCCCATCTGAACCCCTCGTTTTCCAAATGCCACTCAGCAGTAACTAAAGATGACGTTTTCTATTGTAAATTTCAGTTTGGATTTTATTGTACTTCATACCAGCGTTAGACAACGTTATAAAAGTTGCATGTGTAGAGTGTGTTTTGCTGCATTGAACATGGAAGTTCCAACATAGAGATCCTTCGCCTCTGCACTTTTTTTTTACTTCCCCATTCGACAACTGCTCCCCTGAGCTTCACTGTCATTTTGCTCAATGTCCACTTTCGCTCATTTCGGTCACTTGATGAGGATGATAAGAGCCAGTGGATCCACTGATTATTCTGATTAAATCGAATACACACCCTCCCCCCTCACATTTATCCACATACTCTTACGCTCGCTCTCTCTTTTGGGCATTTTATTTATATACAAGCGTTTATTTCGATCGACCCCAGCCCACGACCCTCAAAGTTTTTTGTTGGGGCTAAATTGGTCTTTTTATCGATCCAATAGCTTTCAGCGCAACCGATACTTTTTAAGAGTAATCACAATGCGGCAAACACACATCACTTAAGAAGCAAGCGATCGACGCAGTTTATCGAGTTTAGAAAGCTTAGTAGGCAACAACAATATAATAATCTAGCATGTATTTGGATTTTTACACAAAGCTTTTAAACGGCTGGACTTGTTTAATCAGCCCTTTCAACTTCTTAACAAACATTATAGATCAGACGAAATCATCAAAGTAACTTTCTGATTTTCAAAAGTCTCTGAAGTCTCTAAAAGTTGCCATCAAATTAAATTTTTGTTGTGTGCTTATTGTGTGCCAGTTTCATAATAATTATTATTACGAGTAAAACATGCAGCTCATTAAATTACTATAAAATTAAATACAAAATTTATTAGATTTGACAACGTCACCGCTGGCAATTTAACGTTTTTACCCGTTTACAACGTAATCTACCGTATACAAAGCCGCCCATAATATAGTCTAGAAAATTTTGCGTTGTTTCCACTGCCATTTACGCATTTTATCATCAGTTTACAACCTCATTAGTTCCGTCATTGTTGCATAGTTATTTGATATTGCTTTTTTATCGTGTGTCATATTAAAAATTTTCGAAATGTAAGTTAGTACAGCCAATACAATGGACTGTCACACAGTCTCAAAATTATTTAAAGTAAAAAGCTTTCAAAACAAGATCTGTATTACCATCAATACTACAAAATGCGATACAATTTTGATATAAAATCCTCCACTAAAACTCCTACGTAAGAATAACAAAACATTGTTAAAACAAAATCGATACGTTTATTATATTTTATTATTAGAATTTCTGCTCTATTTTTTCAGTTTTAAAAATAATAACCTGCAGTTTTTATTATTTTAGTATAAAAATAAATAGTACACATCTTAACTACTCAAAAGCATCAAACTTAATAAGGTTGAAAGTCTTCAAAATCAAATAAGTTTAAGCTCTTGCTGACTGGAATCAAGAAAAATTAAACTTCAGTAATTGGATTGGTTATAATCCCTTTTAAAAGTTCTTGACATTATTACATTTTTACTTAACTAATATTATTAATAATTATTATAATAAAAACTTTATGCTAAAATAAATATACAATAAAAAATGCTTCAAATTCATATAAAAATTTCCTTTGTAATTTAGTAATTATGGTACCTAACTGAGATGAAATTAAAAACCGTATTGGAATAAATTGGCTATAAAATTACATAAAGCATTTTGCATCAATCGTATAGTAAAACCCATTACGTTATCAAAAGTTATACCGAGCGTAAAGCTAACGTATTTTCTGACATTTTTGCTATCACATGTTATTCTCCCATGAACGTAAAAATATCAAATTTAATTTTGGCAAATTATTTTAAATTTTAAAACAAATTAATAGCTGGTATACTAGAATTCGTTTAACCCAACTTAATGCATTTTGTTCATTCAGAGAAGAGAAAGTTTGTGCGTTAAGCGGATTTGTTTCGTGTTAAAAGAAAAAATGCATGAAAATGCCTATTTTTTAGTTCGGGACAGCAATGGTGCTTGGTGTTAAGCAAGTTTTTGTGTTAAACGAGTTCGCATTTAACTGATTCAATTATTGATTGTAAATTCTTAAGAAAACCTTTTAACGCAAAATCCGGTTAACACAAAATAATACAGCGGTCCTGCCCAATCCCTATGTACAGTAGACCCTTGGTAATTTAAATGTCATTTTGTTAAGTAAATTGTTTTTTACAAAACTTGTTTAACAGGGAAAAAAATTTCGATCACGAGTGTTTCGCGTTAAACGATTTTCACTGTACGTCAATTTATGTTATCAAAGTAGCTCATCATCTTTAAATGTGATCTTGTATGACGATTGCTAGAATTTTATCTCACCTGTCTATAAAAATAGTGCTATTTTAATCCTTCAAAATGTATCAAGAACTCAAAACTCTACAAAATATAAGCAGTAAAGTAAATAATAATAAAAAAAATAATTGAATAGTGTAAGAAAAATCATGATATCGAGTAAAATAAGTTATCATAGTGCTATAACTTAAAGTGCAGCACAGGAAATAGGAAGATGGCTTACAGGTTTTGTTTGCAATCATTTCGGTTGTTTATAATCAATGTTACTCGACAACATAGCAAAAATAAAAACATCGATATCGCTTTTTACAATCATGTTGAAACATACAGTATATTCTGTTCCAGATTTCAAGTACAAGCGTTTTTGGACGCACACTACTGTTTTTTTTTAGACTTTCCAACCCAAGCTGTTGTAGACGCGATTAATTTAATTCTATTGTCAGTCGGATCAAATTGTATGCATTTAAGTTAAGGGGAGAAAAAGAAATAAAATGGCAGAAAAGAAAAATGTAGATGGGTGGCTGGGGTGGAATAAATACACCCATACATACAGTGCAAGACTTATAATAGTATGAGCAGAGATGAAAAAGAAATTTTTTATATAAAAGAGGTCGCTGTTTCTTAGTGTTTGGAATAGTGATTACATCGATCTGTTTGCCGATGTCTTTTTTAAGCTGATTTTTTCCAAAATGTAGTTGTAATTTTTATTAAACGAAAAAAAAAATTAAATAAATAGAAAGAAAAAAAAAATTTGTTTGCTCTACTAATTCAGTTTTATAAAACAACGAAAAACCTAAGTTGGCAATTAGATAGCAAAAGAATTTTTTATTTGGAGGAAGAAGTTCTTTTCTTTATTATTTTCCTCCGTAGAAACTCGTTAACTAAACTCATCTGAAAAATGGATCGATTTTGACATATTAAGGTTAGGAGAAGACTTAACTTAGTGTATTGCGACCCAGAAATTTACGTTAACGTTACGTTGCTTGATGTTCAACTTGTAAATTACACACAACGTTTCGATCGACTAAACGTGAGAAAATGAGCAAGTAAGCAAGATTTTTTTTTGGTTTTTTCTCCCTAATTCAACTCTATCCGATCCCCTACCCCCAACACTAGCTGTAACACTGTAACAACCATTAGTAATGAAAGTGTTTTATCACTACAATTTCTTATTATTATTTGCCACTACAACTACTGTACTGCACAGAGCAATGAATGATTTGCCTCCACGATGGGACTTTTTGTCTATAACAAATGGAATGAAGTAAAAGTGGAGATGAGATGTGATTGGAAAAAGATCAAATGCGTGAGATTGCTTGAAACGCAGTTTTTATCTGCAAGGGGGCGAGATTAAATGTTTATGTACGCCATCGAATGATAGACCTGAAGTGGACGAACCATAAGAACTAAGAAACAAAAAAAAATCACACAAAATTAATTACATTTAGTTGAGAGAAATACAATTGATTGACTTAAATAAAAAGATGCTATACTGTACTTTTTGCATACTTTGATCGTTCTTCTAGTAAACATTTTCTATGTTGAGAAAATGAAATGATTTTAAGTTATTTAGCTTAGCCTAAGACGTGACTTTACTTTCAAAAACACTTGAGCAGCAAAGTGAATACTTAACTAATCAATAACCCAATAAAAAGATCAAAGCTGTTAGCCATTTTGGGATAATGCGTTTGAACTATTTTCCTTATTTATAAATCATAGTTTCATTTGGTAATGTTTCTATTTGTATTGTTTCGTGTTGTGTTTGTATAAGAAGCTACGTAACAAGAATGCACAAGCTGTATAATGTATTGCAGTAGCGATTATGTTGGGAGACAAGTACTAAAGTCTAGCTAAAGTTGACTATTGAGACATACAGCACACATAACCGTATATTATATATACTGTACTGCTACTTGTACTGTATATATACAGTAAATATTCGCTGTCTTAGTCATCATTGTCATCGTCTCTCTAGAGTTTATTCTTTTTTTAAGCTTCATCTTCGTTGATGTTTATCGATGGATTGTTTAATTATGTATGGGAAGGGAACAGACAGTGAAAATTCCTGTGCCAGAGGATATTTATTTCTATCCAAGCTATTGTTATTTTGACGACAGAGTCCATCCAACGTTTGTTTTTCATGTCACTTTTTTCGCTTGCTCTGTAAATGTTGTTGTTATATAGGAATATATCTCATTAGAAGAGATCACGGAAAGAAAGCTTAGTGTTTTTCTCCACTAGAAAGAAAAAAAAATAAACTCGCCAATACTCCAATTGTGTATTATAATAAAAATAAAACTAAGAGAAAAGAAGTAGTGGCAGATAATATGAACGGTGAAAAAAAATACAAAAAAAGATTAATCGTACAGAGCAGATAAACTTCAGGAAATGTCATTTTCTAATACATCTTACAGCAATTTATTTAATACGGGAACACTATATAACTAATTATAACTTTCAAAACAAAACTGTTTACAACTTTTAATAACGAAACTAAAGATATTACTCACACTTAAAAACATCGAATTTAACAGCAAATATAAATTCCCTAATCTCGTTATTAAAAACTTAAATCTAATCTAATCTACTTATACAAAAATAGATGTGTCCATTCTATTATATGATGCCAAATTTGTAATCAATGTAAAACAATCAAAAAATGAAACTTTTTCCATATAAATGCAAATGATCGAAGAAACATCGTGTTTGCTTTTCATTTACATAAATTATGAACAATATTAGGCTAAAATTATGTCTTTGACACTTGAAGAAGCAGCAATTCATGTAAATCCAAAAAGTGAAGTGATTGCATCTCGAATGTTTCTGAATTTGTTATAAACATCCCAAAGGATAACCAGCACGCGCATCGATTAAAAGGCGTGTGTGCGCGACCTATGGCGTGTTCAACATTACGTTCACATGAACGAGCTAATCAATAATCTAGTTGATTATGTTTATGTCCATCTACGTTTTAAAAGTTAAGAGTTTTATCTAAGCTATAGTCACACTTGAGCATCTTACACACATTTAACCATAACAGAACCAGATAAACAAATATAGGAACGCATTGACTTAAAAATTAAAACGTTACATATAAAAAACTAAAATAAAAAGTTCATCTGTACAAATATAGTTAAATACCGGATGATTTTATCAATTGGACTATTTTGTCAATGTCAATAAATAAATAAAGAGTAAATGGTATTTCCTCTGAGAATAAAGAAATGAGACTAAATCTCATCAGGTCCAATTGTGGTTTTTCCAGTTTCTTTTATTGCCACAATGAAGATATTTTGGTTATTTTCTTGCTCTGTAAATAAAGAAACGAGATTAAATTTGACCATTTTAAACAGAGATTTCTCTAGTTGTTTTATTGACAAGAAAAAAAGTTCCAATTTAGAAAATCACCCGGTTTCTTCCTGTAGTATTGTGTAACCGCCTCTGCAATCAAAGGTCAGTTTGTTTACCTGGCTATTACATCAATAACTAAGATCTATAAGCTTAACGTCAAATACAAACAGTGCAAAGCATTGTATAAAAAAATGTTGATTTATTTGAAGACATTACTTTCAACGTTAAACGCTTAATTGTTATTGTATGAAAAGCGTAATCATCTGGCAGTGCCAATTAAAAGAGAGATGGTAATAAATAAAAGTCGAAGCTTGCTCAGATATTATACAAGTAAGTGATTTAAAAACAGCTAAATTAAAAGTGATGAGATCTAAGAAAGTAATTGATTATGAAGTTAACCCCCTTCTCTTATTCTTTCTATGCTGCATATGAGTGTATGTGTTTCTTTTTTTTAAAAAAAGACTTCTCATAAGAATTAAAGCATCATTTCAGCACCTCATTTTTTATCCAAACTTTTCACCCCATCCTTCTTCAACATATTACACAGTATTTTCACCCTCATCATTATCCAACCCAAACACTATCTCTTTTTAACTCCTTCACATCTTCATGCTGCCCTGACTATTAACAGCGATCAACGCCTCCGATTTTAACAGCTAATTATACGAAAAGTCGTTAAGGAGGCAACATCGACGTTTTCTAGCGTATATATGGGCACTACACTCACTGCACTGCATGGATGAAGAAGCAAAATTGACGAGCATTTGAAAAACACGAAAATTCGATCGCACAGTACGAAAATTATTATACAAGTTCAAACGAAATTATCTAATAAAGTGGGTGGAGAAAACCCGGGGTGGTGAGGTGGATCAGGAAATTTTTTTTTTTGCTTTCGATTTCATACTGCGCAGTGCAGGCAAACTTATGACAACCGGAAGTCAACATCATTTCCGACGATTCTATTTTTGATCATCGCAAGTTTCAAACCAGGATGCTCGAAACTCATATATACGATAAATAGTCCATGCCCCTAGCCCAAGGAATTTTACGAGTGAAAGACTAGCAAACGGATTAAAATAACAATGGATCGTAAAATAATTAAGCGAATGAATAAAAATATGTAATTAAATAGGAGAACATTTCTCTCTCTTGCTCTTCAGTCAATGTCTTTTCACTTTTTACTCTTGTTGTGTTCAAAGTTTGTTCAATTTTCTATTACACACACATCCAACTCATCTCTTTAGTCTTATACGTTTAATCCTTAACAGTAAGATTAAAACGCATTTTCAAATTCCGGAACTACGTCGGAGAAAACAACAAAACAGCTTTCTTGAAACTTCCAGGAAAACGCCATAGTCATCATTTTTATTATTATTATTTTTGCCGTTTATTGTCATTAAGAGAGAAAGGGAAAGAAGTATAAATGAAGAATGAAGTTGAGGAAGTACTATTATTTCTTTGCTCTTGCGAAATAATTAAATAAAAAAAATAAATAAAAATAACGCAGTTATACGTCTATTAAAAATTCTCCAAGTGTTAATAACGACCGTGTAAATAATTCATTTAAATGCTATTAAAAATTTAAAACGTAAGACAACGTTTATAAACTCAAATGTTAAATATGGAATGCAGTTAACACAAATAATCAAATACCTAGCATACTCGTTATCCATTACCAAATTACAAACATACAGTAAATAACGACGAATAAAATCACACAATTTCGACTCCCACATTACTCAAAAATTCACATCTCAACATTTTGCAGATCAAATATAACTATTTTGGCTTATAAATAGAACCCACCTACTGAACATGATTTAAAAATAAACTTTTAAAGTTGAAAAGTTTCAACTAATTGCAGTAACTTATAAAAGTTGTAGGTTTTTCCTAGATTGTGTAGGCGGTTCTCAAAATAAATGATTAATTTAATCATATTAGGGACACTATACAGATAAAATCCAATTGCGGAGAATTACTTTTAAGTGTTTGTTTACGCTTTTTTAATTTGATAACTTCCTAGTAAACTTCTCCTTAGATGAATTATGGTATAAACAACGAAAACTGATGCTTGTGATAGCGCTGTGGTGCTAATCGGGATTACAGTCAAAATAGCCTTTCGTTTTAATTAGGTTAATATAATTATTTTTATAAACTTAGGTTAGTTATTTTCTTAATATTTCAAAGATGTCCTTTTAAATTAAAATTTATCATGATAGAATAGTCGTGAGAAATTTAAATCGTGTTGCTTTCTGCAACAAGGTCATTTCATTAGTGATTACAACATAACATTACATTGGATTGGATAAAAATTTAAAATAAAAAAATGTAGATAAATTCATGAAATTAGCTTTCCGAATTTAGATTTTAATATTAAGTTTTCATATAATGTACTTAACATGATAAAATAAAATTAAATATTTATTTTAAGAACCGCCTACGCATCTAGGAAAACTCCAAGTAATTTATAGTAACTAATCAAAGTTTTTTCAGTAACTTATAAAAGTAATATAGAGTAAATAATGATAGACTGGGATTATGGAGCATTCAGGCATTTCGCCCATGACTCCCCCTTAATTGAGTACTTTGTTATTTTAAATTTCAACTTAAAATTCGATATTTTAGATGACTCTACTGTTCCCCAGCCATTTCCATCCCCACTGAGATAACTCGAGGAGGAATGAATTAAAACACCCATCACCCATCCTACGGGCAGTGGTCACGACTCGAGCTCTCGATATCGACTCACAGCCCACGTTTACCGATCAATAAACAATCGATACAATAGCTACGCTTCACTTCAATGTTAATTGTTGCCATTTACAAAATCAATAACCGTAATAAATATTCAATTCCTACACTAATTCCCTATTAAGTCTTATATTCTAGTATGTAATAATGTGTCTTGCAAAGTCGAAACTGCATTAATTATCATAATTATTATTTTAAAGTTTTGTAGAATTTGTAGACATTACAAAACCGTGAAAATGCAATACCGATAATTAGATTTAAACAAATTCTTTTCTAAGTTGCAGTACCTTTAAATACAGTAGCATAAAAAGCACTCTGCATAATAGTGTCTTTATTTTTATGTGTCTGCTGGATTCACGATTCATAGTATTATAGTGTACATGTTGTAAAAATGTTATGCTGGCAGTAATTTACGCTTACGTAACTGGAATAAACGTAAATATACGAGAATGTAAATAGCTGTATTTACTTACAGTACAAAATATAACGCCGACGTCGCGTTGATGCCTTCCATCCTCTGCTTTTACGCCGCTGCGTTGTTACACGAGATAAAACGGTAACTAAAAACGAGATTGCCCGATTAAATTTTTTTTCTTTCATTAATTGTCTACATTAGAATTAGTATCAAATTTTAAAAAGTTCATTCAACCAATAAAAATAATAATAGCAACCAAACGCAATAACATTTCCAAACCAGACTTTGCAATTTTAATTAAATATTGTAATTTCGATCGATGAATATTCACCACGTGTTTGATAGAAATTATTTGTTTTTAAATTTGCATATTTAAATGCAGTCCCAATGATTACAGCACATAATAACCATTATTTTTATGATCATACAGTTACTAAATGCGAGAATATAATCAAATTCGTAATTTAAAAAATCTACACAAATTAATGCAAAGTTGTTTTTAGAAAAACTAAAAATTCTACTGTACAAGTGCTATATTTAAAAATGTATTCAATTATAGTGACAAACTGTCACATCATGAAGGACAGAATGGCAAACTACAATACTGTGCAGTAATCGCTTGTGATTACAACAAAAAAACATTTGTGAAATCAACAGTCAATAGTTAAATTGTTCAACCTTTACAAAATCACTAAACCAATTTGCCTAACTGAATCTAGCCAACAAAATAAATATTGATATCAATTATTTACAGCAAAATACCTTTATACAATCACTCTTATACAATTCTTAAAAAAAAACATTCTTCATGCAAAACATGCTATACTGTATAGTAAATACCTCAATTACACAAAAGATCAACTATTTCAGTACGCAATATTAAGTCGCAATTTTTAATATTAGTCACGAAAGCAGTTTACTGTATCTGATTGGTTCTTTTATTGATTTACTGTAGTTTATAAGCTAATAGTTACACACTGACCCATGACAATATTTGCCTCTAAATCGCATTGAAATAATAATGTGATCTTGACAAAACATAAAAAGTAAAATAAATCATGTAAAGTGCATTCAGTGCAGCAACACAAATCATAGAAAAAAATTTATCAGACATCACACAATACGCGGCTACATTTCCCCCATTTTACGTTTTATTTCCTTCAAATAACTTATATTTCAGCGTACAAGTATATGCATGACGTCAGAACGTATGTGTGATATAAAACTGAGAATAATGCAAAAAAAGAGCTATACAAACATAATAAAGCAGTCCCCCCACCCATTTCTTCCTCTTTTTTTCTGATTTTTTTCTTGTTCAGAATATATATCTAAATTCATTGTAAACACACAGAGCCTCCACCATTACATAGTGCACAAGTCTGCCCCACATACTGTATAAGCAAACATAAAAAAGCTAGCATATAATCTCTCGAATCACCTTCCGGTTTCCTTTCTTTTTTTAGTGTATATAATATCTATATAGGAAAAGTACTTTACGTCTATAATAATAGGCGCATTCATAAGCTTCGTCTTAATCGTGTTATGATAGGCAAATGTTTCGGTACCGCATACCTCATCCACAACAATTACGTATAGAAATCCTATAAAAAGTACATAGATTCATGGCACAAAAAAGAAAACGTGAGGAGGGAAGAAAAGTAACGACCAAACAGCCATTACATTATGTTGTTGTTGCTTATTTTGTGGATATAAAGTATTAAAAAACTATGCAAATATAAAAACGACCAGACTGAGTTTTAATAAGCAAACACACGGTGTGCTCAAACTTACGCATATGTTTAAGCTTATCGTTATTACCCACATATATTCTCTTAAATAAAACTTTGCCAACAACAAAATAACGTCGTTATGCATATGATTATGTTAACATCATAATCTGACACCGTTTCGAGAAGTTATTAAAGAAATACACGAAACTGCTGCAATTTCAACCAATGCAACAGAATAACAACTGCAGTTGATCGAAAGATATACAATTAATCAAAATGTAGTCGGTCGATGGCTACAGTGAAATAACCACACAAAAAAACTTGATTCCCAAGAAGTTGAAATGAAACTTTGGAGCTCTGTATGTATAAATAAAACATCTTATTCGATTATTTTTGAACTTAATATTTCAATTGTTACTTTAAACTTTGTTTACAAAGTTAATTTACTACAAAAAAAGCAACTACTGTACAGTATGGATAGCTCAAGTAAAAAACAGATACTGTATTTTGTTACTTACTGTTTACTTTTTGTAAATTATAACAAACAAGACATGATACCGTATCATACCTAAGTTGTTATTACAGTAAATACGAGAACAATTCTAGTGTAATTATCAATGTTAACATTTCTAGATAAACATCTGCAACAATATCGACTAAATTGATTGATATTAAAACCACACGATATCTCCTGTAATTTTAATGGTAATAAAAATACGTTGTATCTCAAAATGAGATTGTTTGCATTCATAATGAATTTCTATTGCTTGGATTATAATACCGACCAATAAAATAACGAAATCTTATTACTATTCAATAATTTATAGTTTCATCGATTGCTCTAATTAACTGAATAGTAATTTACTACCATTAGTACCATTTACTAGTATACAGCAATGCAATAAAAATTAAATAGCAAATTTAATCAGCAACAAAATTTTGTTTAATACAACAACGTATTTACGATAATGTTGTCTTATTGTGGTTATATGCAATGTAATATAATATACAAACATTGTTGGAAGAGTAATATGACAATACTAGCAGATCTTATGGTTTGACTTTAACAAATACCTAATACAAAAGCATCTACACTTTTTAGCACATAAAAGAGAAAAATCAATAGTGTCACTTAAACAATGTCCTCTTTACCAAGTTTCAAAATCGATACAATAGTAAAGTACTATCATATATTTCACAAAAAATTCCTTAAATTTTTTTTCTACTACAGTGCTGTATACTGGGAATCGCTTCACCGACCCATAAATAATTATAAGACGGTTATCCAAACACAAAACGAGGACGAATTTAAGATGGACAGCTCATCTATCTATTTCATCTCCCAGTGCAACTCGTCCATATAATGATCGCCCATTATATTCATTCACTCATCTAGTTTATTTCCAGCATTACACTATCTAAAAAAAATAAGTCTTTGCTGTAAGAAAAGCATACTATGTAAGTTATATTACAACGAGAAACACTTGTTCCCATCATTCCATAATACAAAACTTAACTGTTAACGTTTAACCTCAATGATAAACCAATGCCAATCACAACTAATTTTCAAAGTCAATAATTAACGTTGAATGCTAAGAGTTAAGTTATGTTGATAAACTTTGAAAAGCATCAAATAAGCGCTTTTGAAAACCATGTTTGACTTTTACCACAACTGACCTCAAAAATATTTAATGCGTGTCACTTAACGCCATTATTCAATGTCATGTACTGGCTCACACAAGTTCATACGCTAAGTACTGACGGTCATATCAGCAACTCAAAGCATCAATTTTAAACACTGACCCTTTAATACCAAACACTCAAATTTTGCTCCAAGAAGGTTACTACAGATATTGTAAACTTTTAAAAATGACAAATTATAATATTATACACATGTTATAACATCCGCTAAAAATGTCAATAGAAAATACTGTATTTTAGCATACACACTGTATATTATTATACTTCATAGTAGACCAATTTTACTTTTTAATAACCAAGTAATGCGAGTGTTGTAGTTCCATAAACGAAAAGAAAAAAAAAAGATTAAAAACTACTTTCTCAAGATAGGCTTACTTAAATTTCTTTGGTTGCCATACTTTGAACCTAATCGATTTTTTTTCCTTTTACAGTATTATGTCTATCAATACAGTAACTTACTGTATATACTTTCATGTTGAAATTCTTAGATTTTTTTCTTATTTCCTAAAGTTGGACATGAGAATCTCGCAGATCGTTTTAGGTTCGCTCGCTCCATTACCTTTTTTCTCCCATCTCACAAATCGTGCGTATTCCCTTTTCACTTTTTATATAATTTTTTCTTTTGCCTTTATAGTAATAGGAATCAGAATAGAAAAGTTATGAGAAAGACCCTTCCAGTTCACGTGACCAGTCATCGGAATCAATATATCTATTTTTCACTTCTCAAAAGTTTAAAAGCTTGTATTGAAATAATTATTGATATAGACCAAGTGCATTTTTTTTCTCCTAAGTGCAAAGATTGTTAAAAATCTGTTGAGCGTTAAAATGTATGCAGAGACCACCAGATAAACGCTCGAAATCACAATTAAAAGTTTCGCCTGTTTAATTTAAAATTGATTAATTACTGTTAGAGGCTCCCAAACTATTAACAAGGGCGTGGTTAGAATTAATCTGAATGCACACAGGCTCAAACGTACTTCTATTTTAAATTATTTAGTAGCATTTATTATTTACGAGTATAGTGTAAATTAAAATACAGCCATTAACATCAGCGAAATCTAATTAAAGTTTTTGATAAACCGAAACATAATCATTGGAAAAACCAATAAAAGCCACAAAAAACTAAACAAATAAATTAGTAACGAATGATTTACAACTTAATAAGTCAAACACAAAATCAACATGTCCATAAACAGCAAATAATACTTAATACAAATGTTGTACAGTATTATCTTTGAGTTTTGACTCACTATTTGCAGTTTATAACGAGACATTTAATCATTATACTCAAATAGATGGCATAATAATCAGGAAATATCAAAGAAAATAACTAGTAAAATAAGTATAATAGTAATCTAAATTAATTTAGAGAAAACCAAGAATGAAAAAAATGAAATGTCATTTTTTAAAAAAAACCACATTTTAAATATCAAAATGGAATGCATAAAGAACCAAATATAACAAAATCCAGTTCTGACTCATGTAAAATTCTGAGATTAGTCACCGTTTGCTCTAATAATCCTTCACAATAAAACATTATTGTGACAAAATTTCTAAAAAAAATCAACACTGAATTAATAAACAGTTTCAAAGGAAAAAAAAATCTTCATCTCAAAAATTCATACAATTTTTTTATCAAATTCATTAAACCAGAAAGTCATGATTGAAAGCTCAATAGAATGAGATTCTAATCTTAAATGGCAACATAAATGACTGTATATCCACGTTTATCAGCCATAAAAGCAGTTGCAATTATGATAACAGCAACTACTGTACTTGCAGAAATTGTGCAGTAGATGAAATCAAAATAGTTTTGAAAGAAAAATCTCTTATTTATTCAACTAACGTTTAGTGCGTTACGCTTGCTTGCCAAGTTGCGCTTTTAATTTCATAAGAACAAAAAATAACTTTCCTATAAATTGAAACGAATTCCCTTAATGCGACAGATGGTATTCAAAAGGCGATAGGAAGAATTCCTTAGCCGAATCTCCAAACCTCTTACAAAAATTGATCGAAAAAATGTTCTTCCTCATTCCGACTTTCGATTTCCAACAATTTATGTTTAAGTCTATAATGTCCTTTATATAATATCAGAGACACACCCATCCCTGTCTCTTCTTGATTGAATTTGTAACCTTTGCCCTTCTCCACCTCCCTCTTACAATGTTATACGCAAGAGTTGGTGTTTCTTCTCCCTATCCCACACCCACAAACACACAAAAAACCCCTTTAATTCAACAGGACCCATTCCGATATCAAAATTCTCACTTTTCATTTTCTTTCTTTCGTCTACGCTATCCAACCCTCTCAACCCTTCACAAAAAACCGCCCACTTACTAAAATAAATCGACAAAAAATATATATGAGAACGACAAGAATTTATTACCGGACGTGGTAAACCCAACTATAGAAAAAAATAAGAGCATTTTAGACCCTGACATACCGAGTGAGTCAAAATTCATCTTCAATGTTAAATGTAAAATAGACAAAATATGTTGCAAATAATAGGCACTCAAGTTTAAAGAAAACGATTATTAAAGCGTTTAAATAATTATGATGAAATACTTTGAAATCTGATGACTTCCGAAATTGAATACTATGGTAATTTCTAATGTATTTAGATTTTATTTTTAAATCTTGACATTATCGTTGTACTAGATTGATATCGTAAGCGCATCTTATCCTAAACGTTATTCAATTATCAAGATTTAAGAGTAAGCATAACACAATAATTGCTGAGAGTTAATGATGCAGATTAAACAATCGACTGCTTACATTGCTAAAACGCTAAATAACCCGCTGTTTAAATTAAACTAAAGCAGATTGCAATTACTTTGAATAAATTTAAGTGAATAATATCGTATGTCATCCTCAAAATTACCAAAACAGCATCTTTCATTCAACAAATAATAAAAAAAATAACATGAGATTAAAATTTTTTCTGAATTCGAACTTTTTTGTCAAACTAAAAGGCAATTCAGTTCATAAAAAAGTTAATTTTTTCCTTCTTCAATACTTGTTGTGTGTGTGCATTTTTTCCCCTATTTTTCTGAATGAGCAGTAAGTTGTACATCAATCTGGTACCGTGGAAATCCTTTTCTGCACATTTCCATAACAGACGAGCAATGTCAATAAAAGCCCAAACGTCATTTGTAATTGATAAGCAATACAGCATAAAAATTGCCTATCCAGACACAGACTGTACATGTCATACAACATATACTATACAAGTTTACTCGCAGATACATTATTATGGTAATGCACCGAAGGATTTAATATGTCTCTTGCAGATAAAAACCTTAATTGCAACTAATTTATTCGTTTCCTGTACGTAAATACAAGTACACACAACAACGTTGCAATTAACGACAAATAAATTACTTGATGATAAGCAAATTCTATCAAATGCAAATGAGAAGTCATCACATGAAATAACTCAATTTGGATTTAAGAATTTAAGATAGCAGATAATCTAGTGACAGTCGCATAGCTCAGTCGGTAAAAGCCTGGACTAAATTAGGATATTCAAAAGTCACCAAATGTCATTCTTACTTAATTTTAGTTTTTGTCCTTTTCAACTAACTAAAATTTGAGTGTGCACTGTTGTTTATGTATACTGAACAACATTATTGAATGTTTCGTTATGTTTCAACAAGAAAATAATTTGCTTATTGCAAAAACAGGCTCCATTGTACTCACAACAGTAGCTATTCAATGTATTTGTGTCTAACAAGTTTAAAAAAACTATAAAAATCTAAAAAATATTTGGATGAAAAATTAGTTATTAAACACTAAAATTGTCAGATTCAAACAGACTCACGTTGCTTAAGAGAATGAATAAGAGTGAAATGATCCCAGTCTAATCTCTAAAATAACTACTTTATGTTACGGCAATCAATTCATTAAAAACACTATAATTTGTTCAGACTAGTTAAGAATCGTTCTGGTAATTTAAGTATTATGCGTTTCAGCTATTACATAAAGATCGAATAATAATTTTGTTTATTTCCCTGCTCCACTATTATTAACCCAATTTTTACAATTGCGTTAAAGGATGACTAAAACAATGTAGGTTACCAATAAACATCAACGACTGGTTTTAGTATTAGATGAGTATGCGTGTAATTTTATATTTTATTATAAGATAACCGTGAAAACACATCACTATTATAGGTATCTTTCTCTCTTCCGCAACAAATGATATAAAAGCGCATTTTTGTTTCGCAATGATCCTAAAACTCAATTATATATTTGCTACGCACGCGAATGAGGAACTCCTCACTCATACAGTATATGAGATACAGTATAGTTTTAGGTTATGGTATTTGTGCAATAGTATGCAAGTAAACGACGTCTTCGTGCAATTTCAAAAACTCCATGCATCTACGGCATTAATAAAGAAAACGTAACATGTTCGCAACATTTTGAACAACGTGTAACAGTCAATCATAGTGGCGTTGAGTTGATGTTTAAAACTCCTAAACACTGAATTACAATCAATAAATGTGAACACAGTGTGAAAACGCCAAAAACGACAAGGACATCATGCGGGAACCTCCAACTTTTTGAACCACAACAGCTGACAAGGATTCTACTGCATAATATTATACGTATACCGAGCTGTATATATACTGTACTTTCACAGAGGAAAAAGAGGTTAGATTTTTATCCAAAAACTAAACTGTGCATTAGAGCAGATAGTGTTAATTGATCGACGATGAGACCAAACGCGCCGTCTACTGACGCAGAAAAATTGCGTTATATAGCAAAAATCTAATGTGCAAGCAGTACCGTTGTCGATCGTCTATAAACACATAAATGATTAATGTTTGGAAGACACGAATGTGAAAGTGACCACTGATTTTACCATTCACTATTCAATGAAGATGATTCAATCAAGACTTTCGATATACAGTATTAAAAAAATGGTGTTTACTTAATGCGTATATCAGCGTTTTACTTGTCAAAATGTATTGTTGATTTTATGCAATACTGACCTAAATAAACGTCAGATCTACTCTTATGAAATTGTACAGGATGAAAGTTACACTGAAACAACAAACTATTAGGTGCATCATTTTATATGAGCAGTGCGTATTTTTCATTTCACTGCAGCAAATGAAACCAAATGAATGAAAATAAGCACCAAATTTAGTTGATAAATAATCGAAACAAATTCTCAACTAAAGTTCTACGCAAACAACAAGTTTTCTTTTGATGTTTTGTCAAACCAACGTTCAGTTAATTAATAAAAAAAGAAAATCTTAAGTATCGTAATAAAGACCAACTATAATTATCGTATTAAACTGCATAATCTTAAGTCAATTACAAAACATAATTTCATTTTTAAGCTCGAGACTGCTACCTACTAAATTTGATAGCAAGAGTAGTTCAAATTGTTAGCTCATTTTTCTGACAAAGCAGAAAAAAATATTGTTAGAAACAAAAGCTCATCTAGAAATCCATTAAGTCATTATTATACTGTAATTGTAGTGCTATACTTTTATAATTTATCTTCATACACTGTGTTTGGTGTAGCAGATAGCAATTATTTTCAACATCACAAAGCGTTGTTGTACGACTCCAAAATCTGAAATTTCATTAGAAAAAGGCACCGTTTTTGATTTACTGACCCTTAAAAAAGTTAATCTTGTAAAAATAAGAAAAACTTTATAATGACAAAAACAGTTCCAAATTCTAATTATAAAAGATGTGACCCCGTACAGAAAATTAACTTTTTAAAGAGCAGCTAACAGTACGTTCAGTAACATCATGTAAAACTACAATAGAAATGTTTGGAAAAAATCAACACTGTGAGAAAGTCACATTACAAGTCCAAAAGCAAAAATTAAGTGCTGCTAACTTGAAATTATATCGACATCTGCGATAAATCATGAGAACCACGTACTGCCGAAAATAGCGCTGCATCGCACACATACAATATCCTCCAATATTAAATATAACTTTTATATATTTTTTTTGTCAACGGCAGAAATTATGAGTAGAGAAGTGCCAGGAATTGTTTTCGATGTCACGAAGTAAACCATGACATTTATCTCAATCTTTACGGGTGGACAATCGAATATAGAGAGTCAAAAAGACACCATTATTGTTCAAAGTAATGACAATCGAAATGCACAGCAACATTGGCCATAGCCAAAACAACATAAGCATTGATATTTATTGGCAAAAGCAAAAGAAGAAAAGATTTTTACTTTCTCTTAAGTCTTTGTGGTCAATCTATTCTCTTTCGTTATAACAACACAAAATCCCTCAACAACCTGCGTCTACCCAAACACGATAATAATAATAATAGTAATACTAACAACAACAACAGCCCCGTCAAACTCGCTTTCCATCCACAAATCCATACACTTAATCTTCATCTATTTTCTCAGTATTGCACCTTTACCTTCGCTAATACATAACACGTACATAAACTCGCCATCAAAAGAAGATATAAGAGTATTTTGGTGTTGGCTAGAGGGGTGGAAAATAAAACAAGTCTCATATAAATACCGTTTATTTTGAAATAAAAAGCGAGCAGGACGTTTGCAATTTACTTTGCACTTCAAATCTCCAAAGTTGACAGTGCTCACTCTTTTGCACTGTCTTTTTCAATACTAAAGTAACAAAAAAAAATATAATAGCAATATTAGTTTAGTACATCGAGTTAGTGGATGTAGGCAAAATGCTAACAGATGCAAAGTTTACATAAATAAGTTTTGATGTGTACATTGTACATGTATGGGAAAAAACATGTCTTTGACCAGGTGAGAAATTCCTAATGAACGTTCTGCATTTACTGATTCATAACACTGAGTAAGCAAAAACCGTTAATGAAACATGACATCGAGTTTGTTAACATTGCCAGCACTTTTGACTCGTTAAAAATTCAAAAACCGTTATATTTAGACTAAAGAGCTCCAAATAAAAAAATAAACGTAATTTTACCAAGGTCAAAATAAGAACGCTTTTTTTTCGAGAAAGAAAGCGTTAAATTACATACAAAAATTTAATCACATCATTTCGTAATTTAATTCCTTTTTTTCTAACGTGTAAAATCAACAAATCATTAGCATTCAATTAATAAACATTTCAATGTTTGACGAATACTGTAATGCACAATAAAAACACTGCTAATTTAATATAAATGCAAACATACCAAGCAGAAAATTTAGTTTTCAATTCAAAATCATCCCTCAAAAATAAAACTAATTTCCTGTTAAATTTGCGACCATGAATTTGTTTGCTGATTTTAACCGACATGATTTCACCAACTAATATTACTATGTACTAATGAAAAATTTAAAAAGTAACTAAAATGTCAATTGTTCTAGCAATATCTCCCTGATGGCTGCTCCAGAATTTTTTTAAGTTACCGATTCCTCCAAATGCATCAAAAACAATATTATATGCTAAATATTATAAAAATATTGATTATTTTTAAATACCTAAACAGTGCATTAAATGTGTATTAAAATATCCAATGCATTTTATTTAAAAAAAAAAAAAATTTTTACAATGACTTATCGTTAGCCTTATTTCTTTAGATGATCTGCCAACATCATTGTAACATATGCTTTTTTTCATAAAATATTTTCCGTCAAATATGCTTCTATACAAAAAAAAATTGGGTATTTTTTGCATGTATTTTTTTCATCTTTCCCGAAAAAAAGGGGTCGCATCTTTATCTTGTTTTCTCTTCCCCCTTTGCCAGAGACTCCAGAAAATAATCTTTCTAACGCCTGTCCTATGATACCTACACAAAGACATTGTGCTACAATGCTAAAGATAGGAAGACTACATGTATAATATAGTATAGCTTTGTGTGCCACTCGGGATACAGTGAAAATCAAATAAAAAACAACAGCGGAAAAACATTTTTAATACACGACATATGCGTTTCTTTTTCCTTTTCTAGTCTCATACTGTATTGCGCAAAAATGTTCCGTCATCTGAACAAAAGAAAATACAATGAAAATGGATGTGTATCCAATATAATGGTTTTATAGGCAGTTTTCATTAAATATGATTAAAAGTCTGAATCATTTCGTCATTCGCGTTTTATGTTATGTACACTATAGCATGGGAAAAAGAAGGAAGTGAGGCCATTAGAATGGATATATGCCATTTTCCCCGCTACTTTTGTCTTTAACATTGTTCACACACAATGAATCATATAAACAACAAAAATATTAACATCATTCATAATGTGCTCTCTACAACTTACACTGTACTTATTGCAGATAACGAAAATTTAATAAACAATCTACAATCAAAATATCTCCATGAAAAAATAAATAAATTACTAATTATTAAATGTTATACTTTTATATTCATTAATGTCGAATATTTTTAAATTGAGTATAACTTTTGATTATTAAAGTGCAGTGAACCGTCAAGTTGAAGAGAAAAAAATGTTTAATCTGTGAAATAAAGAATATGTGATTTAATCTTGTAACAACAAGCTTTTCTTTATTTGGTGCACAGCATAACTTAATCCCCCGATTAATTTATCCATGTGTAATAGATGATGACGTAGTTTTCATAATCCCCTTTTTCCTTTCATCGTCTAAACACCCAGTTTTTCCATCAATTTATCAGGTGATAAATCAAGCGCATCTACCACATAACAATAAAGCTAGAAAATGTATGCACAAGCATAAATTTATACACACACTTTACGTATTTAAAAATCAATTGAACTTTTAAATCAACATTTTTATCTGAAATATCTCGGGAAACTAGAATTTATATACAGTAGAAAAATATTTTCATCTCTTGCCGCCGTTGTGTTGATGAAAAATATATATCAGACTGCTGATTTGCACATTTTTGACTTTGTAAAAAAAGCTGTCAAATATTTCAAAATTATAAAAGAGCAAAAGAGAAGGGGAAAAAAACTGCGACGTAACATTTATTTAAAAGTGTAAAACAAATTTCAGATAAGTCAAACGTAATTTGCATATGATTGTTATTGATTTCATGCCAACAAGAAACGATTACCTACGCAAAAGTTTACTTACATTTTCATTATTGAAGTTAAATAAAAAAAAAGTTTACTTTATGCCAGCAATATTTTGCAATTCTTTTTTTAGTTAAAACTAAACAACGTCGGCAAAAGCGGTTGTTAAGTATTTTTTATAATGGTCAAAGGAAATTACTAAAACATTAAGTATTTTTATGTGTGCTGTATTTCACATGGCAATCTCCAATAATAATATTTTTATTGAATAGTTTGTTTTTTGTGTCATTTATTTTTTGTGCTACACTTTCTAAACAACGCCTTCTAGTGGTTGCAACGCTGAGCTTGAATTTGAATAGCGGCGAACGGTTGCGTGGTTTGCCTTCTGCCGGTTTAGCGCCAGTCGTCAACCGAACGTTGACGTGAAAGTACCATACATTGTGCTTCTTCTCTCGCTGCTTCTTACATTCTCCCTTCTCTCTCTCTAATTCAAACACATTCATCAAACACCAAAAAAGAAAAAAAATTTCTTTCTCAACTCAAAAATATTCCCCGGAGTGAGAAATTTGGTTTTATTTTGGTGACAAATTAACGAGCTTTACTATGAAAATGCAAACGGTTAGAGAGCCGGGGCCCATCATCTTCTTATTTAAATTTATGCTAATCGAAGACGGCGACGTTGGGTGCTAATACACGGTACAACTGGCGTCGCGAGCTGATTAATGTAAACAAACCCGACGACATCATTCATTGACTTTTTGGAATTTATGCTACAATACTTTCTAGGATTTGGTTGCGGGAAGGAAAACTTCAGTGGATTAACTACACATATAATGAGTGATATATTTTTTCCAATGCAGTTGAGATGACCTAAAACTAATCGCTATATGTGCGCTCAAACATTTTCTGGCTGATCCGGATTTCGAAAAAGCCGCATCGCGTCGACGGATACACCAACGGTGTGCGTGCTCCTTGTGCATTATTAAACGAGTTAGTGGATGTGTGTGTAAAAAAAATAATAATAAAACGAAAGGAGAAAAAAAAGTCAAAATAAAAGTATTCGCATATAGAAATCTACAATATATAATATGTAATTTCTACATATGTATATCTGAAATGTTTCTTTTCCGGATGGATTTTTCCTGTGCTTTAGCATTGCCACAGCTGTTTAAAGGAGTTACAGTGAATAATGGATGGTATGCGCGTGAAAAATCCGTCGCAATGGGTTTATTCCGCATCGCTTACTGACGATATAAGGTAATGAAAAATCTAACTTATTTCATATTTAACATTATCAAAACACAGACAAAACGATTTATGATCTACTAACTGTAATAATAGAAGGGGGATGTGTATATTGTAAGTTTATGTGCGTCAATTTGAATGTCAAACAACAAAGCCAAATATGGATTTGTCAATTGCAGTCGTTGCAAATGCAATTTTTGTTTGTGGTTACGGAGTCTCCTTCAGGTAAACTCCTCTTCAATGATTTTTTGCTAGTAAATTTTAGTCAAGTATTACTATTACCCCATCTAATGCCAACATAACCCCTCCATTTCCATTTGCTTGAAATGTGGATGTTGGTACACATAAAAGTAGCTTCGGTTAGCATCTCAGGTTAGATTCAAACAATGAAAATGCTACAAAATGTAAATGTTGGTTTTGAACAAATAATGTATTGTTGAAAATAAACACTTATTGTATTTATTGTGAAAACAATGCTAACATCACGTACAAGTGTAGCACTTATCACTCAATAAGCAAGTGCAATTTCGGTTTTTATGTTTAATTTTGCTAAAAAGTAAATAAAACTTTCTCGTAAAAGTTAATTCATCCGCATATATCACGTCTATTACAACTATAAATCAATAGTGAAATTAATTCTCATTTAATCTCATGCTCAACACTGTAATTATCAGTTAATTAACATGCAAAATAACACTGAGCAATTCATGTAATGTAATTTACGCTATGGCAAATTTACCTATATACGATTTGACCATCCACTATTATTATTATTGAGCCAACTCAGTAATCAGCAGAACTTATTTATGGTTACCCAGGAAAAATATTTTAATATGTGTATTAATAAAGTAATAATTGCACAAGTGAACAAATATAAATCGATGGACATTTTGCAAAGCTAAATAAATGCTTAAAAATTGATTTTTTCTTCTTCTCTCGCTTTTTGTTATTATGAAAAGATGCAATGGTCTAAATCAATACGTTGGATATTGTTGGGTTCCATCAGTAGTAAAAAGAGAAACCTGATATAATAATCAATACGTGAGATTTTGGGTTTGGTTGAACGCCAAAGCCAAAAAGAAACAGAATGGATCGCGTCTCAAAAGTTGAAAGATAAGCAAAATATGTAAATTTTCACCTTATTCACGCCTCATTTTATAATCACTACAAAATGATCGATTTTTACTTCTTATTCGAAAATGTAAATCCTTAATGCCTTAAAAATATATATTATTTTTTCTATTAAAATCAAATCTTGATCCACCTATGGTAAATACGATGGGAGCTTACTCGAATTCTTCACACAATAAATGACGCGAGTATGACATTGTGTGACAAAAATTTCCTATTCAAACATATGTAGCTGCCATTTAAATAAAAAAAGCACAAAATGAAAACAAAATTATATTTTTCCTTTATAAAAAGGCGTCTGAATTTTCATGGGGTTTAACCAATTTCAAATATAATTTAAATTGTCAATAACTAGCTGACAATACAACGCTAGAAGCGCATATAAATTTGAGTTTATATACAGTATACATAGCATTAGTTATCAACAAATTTTCATTAACGTTTTATTTTTTAAAGTAAATGTCTGCCAGAAATGAATTGAAATGCAAATACGCAAACAAATTTTTTCCCTTTAATTTTCCTTCTTCTTAAAAATTAAACAGTGTAGAAGAAGGACCAACAACTTGAATAGTAAACCAAAGCACAACATACAAAGCTAAATAAAGTTGATGAAAATCTATAGAGAAAGAGATGAAGATGACGGAAAAAAAAAACAAATCCAACAACCCAAGAGAGAAAAATAAATTCAGAATTTCATTTACTAAACAAACATTTCTAAATTCCAAGCAGCTTCAAACTCTAAAAATATAATAATCCTTAATACAATAGTGTTTATTCTTTCCCCCATCACTACTCAAAACTCTCCGTGTCTTTTAATCATTTAAAAACTCCACAAAAACTTTTTACAATTCCTTAAACAGATAACATAATGAACGTGTAACACATTAAAAAAGAAAGCTAGAAGATAATAAGCAAAAGCTTTAGGAACAGCACAACACTGGCATACATTTTAATAAAAGAGAAATAAAAGAGTAATAACAAAAAAATCTAAATGTACAATTTCCCCATTGGCATATTTTTCTATATGAACATGAGTAACATCTCTCTCACTCACTCCATCACTTGCCTTATGTAAATATCTTACCCCCCGCCCTCCTTCCCCACTCTCGTCCCGTATACATGTAAACGACTAAATGTTCTTATGAATTTTTAATGCTGAATGACTAAATTTTGCATTGAGCAGTTCACAGTGTTGGCGTGCTCGTTGTGTGTGTTTGGGCATTTCGATATATGTTCTATTACAACACACGCAATACATTTGAACGAGTAGTGTTTGTGTACCGTTATGTTGATGGCTGCAAAGGGGTTGAAGAAGAAAAAAAAATGTAAAAGCATAACACACAAAACACGTTTATTTACGTGTTCAAAGCCAGAAACAACTGTGGGTGGTAACATGGAAAAAGGAAGGAGTGTGGTAGTGAGATAGATACTGTGTATATATATAAATGAAAAAAGAAAAAAACTCTTCTGACTAGTAGTGGATCAGGTTTAGAAATGAGCATTCCAGCCCACATAAATCTGAAGCTTTTACCTCGAATCAATCGCGAGACATTTATTTGCCTTTTTTAAGAATAAACTAAGCCAACGAATTAATTATACATTTATTCAAGCGTAAATATTTGACTAAGTGCTTTAAGAATCTTTCCAAAAAATATAAAACCATACTTGTATGTCTTTCATACACTGTGTAATATATGGTTTATTAAAAATCTGAATGCATGAAACTTTAATAAGCTTTTCATTTCACAGTAGAAAAATTTGGATAAAAATAAAATAAAACTGAAAATAAGATAAAATGTCTCGTTTAGAAATAACAGCCAGAAAATGATCCACTGAATTTCTAAGAACCAAACAATTCAAAAGTAAAGAGTAGAAAAAAGCAGTCATCTTTTAACGGTAATTTCTTTGTAAAAATATTAGCTCATAAATCGGATTTAAATAACTTATTTTAATAATATCAAGAAATAGTTTTTATTGTTCTTTATTTGAAAGTAAATTATGATTACTAGAAAAGCTTTCATTAATTTTTTTTTTCTTGAAAAACCTCATTTATTTTTGCATTTATTGACAAAATAAATTAAGTTAACACAATTCCTTTAGAAAAAAGTAAGCATTGTACAGTCACATAGGAGCAAAAACTACACACTATTTGATCAACTCAATGATTTTACAGTATCGACCAGTCAAATATTATTTTGATCGACCAAAGACCAAAATAGCTAACCACACAATAGATACACAATATGTACTAGTTTGTCATTAAATTATAATGACATAGTATAACTAAAATTTGCATTGTAATAATGCATTGCATAATTAATAAGTAATTGTAATACTCATTTATTTAATAACTTATTACTAATAAAATATTAATTATGTGGTATTAACCGAATTAGATATCCAATACATATTAAAAAAAACTGTGATTTGATAGTGCATTATTCAGTTACTAAATAAAAATCAAATACAGTATAGTACAATTATTACTATTCCCCTTTCATACAATTTTGTTGTCAAGATTTCTGCTCTTTATAAAGCGAATCAAATCGATCAGACTCGCTGTTTCTATTGTTACAATATAAATAAATTAATACATCGTATAATGTTAAACTTCCATCGTTTCATATACTATATGACACAGAAAGTATTGTTGTTTATATATAATGCTGGTATTATAATAAGGTAAGCAAGAAAACCCTACTTTTATTTTTAACTTTTAATTTTACCAAGCATAATATATATATTCAATTACATTGAGAACTACCACAGCAGAAATCGAAAAATTTGATCTCACCGACCCAATCGATTTGTTTTGTTTTGTAATGTAGTTAGGAAAGCGTATCAGTGTTATGAATTTTATCAAAAACAAGATCTAACAAATGACAATTTTCCCAGATAAAACATAAACCCATTTCTCAAACAGTAGCTATAGGCATAACATCAAATATGCTAGAATGCATAATATTAAGATCCCAACTGCCATTTCCTTTGTAAAACATACAAGAGTATTAGAAAGAGCAAAGGTCCACCACCCACTTAACATTTCAAAACCAAACCAACGAGAAAAAATACCGATAAAATTGCAAATGCTAAAATATTGACGTGACCTGTAAAGTATATCAAATTTTACATAATAGAAGACGGTTGCTATCGATTATGCATTTTCAATTGTAATACCAAATATTTTTTTAAAAAATGTCAATCTTTATGTCATTTTTCGGATATTATAATAGCAAATAATACGTATAAAGTTGAGTAGTCGTAAGCTTTCAATGTGATATGATTGTTTCCATGCCCATTGAAGCCACACGACCGCCGTGACAATAGAAAGTTAGCATATTCATTACATACAATTAGCAACATCTAAAAATTGTTCAGCAACGCTAATACAAACAAACCGACTTCAGATTGTTAAGTAACTGAATATTTGCGTCGAAAAACTAGATGCCAATTAGGCTGGCCAATGTGGCAGCAGTTTTTAATCATGATATAACTTACACACATGTGCAATTGTGCATTAACAACATCACTAATAAAAGTTATGAATTAAATAAAAGTCCACAATTAAATTTCTCAAATGATCCAACTTTTGTTTGTTCATTCATTTTTTATGTATATCATGGGTGGGATGATTTAAAGGTGAACCCAACTCAAAATAAAAATTACGCAATAAAATACTGGCAAAATGCTAGCTGAATGAATGCGCAACGGCCAATATTGGTAAATAGCGTGACATGGCCTCGTATTAACGCCAGAGCTTTAAAATTCACGTGGAAAGCAAAAGGGGCGGAGAAAAAAAAAACACAAACACAAGAGAAAGAGACATTTAGCGTTGAAAAAATTTGTTTCTAACACGCTCTGATCCTCTTCAAATATAATAGAAATTAATTTTAGAGTAAATTTCCGTCGTAAATTGATAAATAATTATCATGGTGCGTGTACAAGTACAAATGAATAGGAATGGAATTAAATATTTCGATTGACAATTTTGCTTCCAAAAAGCAGCAACGTTCATTGAAAACGCTTCAAATAGAAACAAGTTAATCAGCTTACCAAAACTTTTTTTTGACCACTTAGGTACAGTAATTAGGGAATTAATTTCTCGAAAATAAAATGCTATATGGCATTTACTATCCTGAAGTGTATTAATTCATTCGATACAGTAAACTCATCCAATCGAATAAACATTTTCCCCCTGCCTTTCGCAATTTCCAGTTGCGTTCTCCAAAATAAAATTATTTTTAATCGCATGCAACGAGTATTATTATTCAAACAAATCTATTATTTAAATGACATTTACAGCCACCGACTGTGGAAAGACAAAAGTTGCTCATAATAACCAAAAGCATATCCAAATTAACGGCACAAAACTTCATTAAAAAATATAATGCGTACTTCAATTAAAAAATATTTTCGGAAATGTCGACGAGAAACAATTTCCATATCAAATTAATTAATAAAATATTGTTAAACAATACTAAAACCATTTTATATGAAAATTGTAAGCTAAAATGTACTCATTGAAAGTGCTTCATAATGTTATTTAAAAGTAAACGACCATTATTAACCACAAACCAATTTCTGATGTTAAAGTTAAAAGTTAAGTTTTTAAGTATGAGCTTACAGTCCGGTTTAATACAGGTCAGAATTTGGTTTGTTCATTAATGGCGTCGCACATTTGAAACCACAATGTGATATTTTGATTGTATAAATACGCTTGAGAGAGATATTATAGAGAGTTGTGTAGCTCTAGAGAGATAGTGGAGAGAGAGCCAAGTTCCAAATAGTGCTTTCAGCTTCTGTAATTAACTTCACCACTGGATACAATTACTCAACACAGCCACAATCGACTGTACAATCCCTCCCGCAGGCAAATTCAAATGCAAACGAATCAAAGACTACGATGCATGTAACATCGCCATCAAATGTTATTGCCAAATAATTTCAAACACCGTGTGTTTGGACATCGAATGACGTCAATTGTTGGTCATGACAATAGCTCACGGTGTCTGCTCTAATTTATCAAAATATTGCGATTAACTATCTCTGCACACAAAGTTAATACACACATCGCCTAAAACACAATATCCATAAAAGTAAATGGATGTTAACAATTAAAAGATTACATTATTTTTGCTATGTTTAATAACATACATTTTTTTTTGGTATTAGAATTCACGACTCATTTAGCAAATCGTTTTCAAAGTCGGCGCAGCAGGAGTTCAGCTTTACTTTATCAAACACTAATGAAATATAAGATAGATAAATAACTATAGCACACTGCACACACATGGGCTAATAGAAACACCGACTTAAACATCAGATATTAAGAAGAGAGAAGCAGCAAACTCCGGTGTTTGTGTTTACATTGAGCTGCTGTAATTTCAAACGACTCAGCCGCCACTTAAGCTGATCATCATATAAAACACAAACTTTATGGCAGCATCTCATTTTACGACGTTAAATATTAAGAAAGCAAACTTAAACTCGTATGACTAATGATTATAACAGGCAGCCAATTACCCCGCCTACTTTAACTATCTTATTCATCAAAAAATAACGTCAGTTTATTAAAAATATTTTTACGAAAATAATGGAAACTGCCAACCAATTTAATAAGGTCATTAAATACAGTAAGGCAGATCCTCCTTATACACAGATCGATGTAAGCTTATGTTGTTAATAAAAGTAAACCCAAATATTACAGAATCAACCGATTTTTTTCTACAAACAGTTAAAACAGATAAAAATTGAAAACTAATTATTTTTAACGACATTTTGAAGTATTCTAGACAGTCAAATCTGAATTAAGTTTTAAGCAAAAACAAGAAAAAAAGCATTTTCATTCAAAATGGGAGTTCCTACTATATGTTTTACCAGACAAAACTTATTTTAATTAATTTCTGTTTTCAAACAAACATGCAGTATATAAGCACATGATTATACACTTATATACTTATGTCTTTACAAATCCAAAACAACAATCAATAAAATTCATAATTAATTTTTTTCATATTGCATTTTATTCATAAAGTCAATGCACTCTTTAAAATATGGAATTCTTCATAAACAAAATTATCAGTATCGTTGTTCAAATAATTTGAATTTGTATGGGTATACAATTTACTAAGAGCTGCTATTAAATACTGCAACTGTGTGCAAACATGTCATATGTTTCTAAATGAGAAGATCATTATTACATCAATTTATGATTTAATGTTTGACGTACTCCAAATGTTTTCACTTAAAATGCCATTTCTAAGTGCAATACACATCCACTTATACGTACAGTAGCTCATCCAACTTTCGAAAGCAATGATTAGCTAAAATAAAGCGTACGATACAGCCCAACCCTAGCATTTTAAATGAAATGTTAGTGGGAAATTTTTCTAATACTGTAATATTTCGTTGAAGCTGGCACGAGTGTATGACTATGTCTGTTGAGTATCAAAAATCAGCCTTTTAAAAGGTCATTATGTAAACAAACCCTTTTAGAATATAACACGTCATATCAAAGGGAAGGGGTGGGATGGAGAGAGAATTTCTCCTGAAAGAGGAGACGGCCAGAATAATAGTAAAAACGCCCCCTTATTATTCACCAAAATGCTCACGATATGACACGCAAGTGTCGCTTAAATTTAAGATGTCCATTCATTTCTTACTCCCCTCCCAAATCCCCTCTATTCTTCGTCTAATTTTGCTACATTTTTCCCTATTTAATAATAATAGTGAGGTTGGTTGAGTTTGGATAAGAGGATGAAAATAGAGACACCATTAAAACATGCTCGGGACCATTAAATTTCTCTTTCATTTTGGTATCTTAAAATGGGAGGGATAAACGCGTTTTACCCTCACGTAAACATTTCTCCTTGTATAAACAAGCCTTGTGTATCTACAGTATCTATCTATTGCCAAAAGTGGTTTTTAAAATAAACTCAGCGTCTAAATAAAAGAGTTTCACCGAGCAACGTTGCCGCCACTTTAATCCTCCCATCATGACGTCATTAGTGTCCGCTAGACCGCATTTTAAATTTTACCCGATTCAAACAAGATTTACATTTTAGCAAAAGAAAAGAGGAATAAAAAATTGAGCAGACGTTGATAACAATGACAGTGGAAGACGCTACAATGGAAGCTTTAGTCGTGGTCTTACATTGCCCTAAGGGATAAAACCTAACTGGTCATTGATGAACTCCTTATTATCATCGCTCAATTGTAAACGGTAAGCCATGTGTGACCATAATAACAATACAACACAAAAGCACACACACTGACGTTGTAAATTCACTTTTAAATGCACTAGAACTGTCGCCAAAGTCACAAAATGCTAAAAAAAACAACCACACACACAAAAAAAGCATCTTTAACTTTATAACGCACATCATGAAGACATTTAATCATAAAATTCAAACATTTATGTTAGTCTAACTAAGCTTGTCAGACACAGTACATTCAATAGCCAGTCGTTAGCTCCCTGGGATCTTTTTTTCTTACTGAATCATTATGAAACAAGCATAAATGTTATTCAATAAACAAAAACAACAGTACACATTTGACAACTAATCCCTTGAATATGTCTACATTCATCTGTTGTTAGTGAAAAAGTTTGTAAGCTGTATAAAATATTTGATAGACAGTTGCCACTATTTCATTATGCTTTTAATAAACACTTAACTTGTATTAAATTTAGCCATTTATTTCAATTATATTCCAACAAACTCATCTCGTACGTTTGAACACATTATGTTGTCCAGAGAAAAGCTAATAAAATGCTTAATGCAATTAACTTGCATTATTTTATGACTAAAACTCTTAATGCTGCTAAAAACAAACTAGCATTTAAGATATCTTATTTTACCAGATATTCTAAACCGATTTCTATTACAAAATTCTGATCCTAGAAACGTTAAAAAAAGATTTACATTTCCAATAGTCGATCTTCGCGTTGAAAATTGGTATTGAAAAAAGAAATTTTTTTCTTCTTTTTAGTATGAAACGACGGAAGGATGAAGGTAAAAAGAAAAATCTATCTTCGACTGGTGCATTTTGTTATGACGATTATCTTCAAAGGGGCTTCCCAGTATATGTACACGGCACAAGAGTATCATAAAAAAGGGTGAATGAAGCTGCCTTCTTTACTACTTAAAGTCGTCGGCTGTAAATGGCAAACAGCAGCTATATACAGTATATACCCCCAAACTCCACTCCCTCATCCTCCGCCATTGAATAACATTACATCTATTCCACCTATAATATAACCCCCACCATTCCTTTACATTCATATATTCTTTTCTTTCTTCATCCATCCATCCAACCATCCACCCACCCATCCGCTATGCATCCCTATCAGACATATAAAGAAGGGAGAAAACTCGTACAACTATCTATAAAAAGCTATACTGTAGAAACTTCCGTTGAGAATAAAAGGAAGAAGCATCTCCACCCTTCTTTCTATTTTATCTCTATGGCGTTTTCCCGCCAATACCACTACCACCATCGCCAAAAACCACACCGCCACCCTACTTTTTTTTTTCTCTATCTCACTTTCACTCTTTTGCCATGAGCCCCTGGAGAAATTTTCTTTCACTTAAACTTTCTGTACTCCATCACCGAGATTGCGGGATGGATATGATCTGCCTCCCACAACACGTATACCCTACTGTTTACTCCCATAGAAACATATACATACAGTGTATAAGGCACTGTACAACTAACCATGTTCATATATGCATGTAACTCTTTTGTGCATCTTTACAACGATGTGTCAGCACAATATATGCGTGCAGGCTATCAAATGTCACTGTTACAACGCTCTTAACAACAATAACAATCGTTTTATAACAGGAAACGAGTAAAAACAGATAAAACGCAAAAATGTTTCAATTTAAAATATATAAAAATGCTCATACTGCTACACGGTAATAACAATATTCGTTATATTTTTTTGGCAATACAAATAAACTTAAGTGCATTCAGCATATTTGAATTTTATTTAATGTCATTACTCTATTTACGTGAGCTTCAATAAAAATGAAGCATCTCTTTAAGTTTAAGACATGAATGTTTTATGCCATAATGCAATATTAGTAAAGTGGCGTCAACGTACTACAATAAGTCAACAACATATTTGCAGTTGAATAACTTTTTAACGTACAAAAAATTCAGCATTTTTATGAGTGTAAAGGAAAAATGCATTTAATTACTGTTTCTGTAGTTAAATAGGTATTAGTTTGCTTTGTATACAAATAAAATGTTATAAATTAACAAAAAATTCAGTGTAATTGTCAATGGTCGTCCAGTTGAACTAGTAATTGTCATTAAATAATTTAATTTTCAACTTGAATTCCTGTTGAGGAAATAATTCGTAGCATGCTCGAACATGAACTGTACTCCATAATAAAATCAATTGACATAAGTTATTAAAAATTTAATATTCTAATAACAGCTTCATAAACTGTCGCTAATGCAACATTTGATACAAAAATATCACGTATTTATCCATTAGCAAGTGCCCATCTGCTTTGAATATTAATTAATAAAAAGCACCCCAAAAAATCGAAATGATAAAAAGCAAGCTCTTTTGACTATTTTAAACATTTATTCAAAACCAAATGACCTGGACTTTATAAAGTTCAACTAATATCGACCAATTTGACTAACTTAATTTTAAAAATTGAAAATTGATAAACCGATATTGATATACCCGTAATCATTGTATCACCAACACAAACACACATGCCCAACTATGTTATTTATAATGGTACCGGTATCTAACTTATTTCGTTTATAAGTCATATATGCAATAATACAGCCGCATCCACAACAATACAAAAACCCACAATGGTTTTATTGAATTCCATTACTAATTTTCTATTCACTTTATGATACAAAACAGTGTGGTGTATCTATTCTAGGTAGTCACATAGTAACCGGTCATTTCTTATTAATAATTATAATTTTATCAAAGTACAAATACAAAACGTATTTCTTCGTGCAAAAAAAAAAAACAAAAAAAACAAACCGCCATTATATACACGTATATACTTTTTCACGCCATTGTCTTTCTAACTGGTATATCCTGCTTATGGGTGAATATTCAGGTTACATCGCTTGGTGGCGTTATTAATAATCAATATTTTGATATATTATATTATACAGTGCATGTGTATATGTGGCGGCGTAAACTCACGTGAACGAAAAAGTTATAAGCGAAAATGGCGGCGGGAGGTGGAAAAAATAAATGGCGGGAAAACCAATAAGTTGACGAAAACTACCTCCGGTTTTGATATACAACGCGTTGAGACACACATATCCTTGTGTACGTCTGAATACATTGCTCCAACGCACGAACGCACTTAAAATTTGCCTTAAAGGATAAAAATAAAGAAATAATCCATAATGAAATACGACCCAACATCAAACTTTAAAGGCAGTTGCCATACTACAGCGAATAGGCAATCATTAGAGGTAATTTCTCAAAATAAAAAAAAAGAAATACGTTGATGTAATTTTCTTTTTAAACAAAAATAAAAAAAAAATTATTATAGCTTAAAACAAAAAAAGAATTTTTTTTATCCTTTACTCATATTCAAGATGAATAATAACGTCGTACTGTATACTTTTGCTTATGTCAAGATGAACACAATATGCTTTTGAAAGAAAAAATACTTCCAACATTACATGGCTCTTTTATATACGTAAGAGAGCATTCAATACGCTTTGAAACCAAAAATAATAAACATTTGCATCTGCTCTTTTTTATGTAGAAAAGTTTATGCACAGAACAATATTTCGTGCGCTTGCCTCTGGCTATGAAAAAAGATAAATATTCAAGGCTTTCCAAAATGCATAAAGCTTACAATATTGCACTTTAAATTTCTTTTGGTATAACAAAAATTTAGCTTTGATATTTCTCACCACACATTTGAGTAATATAAACTCAAGGTAGAAATTAGATGACTATCGATATCACTACCGGTACTTTTTTTTTTCTTTTTTGGGCACTTAAATAAGAATTTTTAACAAAAAAAGAAATAATGTAAAGAAATGTTACATGAAACAAAAAAAGATGTCTAAAATGAAAACGAAAAGTTATAGATTTGTTGTCAGATAGGAAGTGGGGGAGGGGGGAAGGAGAGGTGACACACTATGAAGTTAGTATTGGAAATGGGGAGTGGGAGAGAGATCGAGCTGAGAAGGAAGCCATTAAGTCGAATCTTCAATAAAAAATAAAAGATGAGACGAAAAATGTCGAAACGAAGAAAAAGCTCATTGGTAAAAATGAAAGGAGACATTCAAGATAAAATTCCATTAGGAAAAATCCAAAGTGAACATATAGATCTCTATGTGCGTATATGTCTACTAGTGTATATTGTATGTTATATATTGAAAAAAAAGTGGCAAATATTACTCGAGAACAAAAATAAAAAGTTACAAAAAAAAGCTATAAAAAATAGATGTGAATTTGTACAAGTACAAAGGGGCTTTTTATTTCTTAACTTTCCAATGTCCCCATACGGCTTGGCTTATACTGTATACATATGAGTGTTATAAGATTTTTATGCGATCGATATCGTCCCGATTTTTATACACCATTTATTTCTAAATACAAGTGTTTTTATGCCATAGTTCACCCTATCTTTTTATAAAAAAGATAACAATTACATATCGATATCTTCAGATAAAAAGTGTTGATATTTCCCGAAATCAACAAACAAAAAACTATCTTTTAAACAAATAAATCCGTTGTATTTCGCTGATGATACTCGTTAAACACTTACAAATTAAAAAGCAAATACAGTAATGTTTTTCGTTTAAATAAACCTCAAAAAATGGCAAAGAATGTCACTAGCTATAAATCAATAAAAGAAAAGAAAGCAAAGTACTGTACTGTACTATACAGGGTTGTACTTGCATTGAATAGAATAAGTTGAAATAATCAATAAAGTCCAGTTTAAACAAAATCACCCCAGTGACAAACACCGACAAACTATTAGAGCAATGGCCTTACCATTTTTCCCGTAATTTGATCACATCTAATTAAATGGAACGTGAATTTTAGTTAACTTCCATATAACCAACCAAATTATAAAACTAAAAATAAAGATTAAATAAAAAAATAATATTGAAAATGAAATAACATATTCGTAATCATTTATCAATAAATCGAAACATAAATGCCATTATGTCATACAAAGTCCTGCATAATGGAGCATGTTTAATAATAGTATAGACGTCAATATTTAGCAAAATGGCAACCAAAGTATAGGTAAAAAAATGAAGTTTGAAACGTACAGTAAATAAAAATGCGATAACCGTTGCTGCAAAGAAAATCAATTATATGCGTTAACTCAAACAGGGCATTAATCAATCATGAAAAAACCTACAATAAATGTACTGTAAAATAAAACTAATTATTATTATCAGACCTAAATATATGTTTTGAGTATTGTTAGGAGTCCATTATTACTCGAAATTAATTAATAGTAAATTACAACACCAAACAAATTAAAAAAAAACAAAACTATTTTTAACAGCACAATAAACCATTTAAAAAAACATTTTAAGAATATATGTTTTTTTATTTTTTAAACTCACCAAGAAATGCATTAAAATAATCGAATTTATTTGTGGACCTTACGAAACGCCTTTAATGGATCAAAACAAATTAATAAAAACTCATAAAGAGCTTGTGTACTTCGTTTGTTATTTGCACACAAAACACTCAACAAAAGTAAAAGCAAAACTATCAATCTCACTTGCAATACTTGTCAACAGCAAATATATTTCGAAGACATACAAATCTATAGTCTTCTATAATGTCAGAGAATAGTACAGCTGAGTTGTTTACAAAACGACATGTACAATGGATACGGATATACTGTAGGAATATGTAATACTTTTTTTTTCTCTCATGCTTTATGTTTTAGTATATTCATGCGTTTTTCATAGGTGCGTGCAAGCAGTGTGTGTACGTGTTGTAAAGAGAGACATCATTAAGGCGACTAAAAATCATTACTATGCACTATTCGCTAGTCTAAATAATAAATGTCAAAAGATCGATATGGCCTCAATATAAAAGCTTAGATGTTCGGTCGACCGCTCTGTTCCATGTGTATTGTGTGTGTGTGCGTATTTCCGCTACTACACTACTTTTCAACAACAACAAAAAATACACTCTATACATCTATTTTATTATTACTATAGCCAATGCATATGGATACTGATTTCCGGGTTTCATCGTTGCAAATACAAATCCACTTTTAACATGCCTACAATTTCATCCAACAATAAAATCCATTTCCTGCAGGTCATATGGTTAAATAATGTTTTCGTTTGGTGCTAAAAGCTTCAAACCTTTTAAAATTTCATATTAAAATTTTATTATAATGAAAACTCAACATCCTGTCAAGTTCACTATTCTTTATTTTTTCAAATAGTGTAATACGATATGACATACGAGGGTCTACTCAAAAATAACGAAAATTATTGTATATACAACGAAAACCGTTTAACACGAAATTAAGAAGAAATGAAATACAATTATTACACATTTTGTACTTAGTAAAGTTTTTCAGTTTAATATTGCAATTTAATTTGAATTTTTTTTTAAATAAAAAAATAAAAACTTTATTGATTTTTTTTTTTTAAAATAATCTGGAAAAAAATATTTTGGAAAATAATATTTTTGTTGTCTTTTTTAGCTAGTATTTTGATCATTCTAATAAACGAAATATTTTCGTGTAAAGCGATTTTTGTTTCGTGTTAAAAGAAAAAAAATGTACAGTATAAAAAAACAAAGTCATTGTCGGGACCGCATTACCATTTCTTAACTCATTTACATCTTAACTAATTTCTTCGGATTAAAAATGGTTTTCACTGTATTGTAGCATCAAGCAAGTTTCACTATTTACTTCAACATATTTTTTAATTTCTCAAAATGTATAGCAAATACATTACACGGTATTTCAATTCAATTAAGTTTTTCGCCAATATAGAATTTACCAGTCGAGACCAATCGCGAATGGCAATTAACGCAACTTCAATTAAGTTTATTTAATTATTTTTTCCCTTTTCCACGTTTTACTATGCAAAACCCGAATAAAGTATTTGAATAACATGAAACTGTCGAATCTTCATTAAAAAGTAAAATAAAAAAAAAACAAGGGGCGTCAACTAACTTCCTTTTTATAGTTTCTTAATCCGTTTTAATACTCGTATCACACTTGAAAGAGCAAATACAACGAATCCCTTTACACTTACAGTCACAAAGACATTGGTATTTTGTACAACTGTTTTCTCAAAACTAGCCATCGATTCGTAGATAATTTGATTGACGACTATGCACGTGTACAAAACACGTCTAAGTCGTTTCTTAAAAAAAAGAAAAACACATTTTACAAATAAAAACTTTTTCCTTAATAAAATTTCCATTAAAACGCAATTACATTATAAGCACATTACAAGTTGTACCAGCATCTATTCTAAGAACATGAATAGCGTAGTTTAAGTCAGTGAAGGAACCTCCTACTTTCGTAGGAGATCTATTTTCATGTAATTTCCCCTTATAACGAAAGACTGCTATAATCTATCATCAAAAGAAATTTGAAACAGAGCCACATGCCACGCAGGTAACCAAGCTGCTCACTACCTCACACTGTTACGCACTATCGCCAAAAAATGTAAGCATTCGTGTAAAATATATATGGGGCCAATTATTCAAAATACGCAGGCAGAGTTAATGGGCGTTTCTCACTACGGGGTAGATGCAATTTCACCTTCACACAACTTCGTTTGCACTGCTCGTTAAGTATATCATGAACTAATGCAATATAGCACCTTTGTAAAACGCAGCGAGTACATTAATTCATCACGCATATCTTTATGTCACCATAAATAGAAAATATTTTAGATACAGCCGGGCAAAATAAAAAAGGCTGAAACTTTTTATTAAGAAAAATAACTTGCATCAATCAACTCATTGTCAACTGCCAAATCAATTACGAATGATACGGAGGAGGGTCGACCAAATTTAATAGATTAAGATAATTCCGGGAATATTTTAATTAAGTTATGATTTATATTCTAAAAGTTGTTAACTACATAAACTATCCATTACAGCTTTATCGTTAAACGTTTGAAGCGCCAATTTGAATACAAAACCACATAGCAACCATGATAGCAGTAAATGCCATACTTAAGGAGCAAAATGTTTTAAACTTCAAAGAAATATTTCATCAAATATTTGTGTATACAGTTTACAATTACAGTAAAAACAGTTTAACAAAAAATTGAGAGAGCTTAAAAAAATAAACAAAAAGCAAATGCATTATTATTTTCTGTTAACCAATTTTTATGTTGAGCAATTTCACGTTATACGGTTTTCGCTGCAATTAACGATGAACAAATTAATACATGTTTAGTATTAACGAGTGCTTGAAAATACCATCAGAAATCCTTCCAGATGTTTTACAAAGCGACATTTGTAAGATAGTTATCAGCCATTTAACAACTATTAACATTTGACTAAAGCTGAATTAGTTCTTACGATTAATTAATTCGTTTCTATTAAGATTTAAGGGATTAAATGCGTCATTATAGTGATTATTTATTAATTCACCAAACCTACAAAAATATATATAACCTTATTTGAAACAGATTAGTACAAATACAGTTGTGATAAAAACGTTTACTAATATTAATTAAATATAATAATAATGGCTACTATTTACATGTCTTAATTAAAACATGTCATTCAAATATTTATCAATTTTATTAATTGATTTTAAGTAAAAGTTTTTATGAAGATGAAAATTTGGCATCTTAATTCTTTCATACTTTATCTTTCAACCTTAATAATTACTGAGTATTAAGAAGTTTATAGCGCATTGCTTAGCAACTAAGCTAATATTTACCGATGCTAAAACTGGCGTTTGCAAAGTAAAGAATAATAGTAATTAAGTATATGAAAATTAACTATTTATAAAATAAATAAAACTAATTAAATGTCTTTTTAATAGAAATGATCATAGACTGATGTATGATTGAAAAATGTAGAGCATTTAAGAGTTGCTCATTATCTTGTCATTACAGTGACTAGAATCTAATTTTAAAAATGAAAGACTGGCATTGGCATGTTGTTTTTCCACCAACATTAACATCAGCCTCACTTCACTCATTTCCTCTCTCTTTTTTCAAATCGAAAAACGTAAGCTAAATGCAAATTGATGAGAAAGTAAACTTAGGCGAAATCCTAATTAACCCCAACTACTTTGCACTTTAATTATAAAAGCGGTCGAATTTCGATTTAGGATATGAATATGAAATGAGACAACATTTCTCTCTTTCGTTCGCTCAATTTTCATTTCTAGAAATTAACACTGTTTTCTCAACTTCATTATACATCAACTTTTACGTGTACAGGGATCCACGTTAAAACAAACTTTTCAAACTAAAAACTTAATAAAAAAAAACAATTTCTTTAAACTACTTTTTTTTGAATGAATATTATGTTGTATTATTACATTAATTACAACATCACATCAAATTTCAATTAAGGTTTCGCCTACAATTTTTATTTGTTGCATATAATACGGAAAAAAACATTAATTCTCCTGATATAATAACCAAAAACCCAAATTGACAACAGAAATATCAAATATCAAAAAAATAAAACTAAATTAAAAATGGCATATCACATGACAAATGAAGAGCCATTTCTCTTTTAATTTTTGTATTTAAATTCCTCGTCACTCATTTGTAATTTTGACCTTCAAACAAATTTGAGATAATATTTCCATCTAAGCTTATCTTGATTTGAATTCAACAAAAATGGTGCATGATTTCGATATTGACAATTTTGCTTTTGTTCAGTATTTCGGCAAATCCAGATCTTTTATGATAAACAGCGAAATCCGACATTAACAAATAAATTCAATAGACTTAATAGAGACTGAAGTACAAACAAAAGCCGACCTATTGAACAAATAAGCCAAAAAGAGTACAATAATTCTCAATATGGAATTCAATTCCACCCACTCATACATTATGCTCTCTAATACATGAACATGAAGCAAAGTGTACACCAACATATCAAACATTTCCTACAAATATTAAAAAGAGATGCTTGATGTATAAAACCTTTATTAATTATTTAGATTTTGAAGATGAAGAACTTAATATAGAGTCAAAAAATGTAACAAATGGCAGATTATACGCCCGCACTATCAAAAGCTTTATCGCAGTGAAAATAGAAAGTTATCAATGGAAAAGTTGAAACAGCTTCATAATACTAATTAAGTACCCGGTACGTCTTTTTTTAAAAAAAAAAATCTTGATAGGAAATGGGATCGACTTTTATACGTTTTTTTCGGATACACAAATAGCAATACGAAAGCAAGTTAGTTACGCGTGACTGGCTAATCCACGTAAGAGAAAAGAAAAAGCAAAGACTCCTAACGTTTAAAATGCAGGTCACGTCAAATTCAGTCCAATTAATCCAAAAGCACTCCAACGTCGTTAACACCCCCATCTCACCTCACCTCACCCCTCCAACATCACGTAAACAAAGAAGAAAAGATTTCGACCGACTGTCGATTTCTTCCCAACTTATAACCAACTTTCTTTAAGATGTCTTTTCACCCCACCATTCCAACGAAAAGCACCTCGGAAAATAAAAGTGAGAGAGAAAGAAAAAAAGGCTCATAAAATCCATGAGAAGGTTACTCAAACCACGCAAACCCAATAAAGCAAACAGCAAAAGCCAACGCCAAGAACCGTTTAAATTGCCACCATATCCACACGGTTACAATTATTGGTCGACATTAGATTAAACTACGATTACGACAGTAAAATAACGTCTAGCCAATTTAAAACGACGCCACACCCTTTCAATAATACTCGAAATGTAAAACTTATCAGCCACATACAGTATTTTATACAGTGGAATCCGTTTAACGGCAACTCACTTAACACAAAACAACATTGCGGTTCCGAACTAAAGAATAGACAGTTCCATACATTTTTTTCCCTGTTAACATGAAACAAAATCCGCTTAAACAAAGTTTTATGTAACATTCTTTTATAACGAAGAAATATTTTGATCCCTGCCATTTCGTGTTAAACGGATTCAGCTGTACACAACTTAACCAACAAAAAAATTAATAATTTTAAACAATAATAAGGTACAGTCAAGTTTGGCTTTGAGGCACGCCTTAACCCAAAAATAAAATAAATAAATAAAAGTCCCAGTATAAAAGACCTGAATTTCATCACACATTTAAATTCAGATCCATCAAAAATATACGCAAGCATAATATTATACCTATAGGCATTTAGTATAATATAAAAATAACATTCAAATATGAACGTGTGCAAGAAGATGGCTCAGTTGCTATGATGCAAAAAAAATTACATTATTTTTGAATATACAAAAGCCGCTGTTGCATAATGGTCAACAAAAAGCCTGACGTTTGATAAAAACAAAATACGTACAAAAAATATTGAGTGGATGAACAAAGTGTGCAAAAAAATAACACGATGAAAACTAAAAACGAAAATAAATCGGGATTTTATAAATCGATGTACAGTCTATACACACAGCAACGGCCAGTCGACATAGTCTTTTCTATTTATTTATCTGTGTGTATATTGCATAGTGGTAGACAGACGTAGCATATGGACATAATATGAAATTTTGAATAAAAGTCTTTTTTTTTTTGTTAGAGACCTGCATAGTATTATACTGTATTCGCTTGGTTGAAAAATCTACTATTTCATTCCATTAAATTCTTCTTTTCCTGAATTTGGCATCTGGTTCAGTGCATTATCAATTTACATGAAACTTTCCAGACAGTTTCTCTCCCGCCTTGTGAAAGTAGTCTGCCAGCAGAACATCCCTTATTCTCTCTCCACATTTCTCATCTCCACTTTTTCGTCTACTTTATTCCTAACAATGTTGTGTCAAAGTAACTTTATACTCGATACAAAAAAATACTTCAAAAAATATACATATATAAAATCGAAGAATACGCTCCCCTCATCTCACACTATACGTAAACATATGTCATATAAAATTCCCATCACATTTGATCAAACTGAAATTCAGGCTCCAAAGGTACCGGTACTGAATATATTCGTAAAATTAACGTTACGGCCAAAAACTATCAATTAAAAAATACACAAAAAAATTAACACAATGATATATTACGTTGCCTTATCATAATATTACAGTTCTCACTGTAGAGTAAAATAATTAATTTTCAATTAAATTCTAATTAATTAAAAGCCTCCTTTAGGTAAAGTAGCGTGTTATCATTTTGACGCTTATCAATTTCTAATTAGTCTTGCTTTTAATGATACAGTACAGAAAAAAGATTATAATTAGCTTCAGTCGGTTTCAGTACTGTGTTTCACATGGAAAATATGGCACTGTCTTTCTTAACACACAACATATACTGTACAATGACGGTGAAAAGTTTTGGTACCGAAACAATGGGCGTACCCAAGTGTATAATGCTAAGCATATCATTTGTCACTACAATTATTTATTTATTGCTTCTACTGAAAGGCGTCAAGAATCCTTAATAATTTTGCCTTTTTGGCACTTTCGCCGACAAAACGATACGTAAAAAGTAAATCAAATTTAGTCGTCGCCGTCGCATTATTTTTTTTTTGCTTTTGTTCCGAATGCAACGCCAGGAAAAACAACCGTTACAATTAAAAGTGGATGTTCGTTAAGCTTTTACGAGGGTGATTCAAAAAGTAGCAGTCGTTTTATTATAAAAAATTAATTATGAACTTAAAAACCTTTTGGTTAACAGCATTAAATAGATTGAAGTCTCCTGAACATTTCCATATAAAATACATGGAAATCGGCGCAGTTTTGGTGACACAGGACCATTTTCCGTGACCCTCTGCACAAAATTTTGCCTCCGAGGAAGTTAAACATCAAATAATTGTCATTTTTAAACAGTTTTAAACGGTTAAGGTCAATTTTGATGTGTGGCAACAATAATTAACTTTTTTACATAGTCACTATTCTGGGTAACATGTTTTTGATAACGTTTAATCAATTTCCGCAACCCCTCTGCATAGACGTTTAGTGGCTGGAATTGGAACCAGTAGACAACAGCAGTCGCGAGTACACATACGCATGCCAACTGCATTAGAACATCATTTAAAAATGACAATTATTTGATGTTTAACTTCTTCGGAGGCAAATTTTTGTGCAGAGGGTCACGGAAAATGGTCCTGTGTCACCAAAAATGTGTCGATTTCCATGTATTTTATATGTAAATGTTCAGGAGACTTCAATCTATTTAATGCTGTTAACCAAAAGGTTTTTGAGTTCATAATTAATTTTTTATAACAAAACGACTGCTACTTTTTGAATCACCCTCGTACATTACTATACTCGTAGTGTGAGTGTGCTTTACACATATTGTTACATCCGGTCGATGAAAAGTCAGGTTGGAAATTAATAAACATTCATGCGTCCGGGAAAAGTTCGGGGTGGGAGGAATCGGAAATTTGCATTTACGAAAAAAAAAAGTGTACGGTATATAACGTCGATTTTGTTACAGTGAAAAACAAAAGCGACGATTTTGCCCATCACTCACTTCCATAATCATCCAATTCCAATTAGTGGAAAATGTTTGAAGTGGAAACCGGTAATTAGCCACACCTTGCTTTCCACGCACAACTTGCTTGTTCACAAAATGTATATTATACACTAAACACAAACAAAAACTTTTATGTATATCCAGAACTAACTATTCATATTTAAATATGTTGTAAACAACAACAACGCTCCCATATTAACAAACAGATACTAAAACTCATAACTCGTAAAACTTCAATTAGATAACAGTTATTTACGGCCAATTTAGCCGCATCAAATTAAGTAAAACTATCGATGGTTTATTAAATTGTTAACAACATTTATCATTCATTACATTTCATTAACGCTAAAAATACCATTAAAAATTATTTATTTAAGCCACTTTGACTGAAATTACTGTAAATCTGCTATAATAGATTTGCATGAACCTACTATTTAATAAATATAAAGTCTCGTAAAAATTAATAAATCAAAAAGAAAATCCAACAATTCATTTTTCATCAAGTTTAAAACGTAGAAATTCTTCACACTTCATCTAATTAAAGAAGCCATGCAGCTTGTTTAACAGCTCGTTGAAAAAACACTATAATTAGTTTAGCTTAATTAGAATAGACACAGGATGAGTGGCACTAATGAAAATTGTTACTCTCTATCGTCTCTAGTTTCATGCTATACTAGATGTCTCTTATGAAATTGTACCATAGGATTGAAATAAATAAAAATAAACCAAAACTAAAAAGATCTACCGCAAAAAGATTAACTATGAGTAATTGCGTCTAATTAATCAAAAAGTCTAAATAAATGATGGCATACAATCCTCATAGGCACATACATAATACAGGTTAGATATCTTAATGATGTAAACCTATGGTGTATTTTTGCACGCGATTACCACCAAAAAAAACAGAAAAGATTACAACAAAATTTAAACAACCCACAAAATGAAGAGAAAATCGTGCAGAAAACGTAACTAACTTAATATTCAACAGCCCAATTGCACGTTAGACCATATTAAGCTCTAACCCCTGAAAATATACCAAGTCTCTAGCGAAGTCAATTACAAAATAAAAGCGTTGTCAACCTCTTTAAATACATGTCAAAATAACCATCCAGTATTTTTAGTTGCGTGAGCTTCCTTGTGGCGGACGTCCATCAGCTTGTGAGTTAGTTAATATTCTCTTTCAGTCATGAATTTTTAATCACAAACGCCACCCCGTGTGCTCACGACAACGCTGAAAAGTCAAAGTGTTAAATCCTCTTCATGTCCCTCTATAGAAAACGGCTATAAAGTAATAAAAGACGGCAAAAGAAGCTTTAATAAGCAACTAAATACCCCAGCTTCGAATAATTAAATCCCGAAAATTTGATAGGAAGAGCCTTCTTAGCTTCTTAATTAAATAAGAAGACGCACCGACTTTTCGTTAACTCATTAAAAAGTAAACTGTTTCAACATTTGGCCACACCGAGTCCCCCAACAAGTAACGCGAGCCAAAAAATTTCAACGCCCTATAAATTGCATTGTACATAAAAGTTTAGTGAAAGAAAAACAATTTATCGACTACTGATGCTCGCACTTGATAATACGATGAAGATGTTGAAGAATGGTTTATAAGTTGGTGAAACCAATTTTAAAAATTAACGACCCGAGGAAGGTTTCACAGTTGCATTTGTTATTACATGAAAAGTGGGACGAAGAAGGATAGAAATGGTGGGTGGGGTAAGCTTTTAAATGTTGAAAGCTGAGGAAGCTAAAAATTACCTTAACTACCTTTGCATCTCTATATCCTTTAATGTTTAACTTTTATTCTCTCCATCTTTTATAAAAAGACGGTCAAACATCTCTCAATAGTCTCGCGTAGGCTCCATTAATTTGTGTCCAGAGGATAATTATCACAGCCAACAGCCATCGTAAAATCCTTAATTAATCGACGGTTATTTTCTTCTGCACATAAAATCCACGAGTAGAAGAAAAGTTTTAAGAGTCGTTCAAACGATAGTAATACCGTTATATGTCATGTGAACGTCCATTAGCTACATTTACCGATAGCTGTATACTAGAAGAAGAACCCATACCCATACAGTACATTCAGATAAACATCTACTTGGCTTGTATACTCACGTCTATGTCCGATATATAAATATACAAACACTGAAGATAAAGATAAAGAGATCGATCTCATTAATAAAAAAGCTATAGTAAATGAAAGAGAGACAAAAGCAAAACTTATAAGGAAGCCGAGAAGATTACAACAAAATGACAGGCTTTACCAGTGAGTCATAAATTCGCAAAACTTTATTCGTTCTCTCGTCCCTGTACTAATTTACTCTTTGAACCCTATTTCCCTTCCTCCTTCTCAATACCTTGGAAGTTACGTACAGAGAATGTCATTTACAGTGAATCTTATAATTCCTGCTAAGCTGCATGATTATCTTCCTACTAAGCATGGTGCAAAACGTCTTGACCACAATATACTCGTGTCGGAAGTAAGCAACTATCCCCTATGGCAGTGGTTCCCAACCTTTTTTAAACTGCGGAGCACTTTTCTGAATACAAAAATTTTGCGGAGCACCCTCAATTAAAATTTTAACAATTGAAATGCCCGCTGGTTGGGGCATGTACCTCACGTTGGGAAACAGGGGTTTAAAGTCCAGTACAGTAGAGGTCAGTCAGCAAGAGCTGATCTGCTTTTTCCTTCTTCATTTCGGTACATGCAAAGAAAACCAACTAGCATATGCAATAAAAGGTCCCAAATGACAGTCCTCTAACATAAATTAGACCACAAGGAAATACCAGTACATTTAGCACTTAACACAGTGATGATAAAATACAGACATCGATTAGCAATTTTATTTTACAATTTGTAACAATAGAAGTGTTTTTGTAGAATTATTTCTTAAAATTTGAAAAATTATAAAAAATCTTCACTTGTAAAAAAATTAAAAAAAAACTTAGTTATTTTAGGTACTGTATAATTTTTGGGAGCACTTTCAGAGGGCTTGGGGAGCACTAGTGCTCCCCGGAGCACCGGTTGGGAACCACTGCCCTATGGTGTTGCTGCTAATTTACAATGGTCGATAATATCGCTTTTTCTTATATGATTGTTTCAACACATGACTAGAAGTATACAAAAGCACACAATACACTGTTTAAGTGCTTTATCAGCTGAATTCAATATCAAGAGAGAAAAAAATCTTCATCAAACTAGTCAGCTGGAATAATAACAAGCGGTTTAGCTGGCGTAACTAAAAAGCTACTTTGAACAATCATCAACATAAATCATTTAAACACAATGTGATAAGCATTAGCTATTATATTGTAGCATAGCATATAGCGGCGTTGATATCATGATATTATGTGATGTTATGATAAATCAACTTGGCAACATTTGTTTGAAAATGTCTGTGATATCGGCTAGCTGTCAAAAAATATATTCAAAAAAATGCATAATATATTGTGATAATAGCAGTTTGATATGGTTTTCTAATAGTCTTGTATTGATACACAATATGAGATAGCTAATTGTGTTTAATTTTGTTTTGAAGTTATCAATCAAATGTAATATTTAATTTTATAAAGTTTAAAACTAAGATAATCAATCATTAGAAATATTTATTCCCATTATTGTACACCATTTTTTTATGTCCATACTCCTGGTTACCAACAAAAAATAAATAATTCAATGCAATTTAAGTACTATACTGTACCAAACTAGAGTTTAACCAAAATTTGTAATAAAAACTCCCACACTTTATTTGTGCTTTGTTGATGAATTTAATAGCAGCATGTAAACCGGCATAAATCTACAAGTATAATGCCACTTCACTAACATTTATAGCGATTACATAATTTAATCGGCCATTTAAGTCCTTAAACAGGTTTAATGAGCGCATTATCTGCTCCAAATAAATTTTATATGAGCATAATTATCAGTGTGTGCATGTGCGCGCATCTTTGTTACATTTTGTATGCCAAAATGAATTTTCCAAGTAAAATTATTTAAAATTTAACAACAACATCTGGTCAATTTCTCTCAAGAAAATTCAATTTTATAGTCATTTCATTCTGTTAAATCCTTTTTGCGAAAATTGATATCTATTGCTTTCAATTCAATTTCGCTGACAGCCCATTATATATTCATGAAATATACACTATAAATGTTGAAAAAATATTTCTATTAAGTTTAAGCAGTGGAGCGTTAACAAACTTCCATTTTATCATCATAATATTCTCATTTTCTAGCTATGCATAATAGGCAGTTCATATGAACAACAGTAAATTTGTTAAATTACCAAAACTGCTACATAATATGAAATAATACAAAATAACATTTCTGGAAAAAGTAATATCACATCTTCCTCTGAATATAACCAGATTCGAATTTAAAAATAACTGTAATTAAGGAATCAATATTATATTTGGTATGTGTTCAACCAAACAATCTCTAACACTAATATTATCAGATGACATAAAACACGCTAGACTCACGTACACAAAAAATAAACAAGAAGAAAAAAAAAAGAGATACAAATTTAAGACGAAGCAGAAAGGGATGTTAAATCAACTCCAGTATATACAGGTATATAAAAATGACACAAATTTACGATTTCCGGAAGTGAAATCAGACACAGACAGGATGTGAATTTCCTCCAATCGAGTTCGACGACGCTGAACAGCGAATCAGGGATAAAAAATAGAGAAAAGATGAAAGAAAAATGCGAAACCGTGAAAAAGCCCGCGAAAAAAGCTGTTCAATTGCGCTTATATATTGCTAACACGTACATATATAAGTTATAGAAAAGAAATTCATAAAAGTATTGGAATAAAAAAAAGATGATGAATATTTTTCCTTTGGCTGGAAGGAGGATATATTACATAGGATGGAGTGCGATATTCATATTGGTGGAATAATTTCACCATTCATCAAACTTTGCTTCTCTTCTCTCTCTTTTCTGAATTTCGATCCAGCCGACCGATTTTTCTCCCCCGCAAACACAATCTCCCCCCTACTTTCCTTCCTCCCACTACCCAAACACTCAAATTCTTAAGAACCATGCCAGTCAGTTCCCAACATGCAAACTAACATAGCAAACGAGTTTAGAAACGCAACATGTAACCGGCACCAAAGCAATGATCTTAAGCCAATGATGCGCCATCTTGCCATCAGCTAACAATGATAAAACACATGTAAACTTCCTTTCAAACGTTTCCGTCTCGTTCAAAACCATTCATACATATTAAGACATCAGCTCAGTATAAAACACAGCCTATTTCTTCGGCGACATTCACAAAATGTATTTTCAGAGAGCTCGACCTTCCAGCCCACCAACCATTATTACACCGTATAAATCAAATCTGCTAGAGAAATTATTGACGGGCTTCCCAATGCCACAAAGACCACTCTACATCGACATTGACGAATTGGATAGGCCATAAAAATGCTTCAATACCGAAAACCAAACTCAACATTCACTTTTTTTTTCCTGCTTATTTTCGCCGATGTACTTAAAAATGTAGTATGTGCATGGTTTCATTGCTTTGCCTTTGATTTTCATTACTGGTATCTTCTAAAATGAAATTGAAAATTATTATAGGAGGGACTTAGGGTTTGTCAGGAGCGAAGAACTTCAAAACTTTCCGTGAAACGAATTGTTTTCAGTACCTGATTATCGGGCAAAATAAATAATTAATAAGCAAATGTTTAGGTTATTTTTAAAGTTAATAAAATAAAATTTTCCAAAGCAGTTCTAAAATCGCGTTTAATAACACTAAAATATTAACTAACAATACCAAAATAAAACTGGAATGTAAGCAAAGAAAGCACACCAAATGTCTACAAACTTGACTGAAATATTTAAGCACAGCGTTCCTAATTAAAATCCTAAAGTTTGCATTCCCCACAGAGTGACAGCAAAATTAAATGTCGCGCCAGTCAAAGACATGAATCTAATTAAATTAATTTTTAATTGAGCTATTAAACATATCCTTGCATACTGCATATTTCAATAGCTAAAATAAAATCCATACTGTAGTTTAGCAGAGGAAAAAAAAACACAGATGCTTTACATTTGTATGCAGAAGTTGCAATTCAATTTTCTATTCGGCAACAAGCTATCAATCTTTTATTTTTCTTTAAAAAAAAAAAAAAACCACTTTAATAAAAGTTAATGCTAACCATATTGCGTTTACATTATTACCAAAGCGAGTTCTGTTTGATACACCTGCACAACATTGCATTACTTGATTAGAAAAAAAAAACTAAATAAGAATAAGTTAATCGTCACATGTATAAAACATCCAAACCGTGACATTTAAAGTTCCGCTCATAAAAACAACTAAATCTCAGGTCACAAATCTCTCTAGGAGTCTAGTTAAATCAGTAAAAGTCAGTTGCACATCAGACAATAAATTCCAACAGTTATAAAAACGGCTTCCTTTTAAAAAAGAAAAGTAGTATACAAAAGGAGAAATAATAATAAAAAAAGGTTTGCTCCGGTCGTCGATCGATTGTCACCCGGCATGCGCACCCGGTGATCTGTCCCATAAACCCCTGGCAATAAGTATTCAACGTGCATCAGTATTCTAGGCAGCACTTTTGAAACGACGACATTTTGTCAACCAATTTTATGCAGATTCGCTCATCCATTTGATTCACGTCGTCGTCTCCGTTTCTTTGGCAGTCTCAGTGTCTCTCTCATATACTCTTGTGCTTCCTATTTCCGCACACACACACACACACACACTTTTATCACTGCAACGCAATTCTCCTTTCCCTGCGTGATAGCCTACTGCTGCTTAAAAAGCTCAACCAAACTGTCGTCACTTTCGAACGCTATTTTAGAAAATGATGTTGTGTGCCTGGGCTTGTCACACTTTCTCTACTATATAAAATGCGGAAAACCAAGCGATTTCAAACTCGCTTTAACTATTATTGCTCGGCATTAGTTTAAATAAATAGGACAGCGTTGCGTCGTCTAAAAAGCGTATGCTTATCTTTTAACGCTAAAGACACACACGTTGCACTGGCTAAATAAACAATTTTTAAAAGCGTAAACGCAAACCAAATCTTTTGTCTATGTTGCTAGATAGCAAGTTATTATTTCTACAAACGAATTTCTTTTTCTTTGTCTCAATAACTGTATGTTGAAGAATTTCCTTAAGTTATTGTCAACACTTTGTAACATTTTTAAATTAAAACTGTCTTCTGTCAACATATTTAAAATTTGTAATACTCATAAAACAAAAAAGCAAATATTCTTGTTTTCTAGAATTTTTTTACGACGTCCTTTTACCGTCTCCTCATAAACCATGTGCAACATAAAACGCCAAACTAATAATTTTTAAGACCATTCCTTAGAAAAAGCCATTTCCAAAGATTTACCGACATCCAAACTTGTATTTTTATTGAGACGAGCTTCTCTAATGTTAAAAACTCCATTGCTCGTATATACAACAATACCTTCATACTTTTTACATTCACATCAATGGAATTGCTTTAGATATGCTATTAAAAGGTAAAAAGTCGGTTATAGATTTTTAAAATTCCATCTTTCCAAAATTTAAAGTATGCCATAAATTTAAGTTAGGTGTGTGTATATTATACAACTTTTTTTTACTTAGATAAATTTATTGAGGTAAATTCTCTGGCAACAGCGACACAACAACATGCAACCAAAATGCCATATAAACCTCATATGAACATTCCATTCCAGTTGCTTTTGGAATTTCCGGAGATCAAACGAGCGAAAAGAGAGGATTAAGTGCAATTTAATTGGCTACCTGGACACGCGAAGAATTCATTACAAAGGCTTCACGCACTAGGCAATCGTACATATATTGTACATATACATGGCAAAATTGTATGATAGAAAGCATTAGACACATTCGAGTAGATATTCAAGTTTTAGTGGTCGCCGTGTAGATGTAGCAGAAATTATTATTAACCATTTAGGTTTGTATGAAATCCAAAAAGACCCCAACTGATGGACTTGGATCGCCACCACAATAGTTTTCAGCTGTATCAAATCTATCTAAGCCTCCTATAGTCTACATAAAAATAAAAGCTGGATAGTACAGTGGCGACAGAGCACTTGTATGTAATAAAATGTAAAAATCCCTACTTAATCCCACAAACAAGCAATTACAAGTGATGGATTTCGTTTGTGTACACAATCACACAAAGTATCCAACGCTTCCTCTCTTTCATCGAATTTGATCAATGTATACACTATTGTACTAAATACAGTACCGGTATCTGCTTTCATAGTTTCATCATTCATTTGAGTTTGATGAGAAAAACATCCAATTAAATTTGTGTTATATATATTAAAGGGGATTCAATTGATGTCAAAGCTCATTTCTTCATATTAGCTGCTAGAATTTATTTTTAAAAAAACAATGTGTCAAAGTAGATATACCTTTATAATGACAAAGCTCCATTTCCCCATTTGAACACTACTGTTAAACTATGCATGTAAAAATTTAATAATGTACTAAGTAATTTTAATAAATTAATCAATTGCAGTCCATCGAGACAGTTTAATATGGTAGCTAAAATAGAAAAATCCAAAACAAGTGACTGTCACAAGCTCAGTTAGTTCGACCACGACCTTGCACATGATGAATTATATGCACTGCAAAGAAGCGTCAAATAGAGGAGCTTCTCATATACACAGTAACTAGAAATTGAAACTTTTTTTTAATTAAAAATAAAAACTTCCTAACAAGTTGTTTGCCCACTACTTTATTACCTATAAAGAGTCATGCGGATCCCTTCTAGTACCATACTTTACAAAAATGCAATTTACATACTGTAAATTTACTAACAATTAAGATTAGCAACAATGTCAATTATTTCGTTACTTAACTTGTATTCATTATTAATTGTTTTGTTTAACAAATGATAACATTTGATGTTAGACGGTAAGATTTATGTTGTTAACCGCTCCGTATGCAAAATTTATTAAATAATCCATAATATGTAAGCCACATCAGGCCATCTACCTTGCAGGACTAATTGGACAATGTAAAAATGCATTACCTCCATTAAAAAATCATTCCTGAATAAATGAGCACATTTGTTCTCGCTAACAAGATAAATATCACATTTACCTAACGGTACGGTACTTTACTGTCTGTATCACGATAACCACGCCTATCAGAAAGTCATATCGAAAAGTCAAATACTTTGACGGTAATATACAAGTAGAAATCCGTTATGATCATGTTACCAAAGTGTTTACACTTGACTTAAGCAACCTAACTTGATATTTATATCCATGAGAAATAGATTGATTACATTAATCACAGAAGAAAAGCCAGCCATACTGCACTAGTTCAAAAAAAATAAATAAATGACCCAAAGTAATCGATGTTCACATTAATATTGCTTCAAAATGTTTTCAATTTGACTACAATAAATAACGTTTATATTAAGTTTGGATATTTGCTTGTTTTGTGAATACTAAAACTTTTTTCTACCTAAACGAGCGCCATGAGAACTTCAATAGTTGTCATTCGCAAAGTATTGTTAATATTTATATACAGTATACTTTATATAAAAACAAACAAACAAACAAAAAAATGGATAGCAAACATATATGAACTCATCTATGTGGAAAGAATTTAAAAAGAAATATTATGGTAGTATCCAATATGACATACACAGAACTGAGTTAATGCAGACACACAGTGAGCTTACTGCAAAAACAGAAAATAAAAATAAAAGGAATAAAGAAAAGAAAAAAGTGGGACACATGTGCATTTGAGTCCGATTTTAAATTGAATTTCAGGCTGACCACTTCAACTCCTAATCCACCTTTTCTTTTTTTTCTCAATCCAAACCACCGCCATAGCACACCATACACTTACATTACACAACTACGCCGCACATAAGTTCAGTTCTATATCCATAGCATAGATTGACACACACATACACATACACCGACACAAGCTCACTTTCAACTTACAAGGGTTCTTGAGTAAGGCCGTCTCACACTTGTCCCATTGCGGATAAAACTACACGAAAAAATAATAGAAAATTATAGCTTCAACAATTCCCAGCCAGCACTTATTGATTCAAGTCGACCATTTTTAAAATTGAAGTACTCTGGTCAAGTGTTTTCCCGCCCCCTATATAAATAAACTCATAAATAAAGTACGGTCATTCTCACGCCCTACGCTGTATAATCAGACAACATTAAACTAGGAGCACATCTCTCTGAAAATACATAGTTTATACGATTACTCTCGCTTGTTTAAGTTCAAATAGAAAATCCATTAGATGGCTACTTAAATAATTTAAGAAGTAAAACGCAAATAACAGATTCAATCCAATAAACAAAGATGAACCTATTAACATCACTTAAGATTGACGTTTAATATCTGGGTTAAAATGATTATAAACATCACTTAAGAATGACGTTAAATATCGGGTTGAAATTATACCCAAAACAACGATGAGAAAAAAATATCATTTGCATTAAATGCTAAATCAATTACAGTAAAATGTAACATATACGCAATGCTACACATACGCAATTCGCTCAGCTAATACTCAACTTAGGGGGAAGTTTCAATAACCATATTTTATGATTTAAATTGTAAATAAAACATGCAGCAATATAATATTAATGCAAAACAACCACCACCATACCGTTACAACGCAAATCGAAACTTTTTTTTTCTTTCTCTTTCCTTTCTTAATAGTAATAGTGCCATACATTACACACCACCCATTCAATTACAATATCGAATTTCATGATTCTACAGTAAAAAAAAAATTAGAAACACTATTACAATATTAACAACAGCTGTTGTGAAAAACAGTGCCACCTATTTCCATCTACGGTATTATACTTGAACACACAAAACCATAGTTCAAAATCAATGCACTAACATTCTCTTCCCCCCTCCTCTTTTCAGTCCTTACTGTTACAGAAAAGAGAATAAAAAAGGGGGTTGGAACTTTGTACAATACTGTATGTTTCCAAGCTGATTGTTGAAACAGGTATAAAAGACTCAAATAGTGACCGCGCCCTGTGTTACGCCATCCATACACGATACATACATAACACTTTTGCATTGAATCAGTCGAGATTTTTTTTTATGTTCGACTGGTTTATATGAAAAAAAAAATTGTAACTATATGTTCTGCTTCCTTAGTCAACCTACTGCCATTCAACCACCACATAAATAAGAGTATACACAATGCACGACAAGCTTATAAACTACCAAAAGATACGTAAATACAGCGTTTATGGATGCTTTTAATTACAAGACCGGAAGAAGGCGGTTTGTTCTGATAAGAAAACTCAACTTTCTCCAACATTTTTTTTTTGTTAGAAACCTAACAATTGTTCATTTCATTTCGAATCAAAATACTGTATAAAAAAACTTATACTGTACCAATCATTATACCGTACTAAACAGTAAAAAAATTCAGGTCAAAAGCAATAAGTACAGAAGAAGATCAGAAGGAGGGCTAACAAGAAAAAATCGAAATTGACGCATGCTCATTCGGGCACTCAGTCAGGAATTGCTGAATGAATATTTGTTGTATGGCAAAAGTCAAAAGAGATAGGACAAGCATGTATAAAATGAAAAAAAAAAGAGTTCAATATCCTTTACTCGCACACATTGCACTGGCAGAATGATGCGTATAGGATGAAAAATACGGATATCGAAGAGGTTAGATAAACGTCAAGACTCGAGACTATATATACACACAGGCCATATCCAACCAATAAGTTAAGAACACCGTTGACTTATATGGCGCACACACACTTTCACCAAAATTCACCGTTTCAGTTTGTATCCAAAAGGGCCTCTTACTATTTTTTTTTCGTTTCTTTTCCAGTAGATTGGAGAAAGTAAGATGAGTATACCGCATATGGCGGGAGCACTTTCTCGTAAATTTTTCTAACATGACTCGTTTTCCAGATAAAGCTTTAAGCCGAGCCAAAATGCTTATACTTACATACGATAACGCACATCCTATATATTGCTAACGCGAGAGAAGCAGTTTGAAACGACTTCTTCGATCAATAATTACGTGAAAGATTAGTAGACAGCTGAAAATTGGCACAAGTATCACAACAGCGTCAAAAACTACACCGACAATATCACTACAAGCCTCAATATACCATTTCTGATCGAGTATCAAAACAAATTACGGTATACCGTATAACTTACAGAAAAAATGGAATGTATGAAATAACAAATCGATATTCCTAGTACAGTATCAATACAACATTCAACGAGTACTTGAACAACAATACTGAAATTTAGAGTTTCTAACTTATTTGAGATACGAGTTGAATTGAAATTTTCATAAAAAACCAAATACCAAACATCCAAAATACTGTATTTGTCCCAAAGAATGCCACAATATTTTATATTTTATTCATTTATCGCTCATAATATTCTTTTTTGAATATTTTTCGTTAAACAGTACAAGTAATTATTAAATTTAAACTGCAAAAGTTATAAATTATTATACTGATCTTTTAAGTTTCTATCTGGCTTCCGGGTGAACTATTCAGAGTGTCCGCTTTAATTTATAGCTAAGCAACAACGGTCTGATAAACAAAATCAATTAAAGCAATAAACTTGAAAACGGTTGTTGCAAAATTATACCAAATTTACTAAAGTGTCCCAATGCTAACTTTATTACTGTTAAATTGTAGGTCCATTGTAATTATTCAAGAAAAACGATGTCTGTATACGGTTTATTAACTTAAGTTTATAACAATAACTTATTGCCACTATTTTCGCTGCAATTAACTTAACGTTGCAAAGTAATAAAACAAAGTAAGCGCCTCCTCGATGATGGAAAAATGCATGTAATTAGGCACACGAGACTAACTCAATTATCGAGTTTAACAACCAGCAAAATGTTTGTGGAGCAAACATTATTTTGTCCAGTACGGTACACTGTGCATAATAATAATAATATGCTAATACTTATTTCATCATCTACGCTAAAGTATCCTATAGTGACACAAAGAGAAATACCAATAGACAGTTTATTAAGCCATCAAATAAAAGCCTGGCCGTTTCTATTCTACAAGTATATTATACAAAAGTTGTTTGAATATTTTTGATCAAAACTTTTACATGCATATTACATGAATTTCAGAAATATCAACAGCAACAGAATCGATTGACACACACATACATAAAGACAGCAAATGAAAATACGCCAACAACACACAAGTGTCATTTTGCGATCTTAACTACTACTGTGCGGGCGATATTGTATATATCGAAAATGTAAAGGTAAAATCAGGCACCGCCCACAACTTGCTGTCAAATACCCAACACATTCATAAGGGAAAAATTGCCCAATCTTACTCATCAGGGATTAATTTTGCCAGATGATATTTCCTTCTATTAACATCAGCCAAAATCCAAACGCAATGTCATAATGAAAAACTATATACCAGCAAATGTGTCGCCTTTGATTGCTATTACTAATAACCTAACCATCGCTCTTCATGCATCATCATCATCTACTTCTGCTGCTACTAAGGTGAATTCATCCCTTATCTACTTCATCTTGTGTTTTCGCTACTTTATTGTGGATATTATAGAAGTCATTGTCGTGTAATGTTATGGATTAGTAATGATGCTCAAGAACGTATATCCATTCACATGAGATATTGCACCAGACTTGAGTTATTAAAAAAATCAGCTTACTCGATCAGTCAACGTATTTCGCTGTTCAATTTCAGCCGTGATAATTAATTCGAACCGACACATTCTACAAATAACGCTCGAATTAATTAACAATGGCAGCAAACTTTAATCCCAGTCTCCTCCCCCGCAAAAAATACGATTCATGAATTACGTATTCAAATTAAATGCGATGTTAAATGTTTATTCAACAAATACCAAATGTGGTTGAATAAACGGTACGGTATGCTAACATTTAAAACAACATTTAATAAACATATTTCCATATATTGTACAAATGGGCAAAATATTTAAATAATTCAAATTTTATGTTGTCAAAATAAGATTCACTAAATAAATAAACTTCCCATAAGATGCAATAAGCCATACAAAATCTTTCTACTATCTAAACTTGAAATGACATTTTCAAAATTGAATTTATTATTAATAAAATCGAAAGTTTTGTTAGTTTAACGGATCAACATAAAATGCAACTAAAACAATATAAACACTGCTATCGATACCCATTTTAGAAATATAATAATATTGCAGATAGTAGTCTTTCATTTGGATAAATCTGACATAAAGAAAACTAAATAATGCACTAAATCATTAAAAATAATAAGTTTAAATATTAAAATCCACAAAATAAACAGAAGTTTCTAATAATTAACTTTAATTCTTCAACAAAAACTCTTAAATTGCTTAAAAAACACATCTTCAACGTTTCAAACGTTCAACATCCAACCAATTCAGAAAATAAATTCCAATATTACCATAATGTGTGCTAGTAACAGTTGCCTAGCATTTGATCTGTCTAAAATCTAAGTTGTATAAAAAACACGCACACAAAATCAGTTTAAATAAAAACTAAAGTAACGTAAAGCTCACGACACTGTTTTAAAACCCAAATTCCTATGCAAATAAGAAGCGCATTGTTTCTAGAAAATATAAAAAAAAACTGCTCAGATAGTCAAAATCAAACGCAAGACGAAATAAGTGTGATAACGAGTCTATCTTATTCATTTAATGCTTTTCTCCCACAAGCTGGCTTTGCATTCTAGAATGTTAAAAACAACAAGTAACTTGCTTACTGCGTCGTAAACAAACATGCACCCAAATTCACCAAAGTAAACGCATTTTGATCTGTACTGTAGTTTATACGCAGTTTTAAACTCAATTTCTTAATCAAATCAAAAAATTTGGTAAGTTAGGTGAGAAAAGCGGAAAGAAACAGAACTGACTGAAGTTGCCGAGCATATTGAATAGGTTCGGGGGAACAGCTAGCAAGCCAGCAGCAGCATCAGCACCGTAATTGCGCATATATTCCAATAAACTGGATATAGACGTGTCAGCCATACAGATTTTCAGGCGATAGGGGTTGGGTATAAAAAGATAAGGCAAAAAAACCAATTTTTAAGCCTACAGACGTTCCTGCTTGACATATATACATTTTGAACGTCAGATTTATACAAGCATACAAGACTGGAAAAAAAATGATGAGATAAGAAAAAAAAGGTGCTTTGTTGAAGGTGTGTTAAGAAAGGGGTGAAAAAAAATAAATTAAAACTGTTCATAGTGTGTATATTTTCTATATAGAAAGTTATTTTTAACACGTGACGTGAAATTCGGATTCAATTTGTACACAGACCGACTTACAGTGGAGAAAATAAGAAGAAGGGGTGATGCGACGAGACAAAAAAATGTCACGTCTTTTATATATAATATTCTCACTGTTTGGCAACGACTCAGAGACATTAAGGAAGTGGTACAAGTGAAATTATTCCGAAATTGCGAATAAAACGAGAACAAATAAACAAAAAATACTTTTATGGAAAATGGTGTACATATGTGAACTAAACACACAATATGAGAAGCAGCGGTGGCAGATAAAGATAAAAGGAGAAGCCGAAAGCAGAAAAAAAAAAACAAAAATTAAAATCAATAATAAATAATACAATGATCGTTCTCAGCTGTCGCAAATTGTTTGCACGCAGCTGACGCTTAAAATGAAATGGATGATCAGCTTGTTCAAAATTTCCCAAAACTTTCTCCTTATGCATGTGGCCCTTCAACTATTATTTTAATTTTTTCTCTTCAGAATTAAAAAAAAATATGAAAAAAGAAAGTAGTCAAGTTTCCCATAACTTAAACGATGCTTCCAGCTGCTACAAATTATTTATTACCAGCAAACTCAATAATTTATTAATTGTTTTAATTCTGAAGTAAACTTAAAAGAATCAGTTAGTTCCATTTTAATTGGAACAAATTAGATTTCAAATTTACATGTAAATGAGAGCATAAAATTATTATATCGTATTGATTACTATCTCAACCAACCAAACTGAAATTATATATATTTCAAATATTCAAATTGCCATTTTTATATCCTTATAAAAATGTTTTTCAGCTTTATGTCATATATGGTATTTATAAAAAATGCACATAAAATAACACGACTCTAATTGAACTCTAAAAAGCCCATTCAAAGATCTACAGTACGTACTGGAAATATAAAAATCAAGCAAATAAATATTACAATGCTCTATTTAATAGTATGGCTGCCACTTTGACGTCATATCAATAAATAAAATTTAATTAACTCTTATTCTCCCCGGATCTAAAAGCGACTAGCGCTATGCAAAAATAATATCAAAACGTTGAGACATGAAAACAGTAATTGTTCCCTTAATAATAGCTTGCATAAATAATTTGCATTAAAACTCGAATATAAATTTTTTTGCATAAGCAAAAAGATGTCAGGTTAAAAATAGTTGTTGAATGTATTTTCATTATGAAACCACAAAAGGTTTAATTAGAATATAATTTGACACACCAATCATAACCTGACGCTTATTAAAACCTAACATAAAGTAAAAAAAAATCTCATCTACAATGGCTAGAGAAAAAAATCGTCATAATCAGCGGGCTCGTTTGAGAAATAGTTTGTTGAGCAATCAAATACCCTACCACACACACAGTTATGCAAAATAAAAATAAAAACTGCTAAAATCCTAACGAGAGAATGGAAACAACGTTAGGGCTTTATTTAACTATCATAATGTAAATAAAGAGAGATGAGGAATATTGCTATGCATATTTCTTTTTATATATGCAATTGCATATTATTTATTTGGACGAATTCAAACAGAAGTCATAGAAGAAAAAAAATACTCCGTGTAGCACGAAAAAGTATGAGGAGCAACGCAGTGCCAGAAAACGTAATCATAAAAATAAGAGACAGCTCAACATAAAATTCCAACAAAATCATTATTGCCGGCGTCTCTCACTAACTCCACACACATATCATACACAAAACTATATGTAATATTATGTATCTGTATGAAACAGCATCCGTATATACAGTGTACTGTATATATCAATTTACGCAGAAGAGATGAGAAAACTGTAGTCAATAAGCCTCGTATTTGAAAATCATCATTTTCGTGGAAATGACTCGGAAATTACAGTTTCAAACCCGTCGACTGCTACAGAAGCTATTTTCACATGCAAATTCGTCTCGATATGTTTCTATTTCGCCATTAAAAATGATGATGAGTAACACACAAGCACAGTACGTACCACTGTGTTTGATGAATAAAATAAACTGCGCGGATATCTAAGCACATCATTCTCAGTAGATCCATTCATTTTTTAAAAAAGGTTTTCATAACATTCAGTTGGTGTACTTCAAGCATTTCATTTCGCAAAAATAAACATTTGCAACCGTAATAGAAACAAACTAACAACTCAAAGGTAGAAAAATAATAATTGCTTCACATTTCCACAATGTAATTACTCCATAAACGTTACAATTACAATTAAAGCTCTTTGCTCGTCTCAAACTTTTAAACATCAACATAACCGAGAACAAAATAAACAAAATTAAATAAATAACAAAAGAAAGACTAAAAAAGATTTTGATTCGACAGCAAAACCACGCACTGACGTCAAAATGTACGATTAGCTCGTTCAAAATTTGGCAAAGTCATTCCTCCCTTTAACAAAAAAACAAGACACTTTTTAATGTATCACACAAACCAAACACATTGGTAAACCTCAAAATCCGATGCCATTTTACTGAATAAATGTTAGTTCATATTATGGTCAAGCAACACTGACGTGAAAAAGCGAAACGTCTTTCTAAAACAGTAGGCGTGGCATGATAAAGATGGAAAAATCTGGGCATCAAATATACATAAAGCATATACCACATTTGAAAACTCCCTTAATAAGTTAATCACCAGCGGCAACCGCCAAGTAACGCGCACATCAAAATTTAAGCAGCACATCAGTTCAAATAACTTTATACATATAAGCTTGCATCGACGAAATCATCTAACACTTTCCATCAAAGCATCTCTCAGCTAATTTCTTCTTTTTTAAAAATAAATACAACAAACTTCTCCAAGACACAACAGATATCTTTAAAAAGAAATCTTAGTATGTTGTCTTTCAAAACACACAGACTTTCACTTTCTTTTCTTAACACATGTGAAAACCCAACCCACATCCACACCTAAAATTTACAACCTCAGTTGGTGCTTTATTAATTGGCCTGAATGGCATGACTGTCGCCATCATTTACAATTTGATTTAATCACGTTGAAGTTGTTATTTAACCGCGTACGCCTTTTACACTTTTCTATGCAACTTTTCGCATCTGGCGCATGCACAAGTACAGTACAGTGTGTATGTTCAAAACAAATGCGGTTGAAAGCATAATATACAGTAGAAAATGAAAACGAGAGAGAGAGAGAACGAGATTTTGCATACGTAATTAAATAATTAGTTTTAAAAGTAGGCCGATGTGTATATGGTGTGTGTGCATTGTAAAAGTTCATACTTTTGCATGTATTTTTATTCGCACACATATTCTACACTGTAGTATATTGATTACGTCACATCTTGCTGAAAGCATTCATTTGTTTCCCATAAGCTATTACATATGCGGCACTTTTCCACATGCAGTAAATTATACACTACCGTACGTATATTTTTTCACCCACCATAATTTCGCTACACTGCATAAAAGCATTTCAGAACATTTCAAACTATGATTTAATTAGCTTTTTAGAGATACAAAAATTCCATCCATTTCCTATCAGCTTCTCTTGTCACTATTAATATTTCTTTCAGAGTTTTCATACTTATTCACTACTCATTCACTCGTATATTAAGTTACATTTTTACTTTAATTGTCTTTTATTAAAGTTCGTCAGCAGAAGATATATATGCATCAGCCAATTACGCAGAAAACAGACCTAATTTCCACACAAAATAATTAAAATTTCAGGAAACATTAAACAATAACAGCCGGATGAATCCTACTGTGTAATGTACATTTTGTATTTCTGATAATAATTCCATTATGACCCAATGCTAACTAAATCGCATTACGTATTCCTCCAAATACACTTCAAAATGTAGTTATTTAACAGCTTATCTAAATCTCTAATGACACTGTCGACAATCAAAGGGTAAAGGCAAAAACTTAATTATACAGCGTTATATCTAACACAGACTTTTTTTTTTGGTATGAATGTAATATTATCTATAACACTAAATTGTCAGTCCCCTCCATGTCTTCTTTTATAGTCATAAAAATCCATAATGTTAGCCAAGCCAAAAGTAAAATCCAATTAAATAAATATTAAAAATCCCAACCTGATCTATCATTCGGTTCAATCTACACGCAACATAATAAAGGCCACTCCAAAATCCATCCTCCAAAAGCTCAACTCAATATATGCACACAAAAATTATAATTAAACAACGACAGATGAGAGTTCAAAGGTGACCAACGTTTTTGGTCAGCCCTATTTGAGCCAATAGCCAATCAGAATCAACAATGCATCATTTTGTATTATATGAATCAGTTTATCGCATAAAAGCAAATAAAAGCAAAAATTCAAGTGAAACGAGAACATTCACCATTACTACAGAAAGCTAACATAAAATACGAACTTTGTTTAAAGTGGTGGATGTGTCAGTACCACCTGGTGTCACGAGTTAGATACGATGTCAGGCATATGTAGACGCAGTTTGTTCAATGTTATACATAAATATAACCGTTGTCCAACACACAACATCTGACCAGAAAAAATATATCCTATAATAAAAATAAAAACCACACTCTACAACATGGCTCATGATGTACAAAAAAATTTGCCAAGTTGCCATGTAGAACGACAAGCAGCCCAAAATAGTTGCCATGTACCCAGCCTACAGTACAACACACACATCATAGCTAAGACTTCAAACTTTGCTCTTGTGTGTATATACTCGCATGTCTAAAGCATTATAAGACGCATTCCTTTCTGCATTCCGTTAGATTTAATGCCCACCACCCAATTTCTTATATAGATATATTTTCCTCTTCACCAAAATTGCCTTTTCCTTTGGCAGAAAAAAAAAACCGTATGGACCCCAATATATCATCCATAGCACACAACATAAAGCGTATAGCGTCGCTGTATAAAAGAAATTCCTCAGTGGTTTTTTTGCTTGCTTGTATAAGATTGATCAATTGAACAACATTCGTCAAGTGAAACTCGTAATATTGCTATCATAGCCTTGCGCCCACTACGTACTATTGCATGAGCCAACTCAAAACAGTGAAACACAAAAATACAAATAAAAATAATAAAGCTCTCATGTCAATGTCTTACAGTATACAGTACAGAATTCAATAGCATTACCTAAATTATCGGCAAAATGCACCATGACTTATAATAGGTAAACTATTATCGATCATAAAAGTGCATCAAATAGCAGTAATGCAACTATCAAATGACCAAAACTCAAAGTCATCTATCAAATTTGTCACCTTAACTTTAAAAATGTATATTATCCTACAAGATAACTACAGCATCTATTGTGTCTTGTATACACACTAACATAATAGCATCAAAATTTATTTTCAATGTTATATTTCAAATAACATTAAAGTTTAACCGTTAGTAAGTTTTGCTATTATCAAAGCTAAAAATCAAATACAATTAACTTTAAATTGCTAAATAGATACACAAAAGTAAACCATTAATGTGAGCTAATCTAAAAAATCTCAAAAAATCGAAATTATTAATTAAAAATTAATTTACCAGTTTATTAATTCCAGTTCTCCTTTTTTGTAACCAGCAATAACTAAAAATAAAAATAAAAACATTAGTTAAGTGCTTCAATAAATAAACTACATTAATTATAATATTGAACGTAATAATTATTAGTTTGTCATGCATACATTAATAAAAAAAAACATCATTCTTAATAGATAGTTAATTGTTTGGTAGCTAAATTGCAAAACTTTTTTTATACAACATACTGTGCTTGTGCAAATACTGTACGCTCCCTCTTGCTTCTTTATATTATATTGAAAGCAAAAGAAAAAAAAAAACAATGAAACTCATTCAGCATCAGTCAGCTTCTTTCGGTCTAATTTAATATACAAGAAAATATCATTTCGCCACCCTCAATGCACACGCTTCCCAATACGCAACTTTATAAACGACCATGCTCGTTTTTCATGTGGTGAACTAATACGATACATAGGAAAGAAACAACAGCTGCCGTTTAGAAATTAGCCCCTTTCGACCGACCAACATGCGCGTTATTCAATACAAAAACTCTGAAAAATACTTTTAACCACTTTTTCAAGAGTTAAGAGAGCTTTCTTTAAAAAAAAAAAAAAGTTATCTGCATAATTAGACTCTGTAAAACTTTTACATAAAAACAGGCCATTTTCAAAACGCTCTTCTCGTCCAGAGGATAATGAAAGAAAAAATAAATTTAAGCAGAAAAAAATTACCAGTACAATTAACCTTAAATGTAAATACCGTAAGAAAAATCTAACAAAAAAAATATACAATGTTAATTCTCTTCTGAAAGCTTTAAAAACGTCTACTAACTCTTAAATGGCTATGTTCATACTTTTTTATGCACTGCAACTATGATAAAACTTTCCCCCTGTCCCTTAAGTGCACTTTCAAATTTATGCGCTATAATTGCTTTTTTATGCAGATTCTTTTAGTTTTCTTTAGGTATGTGATTCAACCTTTACACATTAAGTTATATACAGCACCAACACTCTTAACTTCTAGCTCATCTTTAAAATGCAAATTGTAATGGTGGATGCATACTACCGTGTTACAAATAGACCAATTACTTTACAACAGCAAATGCGCCTTTGATTATATTCAACGCAAAAATAATAAACGTTACTTGCCGCGAAAACTTAATGCTCGAGTTAATTCAGTTGTAATGTCACATTTTTCTACTGTCTTACATCATTTCAATTATGATAAATACTTTTCAAATTATGTGTACGACTGCAATATTAAGAAAAAAACGAAATCTTGCAATTGAATAAAAATGTAAAAGGATCTTTTGATCAAATAAAATTTTAAACAGTTTCACTATCTACTGTATCTGCATAAATAAATCAAACAGCACCTTTACTATTCACGTCACATAATGTAACTTACATCCTTTCAATCGCCTGCGGATTACATGAAAACTAGTCACATATAAAATCATATAAATTTTCAAAGAAAATGTCGTTTACTGTATAAAAAGCCACCTCAAAATGCTCCTAAACACCAACAACTTAAAACCAAAAGCATATGAAATTTTACACTTTAAACGACACCCCGCATTAGGTCGCTTGAAATAATAATAATAAAAAAAAACTGAAAAATATAATTTAGATAGTCAACGACGCGACTGTAAAGGTTATTTGCACCCAACAACAAATTTGATTTGATTTTCGTCTTCATAGCCGTCAACCATTTTGCCAAAACTTCTATAAAAGTTCTACTTCAGCGCCTTATATTTTTTTTATATTTCTTCTCTCTGTTTATATACCCTAGTCTTCTTAAAACTTAGTTATATATATTTATCCTGAGGGAGTTTAATACTTTAGCTGGGCGAGTCTCAGTTCAACGTGTGTATAAGGAAGCGGAAATAAGGTTGAGAGTAAGAAATTTTCGGATGGTGCACGCCGAGTCAATATTTTCCACTTATATACACGTACTGCTCATCTACTATAAACTATAAAGGCAAAGTGTATAGACGCTGAATAAAGGTTACATGTACCCAATATAATTCTGTTATCGTTGATTAGTTTGGCAGATGTCGAACTATAGGGCATTTCCCATAAGTAATTCACTTATGAAAAATGATTCTATCTTTCACTCCTTATTCTCCAGCACTGAACTATAGTATAGAGAAAGCCAATACGTTATAGGCAACCATAAAGCCCACCACACATATTTATTTTCTAGCTCCCCCTCTTCTCCCAAAAAAAGAAAAAAAAAATTTCTCTCTAAACTGTGAACATATAAAATACACTTCCGTCTTCTATTTTATTATGTACACATAAGAGTGACGTTGTTCATTGGATTCATTTAGATGAGGCAAAGGATGGGATGAGAGAAAAAGAATGGATAAAATGTACAGGAAAGTGGCGGGTAGCAAGAGGAACATATTGAATTAGTCCCGCTTGCCAATGTTATTAAATTAAATAAGGCGACCAAAAAATTTTTATGTTCGTTTTTATGCCGCCAATACTTAAGAAAGTCAGTTTATATGGTGATCGATTTCTCTATCTTATACAGTACACAATGTTGATGTAGAGCATACGATGTATGCACATACTGTACAAGTACAGTTGAATGACGGGCGTTAGACTAAATTGGATTAAAGTTTTCAAAGGGACCTTATAAAAGGCTACATAGAGTAGCGAACCTAAAGTAAAATCCGATTCCAATTGCGTTTTACTAGATATATGGCGTATAATACGGCGTTTTTATATTCAAATGAAAAGAGTTGGTAGTGCATTTTTTTCTCGTTAAGTGGTAAAACAAATGCCTTAAGCTTTACAATTCATGACAAGAGTAACCGTAGCCTGACGATACGAGTAGTTGAATATCATCTGAAATGGAAAAGAAGTGGTATAAACACGTACTACACATATTATAGCAGCAAATGCAATACAAGAGTTGAGAGCACTATTCACTAAATTTTACGATGTTATTTAAGAATCACTTTGTTTTAATAGTTTATGAAAGTTGCCTGTTTTATTACTGGCTATTTTATGATAAAAGATATCAAAAACAGGAAACAACTTTCAACTTAAGATGGTACGTGATTTTAAGAAAGTGCATCTATAAATTTATAATTCGAAAAGACTTTTACGTCTTCAAAAATAATTAATCACAACTACTCCATTTAGTATAACTAACCAATAAAACCAAACTGTATCGTTTTTTATCTTTGCATGACAGGGAACAATCTTATCAAAAAAACAAACATTTAGGTACACAAATAAGACAGCAATGTTACGAATTTGAAATAGAAAAAAAACGAATCGATGTGAATGAGAGCAATTAAAACAAATGAATATAACGGTATGTGGTAACTTAGAAACGATCGTCGTCATGGAAGCAAATGGAACCATTGTTGATAAACGTAGTCGCATTACTTACAGTACCTATTGTACGAAGGAAGTTCATACAATCAGTTGTAAACAGTAACATAATAAATTTTTAACTAATGCAGATTTGCATATACAGTAGTATATGTATATTTGAATGCACAATGCTAAAATCGATGGTAACATTTTCGTTTTCTCATAAAGTTGTGCACTACGAAAAATAAGAGCTTTACAGTAAGTACTGTAGTATAGTTGTACATTACTGTAAAGTAGTAATTAAGACTGTAAAATGTTACGTAGCTATGATAACCACCTCATTGCACACGTGATGATCTCTTGCTGCAATGAGTTAAACGGGTATAAATAAAAAGACATCAAATTGTCACTAAAAGTTAATGACTGTTAAAGATAAAGACGACGTTTACACCTTCAACCAAAAACGTAAAGTAACATTCTCCGGATATTTATGTTTCTCCAACGCCTCCTAAATCTAAACCAAACTTTTATCTATGTAGACTGTAAAAGTGGCGTGAAAAAAATCTTTCAAGCATTTTGCAGATCGGCTATGATAGCAGCTTGTTGTATAGAAGTGCATACATACATCTTCTCCAAAACAACCACATCTGTCGGCGAAACAAATGATCTGTGACATGAAAACAATTTTGAAGCCAATCTTTCACAGTAAACGAGGATCAGCCGTGATTCCTATTTACAAGTTCCGTTCTGAAATAGATAAATCTTCTAAATAAGTCTTGAGTACTAAAAAACTAAATTTCGATCAGAGAAAGCTACTTTTGCTTCTGTTTTTATTATATTTTTTTAAACCTCAGAGCGCAATCCCTTTATACTGTACAACAACAAAGAGTTAAAAAAGAAAACAATTTCAAACTCCATTTTTATTATTCGCTTGCCTGAAAAACCTCGTTCGTTCCAATTCAACCGAAAGATCCATCCTCTGTTGGTGACATTTATGGCCGAAAACAGGACCAATTTCTTAAAGAAAAAAAAACCCACCTAAAAAAATTCTCGCATAGACGCACCGACGATCAATGCTTAATACACATACAAAGATGGACCATTTTCAATCTAAAACATACCTTGTATACGGTATAACGATAAACGAAAAAAATACTCTTTTAAAAAAAAATCTTTTAAATTCTTTCCTCCAAATTTAAAATGAAAAACTAGCTTTATTTGGTTTCCAAACCTCTACAAAACCTTAATATAAATCGATAATAACAACCAATTTTGAAGACAAAACTATTGGAAGAAGCATTTAAATGGATCTCTATGTTGGATTTTACCCCCTCCCTTTTACAATGTTTTTGGTTGAATTTTTTTCCGCTCTAGTCCCTACTTTAACAAACCTCTAGGCTCATGAAACAAAATTGAAATCGAAACGAGCTCTTAAGTAGAAAAAGTCGAAAACAACCATAAGAAAAACGAGAATAGTGGAACAATCGCATTGAAACAGTAAGGTATACACCATTCTGATGGATATAAAGGTGTTTTAAAATGGTATACACACTACAAAAAAACACCATGAAAATCTATATGTATGAATCAGGTATAAAAAAAAGTACTTTCGGTACTTTTGATATCCAAAGACATCGATCACCATGTGCCTACTCAATTTTATGCCAACAAAAACAAATTCTTAATAAAAAATATCTACAAAAGAAAAACCACAAAAGGTAAACAAATACTATGTCATCGTATATTTCTTATTCTTTTACACCAAATAAATCCGTATACTATATGTTTCTGATACATAAAACAAAGTAATCTTTACACAAAGCTATCTATCCAGATATTCATTACGGTATTGTGAATATTTTTACACAACTAAGTTTTGTTTAAATCTAAAAACAGTCCATAGACCAATACAAAATCACAATGATGTCAAAATCAAAAGTACACAACTCAATTTAAAAATTAAATCATTGCCCAATCTAAGTTACTTGCTATTCTATAACGGTGCACTTTAAATGATAACAAACTACAAACATTCCGAAAGTTTTAAACAATATTAAATTCAGAAAAAAACCTTACAAAATATCTTTCTTTTTAAATCAAAATGTGTGTAAATTGTAAAGTCAATACTGTATGTCAAAGATGCATAAAAAACTGAAGCAGAATAAAATAGTGCCAAACGTATTTTAAAGTTGTTTAAAATGAAATTGGATTTGAAATGTGTAAAATGTTGAAAAGTATTGTGACTTGTGCAATTGTTGACTTGCATTTCATTTCTACAGCAATGTAGACCAACATTATTTTGTCGATAACTGACGGTTTAAAATACTGTTTCTCAAATTGACCGCTTCCTCTCCTACTTTCCTCACGTCAATTCATAACAAAAACACTATCGTTACGAGAAAAAAACAGCTATGCATTGTCACGGGTGTTAAACAAAAATTCTTCTCTATAGGTATACTACACTAACAGCAACGTACAGTATGTATTCAGATATTTGCTGTCAAATATTTTCACCACACTAAAACATAACTTCCAACTCAAACGTATACACGCAATATAATACAATACGAAAATCAGAAGCAATTCAGACTTTCTTTCAAAACACTCAAACACTGTAATATTTATCGAACGTAGTTCAGACATAAAAGAATGCTTCTATTCTAAAAATAGCTTTGGTCAAGTTCTGAAAAATTCACAAAATCGTTACCAGGAAATATCAAAACAATAACATTTTATCTCGAGCAGTCGGTGATTTTTCTTTTGATGCATACAATCAATAATCCTTTTAATTGATTTATCAAAAGTTATTATTTACAAACAAAACCGGAAAACGTCTTGATATAAAAGTCATTAATAATTTATCAGATCGTTCAAGGAATAAAAATTTAATATCACTTGAAATATTTAGGTACAGTATAAAGCTAAACGTTTATACAGATAAAAGACGAGGAACGTTTTCCTTCTGAATATGTTCATCCTTAAAGGTTGAAACCACTGAAACTAGTGTGCATTAAGAATCCCATCTCATTCACAGCCAAAGAGAAATCCCAGAAATTAAAGCAGCCTTAAGTGCAACTTAGCTGAATATACAGGAAACCCTCTCCGGCATTTTACACGCCTCTAAATTAAGTGAACAGGAAGCAAAAGACAATAATGGTTTTCGTTTGTGTGTCTCAATAACTAACGTCATGAGCATCCAATTCATTACTGATTTAACAAGAACTTGACACTTATTGTATCTGACATCCTCCCGGACATGACGATGTTGATGCAGAGTGGAAACAATACCCAAACAGTAAGAATCCTAGTAGGAGTAGTTGTAATAGTAAAGTCGAAAACATTTTATGACCGTCAACATTGCCCATCCATTTATATGGCCCATTGTGCAAAGAGATAATACACCGCAAGCTCTAAGCAATTTCACACTATGCAAACGCCATCAACTTTTTCTCCATCTTAGCAACAAACATCATGACTCCATATAAACGTTTGTTAGAAATGACGAATTGAGGAACTCTATCACCATCGGACTCTAAAAGAAGTTTGTTATTGTTTCCTCTAAATAACAAAGACTTAATAATGACCGCTTCAAATATAAAACCACACAATAATTGTCATTACTGTATAAAAATCATCACAACCAAGAATCCTAAAACGTAAAAAAAAAATTCCACGTCAATTAACTGGTTTAAGCACAAATAAAACCGTGAATATTGCTTAAATTTGCATTTCTTTATGGTAAAAAGAAATTTATTACTGCATAAAAAAATAGACCGAGTTCTAGGTCAAAACTTGGAACATGAAGCTGATAAAGCTAAGCCATTTTATAAAATACAGCCTTGATGTCGGTATGATGCTAAGATTTAAGGTCAAAGCTCAAAAACGTAATACCCAGTCAAATCCATTTACTTAAGCTACATACCGTATACCAAAGCTTAAAATATAAGGAAACGTACTACATTTTGAAAGCCTTGCAATCCAATTATTCCTTTAATACTAGCACTACATACAATTGATTATTATCATAATCATTTGTGAAAGACGTTAAACTGAAAATTTCAAAATGAAAAACAATATTATTTTGTTGGGTAAATATTTAATGACAGCAGAAAGCATTGCAGCCAATATCGGTATACCAACGATAAGTTCAAAAAGATATTTGACTGTAGACGTGAAGATTTTATAATGAAGGGGGGAGGAAATACCAAAGCCCAAAACATACCAAATACACAAAAGCATCGTTTCATTTTACTATACAGCAACATAAGAGTATCAAACCTTGATGCAACACACGTTCATAGCTATTATGTGTTGCCATATACTTCATCATCTTCATCCTCGTAAAAAAATTTTAGATAGTGGATTTGAGAGAGAGATAAGAAAACAAAGTTAATCACCAATCCAGGTCACACGTAAGAAATCAAAACGTTAGCAAAAATACATAAAAAACGAAATTCAGTGGAGAAAAATAATGAAAATAAACGCATCCGTATAACAACAACTTGTCATTTCCACTCTTCATTTTAAATGCTTGTAAAAAAAAAAACTTTTATATATATATATATTTTTTTTTTGTATTAAAGCAGACAGAGTTCACAATTTAAAGCCTCATAATAAAAAGCAATAAATCTGCCACATATTTCAGTGGTGTGTTACAGAAGAGTATTAAAACCCCCAAATCTCTTAAAATATTCTCTCATGACATGTGATTAAAAAATCTTATAAATTTAAACGTTAACATACATCTTAATTCACCACAGTTTGAATTTGATGTTTTTTCCTTTCTCTCTCCGGCACCTTTGATATGCAGCAGATGGCAGTATGATTAAATATGAGCAACTTTTTATGTCATATTTCGCTTCATGTAGTACGATTTTTCCTGGTAAGCATTTATGTGTGTCGTGAAAGAATTTTTATTATGAATAATCAACCCTTGTCGACCAAAGTTACAACATGATGAAAGATTTGGGTCAAGGTTACCGGTTCCCTTAAAACCCCATCTAGTTAAGAGATAAGCTTAATCCTAAAACCTCGGCACTGCCACTAAGTTATTTTTTTTCTACACCCAAGCATTTCCTTTTACACCTTTAACACCATCTTGTATATATAATAAAAAATCTGAGAAGCTAATGTTGCAGCTTTCTTACGCGTGCACGACCAATACACACGTTCAACTGTAAAAAAAGCTTGGCAAATTTATAAGGATACGCACCGAAGAGTTGGAAAAGAAGAAAAATGTTTGAAGACGACAAAATTAATTTCCAAGCTCGGTTAAGCTTAGCTATCTTCTCTGCACGGATTAGCAGCCTCCGAAGAGAATAAATAAACTCCCAACAGGAATGAGTCGGTAACAATTAAGAGCACCTAAATCTCTACCATACGAAGAAATTGGTGGGTGAGAATAGAGAGACGGGAAAAGCAAGGGATGTGGATCCCTGGCGTTAGGGATGAGGTTAGGCGCACTACAGCGTATAACGTTCGTTTTCCGTTGTTCGGTTTCACGCGCCAACAATTCTTAAATAGCGTTATAAACTACACTACAAAACAAGAAGAAATGCTTGAAAAATAAAAAAAAGTATTATATTGTTTGAAAGTGTAAAACAATAATTAACAGTAAACGAAATTAATGTGTTCACAAGGGATGATAGGGAAAGTATATTTAAATATTCTCTCATTTAAATCAAGTCAGTTATTTACGTTAGAAAATAAGAATATAAAAGATTCATCCATTATCAGTAATAAAAATATACATTTATATGAAATTCTAAAAGAAAATGCTACAGACAGTAATTTAATTCGGTTTTTCCTCTTATGTTATTTAGATTTAAAGACTTAAAATCATTTCCATCATGTATTTTGGCAACAATAAACTTATTTTTATTCTTTTGGCAAATTTGAAAAATGACCCAATTTTATTTTTTATTTCGTTTACTACACTACACTATACCAAACGGTACAGAAGTCTATTTTTTCCTCTCATATACTTCAGAATCGAATTTCTTGCAATTGAATTTCATTTCCGGTTGAAGATTATTTCAGCCTTCATTTCGCTCTGTTGCACAAGAATAAACAATTTTAAATCCGAATTTCGTTTAGCGCTCACTTAAAAAAAACGTCATGAAATTACCGACAAACCCTTTTCAACATGTCACAACGTCATATGTCCCTTCTCAAGTCATATACAGTATATACACAAGAACCCTCTTTATTTTCCTATAAAAAGACATTGACTTGCCCCTTTTCATACATTATCATCATCTTAATTAAATGCTTTTTACCAAAAATAAAAAGAAAGGTTAATCAACTAAACTTTCAATTTAATTAATAATGAACAAAATTCAATTGATGCTTTTTTACTTTTCTTTCTATTTTTATTTTTGCTTGTGTTTTGTTTCAAGACTATTTTTAAAATATTCCTTTAACGTCTCCAAATGCTAATGAAGATAAAAGTTAACAAATAAAGTAGTTTCATATGTATTTGTGCATACATAATTTAATACCTTATGTCGCTAAATATATGCGAGCTGCTGCATCACATAACTAAATTTAAACTTTATGATAATTTTTCAATGCAAGTTTATATTCTTTCTATAACAAGTATTGTGTAAAGGCAAAGAACAGCTGCCAGATATACCACATTCACTATTTTCTTACCACCACATTAAAACCCGTTTTCTAGTTACTGTCCCATCCGTTTAATCTCAACATTAAAATGCTAAACAAAATTTGTGTGTATTCCTATTAAGATCCATTAACTACTTGGAAGTGTCTAATTTTTCTTCATTAAAATTTCCGACCACGAAATGCTAAACCTCTAATACCGCTTTTGATGTAGTAAAAGTTTTCTGTATAAAGGTAAAGTAGCTTCCTTTTCTAGCAACAACAACAACCCAACAAAAAAAGAGCTCACAATTTAATAAACTTATTGGACAAATTCACTTTGACAGCATCACGTGAAATGCACTTGAGAAGCAACATTTTATTTTGATTACTTTATCTCCTCGGCTCTTTTTTTTACGTTACACCTCCGTAAAAATCAATTTGTATCATGACGTTACATTAGCACAGTGCTAAGTAATGAAAATAAGTTTAACCTAATACGTCTGTGATACATTTACTACGCTTTCAAAGAGACAAAGAAATGTTACGTTTGCATGATTTTGCGCAGTTTGCAAGTAGTTTGTAATTTTGTACATTGCACCGTAAGCAAACAGCAAATATTACCATATAAAACCTTAATTAAAATTGAAGTACGAAGGTGGAAGCAAGTCGGTCAGCCCATTAATTTGATGACACCAAAAATAACACAAATCAACTAATACACTTTCTATTGCAGCTTAATATTCTCTTTTAAATTTGCCGTACTATTATCTTTACCATGCTGCACACAATATTTCATAATGGGTCATTCACTTATCGTTTGACGTCTCATTAAAAGCGAAGCATTTTCAAAAGTACGACTGTATACAATACATAACACACGAAAAGCTAAAACATTGGCAATTTACGTCGTATAATACGAGATAAAGAGATAGACATATGTAAAAAATATGCGTTGCTTCAGGTGAAAATAATGCTGATGAAAAGTGCAACTTTCCTTTAACTTACAGAATGTATTAGAATAGCACAACAGTACTACAATTACAATTACAACAACAGATTTATCTGCCGGGGGAAAGTGAAAATAAAGTCATTTGCTACAAATTGCAAGTACCTTTTAAGTAATTTACTAAGAACCTTATCTAATTACAGGTAAAATCACAATGATAATTCATTGAAAATAACATCTCAAACTTTTAATTCGAGGGTGTTAAAAACATTAATAAAAATAAAAACAAAGTTTTGTTTAGAAAATGCAATAAATGCAAACGTACGTAAAAATCGTTTGTAATGATATTTTATTTGAAACAGAAAACTGCATTTTTACGATTTTTTTTATAATAGATAAATACTTTTTTTTATGTACAGAAATATAACCAAATACATAACAAAAAGTCGCGGTTTCATGTTACGAAGTCATCAATCTCTATTGTCACACATCTTTCTTCAAAATAACCAAAATTTTGTAACACTTCGATCTATTTCTTTGATCGTTTTATACTATGGTCTCTTTCGCGTCGCTACACGCCAATTTCTAGGTGACAGATGACCGAAAACGAGCCATTTTGGAATAAAATAATAAAAAAACCTCTGAAAGTCGAGAAAAAGTTTTAAATTTTTATCAGTCGATTGCACAAAACGCTGTTGTGACCCATCTTCTCTAAATCGTGATAGCGTCGAATAAAGTTTAACGTAATAAACATGTCTCGTAAAATTTTACTGAGCAAGTCAATCGACATTCCGAGGTGGCAGAGAAAAAGGGCAAACGTTGAGGCACCTATTGTTTTCTATTTCGACATTATCGATCGACCACTTTTGTCCTCGACTTACATTTATGCAAGTGGACAATATTCGATCAATAATTTAAAATGGTAAACTTTTCTTAGGCAAACGCCATACACATCTTCGCAAAAAAACACGATAAACAAAATTTGAAATTATAAAAAAGCACAGATTAGGAATATTATTTAACGTTACACAAACATCGATTGCAATCCGTCTTTAGGGATTTTGAAAATGTTTACAAACTTTTTATAATCGATTTTTTTAATCAAGCAGAACTACTCATTCAAAAGTACACAATATTGTTAAACTTCTTTCCATCTTCATTTTCGAATTATTATTTTCTGTTTACACATAGTAAACACACAGTCTACATCAACAGTTGAAGTGAATGACCAAATATTTGAAATTAAATTAAAAGTAAACAATGTAAAGCAACTCATTACACTGCTGTCAGCAAAGACCCCATTTTAGGAGTTTTTGAAAACAACAAAGAGGTAACGGTGGTTTTCAAATTTTTTAAACATCATTTTTCTAGTGGCATTTAACAAAGACTTTTGAAGAGAAAAAAATTAACAACGAAAATTTTCTATGTAGACAACAAAGAAGCCATTTTTCTATCAATTGCTTGTTGTGTATTTGAACAGGTTGTTGATAAAATAATTTCCGTTAGCACTGTTTACATCACGTTGTTGTTATTACTCAATGTCCTATTTTTTCATTCAATGATGTATTTGTGTGAGGAGCTTCCCCCCCATCTATTACATTAAGTAAATTGGTGTCGAGTTAACGACTTTAACGCCATGACGCTAAAGCCATTAACGCGCGTGAACGCACTGCCACTACTGATTCTTTTTACAATAATTTTCCAAACGATGTCAGCACCACCAACAAACTAGCAAAATTATATTCCAAAAAATACACGACTAAATTGCGATTCCACCCTTTTATATAAATATATATTTTCCCTTTACTTCACTTTTCATCACTGATTCTTAGCAACGCCACTTTAGGACCGCCGCGCCGTCTCACATATATACTCAAGTACTAATGTGTAACGAAGAAAACGAAGAAATTAAAGCGACAACTCAACGTTCTATCAGAACTTTGAAGTTAATGTAGCGTAAAACGTCGTTTGGTATCTTCTCCACATCGCCAAACCCTCCCACACAACCCTTCTTCACTTCTCCAACAAATACTATTCACCGTATTAAACACAATATATTACAGTATACACATTGTAGGAAAAGCAAAGTTACGAGACATTTATATATTATAGAAAAAAATTTTTTTCTTAATAATATTCGCTTAAAAGCAGAACGCTAAACAAAGGAGGCGTATGGTAAAAATTTACGAGTTAAACGTCGTATATAGTTTTGCATAGATTTGGAAACAAATATTTTCATCCGCCTCTTTCATACATAAAAGTATTTTATACTGCAACTGCATTCGTCGAATAATGGCCCATTATTCTTATCGGGTGTCACATTTAATGTAAAACATAAATCGCGATTCACTATGTACGACTAAGTTATACTGTACTGAAGATATAACATTGCATAGTTATACTACGTACAAATACATTTGTCAAGATTATCCTTGGTGAATTCAGTTACAGTAGTTTACAGCATGTTAAAATCAAAAAAAAAAATTATCAATCTCTTCAACACGATGACGAAGTAGACTGTAACAAGACGATAACAAATTGTTTACTTGATTTAATACAAATAGTTTCTCAGCTATATCATTGTCAATTAAACTAAAGTTTCTGCAATTTCAAACATTTAAACGATATAAAGTCAAACAATTTAAAATTTTATATTTTGCATTCCATAATACATGTCCTGTAATGTCTACAATTATATTACATTAACTTTATATCAATACTTAATCATTTATTTACCATATGATGTACTGTTTACACCAAAACCGAAACTAACACAGTAATTTCCTTAAACAAAAAATAACCAATTGCAATATCGTATTGCTACATTGCGTTGTGCTAATTGTGCAGTCAATTTGAAGTCATCCTTTACATTTTCTTTCAATTCAAAATTCACTTAAGTTGAGATAATTAACGTCTAGAGTCTAGACGAAACGGCATGTTAAAACACTCACAAATAACTTCCAGAACATAATTTCTAGACAATATAGTGCATACTGTACATGAAAAGTCTCTATTAATTGTGAGCACGATATATTATTGAAAGTATCATGCATCTAAAAAAAATCATCGTTGATGATATGAGGACAAAATCGCTTCAATATACGGTAATAGTATCAAATAATAAAAATATTGAGAGAAAAAAAAAGAAAGGGCAGGCGTAATAAATAGCTGCCGCTTCAGAAGCAAAAATCAAGAAAATGCACTCTAATCTCTTTTCGCAATCCATAAATTTCAACTGCTGTAAAAGCTGTGATAATGATGTATGCTCTTTATTATACAGGGCGAGATAAAATCTACATTTCAATAACTATATTTCTAGTAAAAAAAAAATTGCTAACTTTATATACTGTACTTTTACTGGCGTTACACGAGTTCTAGAAATGAGTTTAGTTATTATAATCTCGTTCAATTTATATAAAGAGATTGTGTTTACATTTCTCTCGCTTTGTGAGTGCATTTACCAATATATAAAAGTTGCAAATCGATTTACGTCCACCCTGTAACTCCATCAATATTCCATCATGCTCATATACTGTAGACACACACATACTGTATAATATTATATCCAGTGCTTTTATGTTTCCATATGTAGCCAATGAATGCATATTCGGCCTATATAAACACGATTTTCCCCCAATATAAAAGTCGTTAAAATAGAGTACAGATAATCTAAAAAGGTCTTTCTCGTCATCATCATCGTCTTCATCGATTTCAATTTTAATAACCTCGCATAAAAAACTCGACAATAAATGTCGATTAAAACAAAGCAGAGCATGTTTGCCTCAAAATCTCAATGCCTTTTAAAGTTTTACGAGAATAAGAAGAAAGGAAAATAAATAAATAAGCACACTGATCCTCAAGCGGTTAAGCTTTGTATAACCTTTAAAAAAAACATAATGCTACAGTATAAAAGCTCACATTTCCTATAAAATTTGATAAAAACAAACCAACGTTATGGTAATGCTATTGGCACATTATGTTGTCGTACAAGTAATCATAAAATAAATAACAAATCCATTTTAAAACGTCACGCTGTGTCTAACAAGTAAAAGTTAATTGAAATTTTTGCCCCCTAATAACTTTGCTCGAGGAAAATGAAAATTTCAATTTTCACAGTATTGCATATAACCAGAAGCAAATTTAACACGTACTAATTCAATTATTAAAAGTTAGAAACCAAAAAGTTAATAGTGATGAAACTAGGGGTTCAGCAAATAAGGTAATAATTGAGTAACCAAAAAAATAATTGATTTTATAACTCGATAAAATGTCACGCCATCTTCTCTGACTAAAACTCCTCACAATTGTTAATCACTAATTAGTCGCTGTTTAAATCTAAGAAATTTCTTCCAAAAAGACAGAAAGTGAAATCGACACCCAACTTGAAAATCACTTTTAAAACCGACTTACACTTCTCATTAATTACAAGCTTTAATTAAAACAATACGAAGGCGTCACAAACTCGATTCGCTTCAACGTCAAATGCGGTTTCAATTTATTTTTCGTTTCGTTTGTAGACTTCTAGGCACCACGAAAACAACTAAGAATCTCTCCTTACCCCCTAAACCACTCTTTCTTGAAGAGCAACACCCATTAATTTGCCAATTACATTTACTTTAACTATAGTAATCTTTATAGAAAATTTGAAAGATGACACAACCTTGCCCGTTCACTTATTATCAGTGTCATCTAAATCATTAATGTCTGACATCATCACCAACATTAGTCTTCCTACGTACGGTATATTCTCGACTTTTAATTTTCTACTCTTCTATCATTTCCCAAAGTCTTACGCTCCGTCTAATATTTAAATCTTCTAACTTATATACAAAAATATGTATGAGCCACAAACATATAATCAATACGTAGATGTTTCTCTGGTTATTTCTCTTCACTCCCTTCCCTCACCTCCCAGTTCCCTTCCTTTCAATCAGCTAAAATGTCATCCATTCCAGTTCCACCTTGCACTTATGAACCCAACCGGTTATATCCATCATCCATTTCAAATGCCCTAACAGTACGACACCCGGCTGGAAATTCAGTAGTAACATGACACAAAATGGCACATAACACACACGTTTTTGCTTATCAAACTTATTACCGTTACCATAACTAATATAAAGTACATTGCGTCATAGCTAAACAGGCCTTTGAAGCACCACAGCAACAACATAAATCATTAAAACTCTAAATAAACATTATATTAATTAAATGCAGCATAATGCAGAATTTTCGTATTATAATCTAAATAATAATGATTTTCTTAGCAATTAATAATGCAGCAGTTTGCCTTGCACATCAGAAATTATCCGAGAAGAAACTGCTGACCTCCTAAAATATAATTCTGTCATTAAAAGTAAATAAAGACGTTTGTATTATTGTTACAGTTTTCATCCTTGAATATAAATATTTAATAGCGCTACGCATCTAAATATCGATAAAATTAAAGTAGAAATAATGAGAAACATTCGCACTAAACTGCTACTGACCCACTGATAGATTTAATATATTTTAGAAAAAAAATCTCAACTCATCTTTTATTTATCAACTTAATCAAATTTTTGCAGTACTTTTCTAATATCAAAACATTATCTTAAGCAATGCTATTTTAATATTAAAAGTTATTAAAAGAGTACTGTACCTCAAATGATTTTGTTTTTCTTCACGCAATTATTCATAAATGACAATAGTATCATAATTTATTTATACTGTTAACATGATAAGACTAAAAGCGAGAAATCTGAAATGCAATCATCTAGAAAAATATTTGAATTTAACCCAAAGTATAAATTTCAACGTCAAAAAAAACTTTTTCCAACACGAAATACAATTGTAATAAATGCTCAAATAACCTCATAAATTTTGCAAAGAAATATTTTCAACTATTTGCTCTTTGCAAGACTTTAATCACTTTTACATTACAATTTATTCCGAAGCAAACGTAAGAAAAAACGTTTCGTCTCGTAAATTTTGCTTATATAAAGGTACAACACAAATGTTTTCCATCACATAAATTTTTGATGTTTGAATGTAAAAATAAATACAGAAACTTAAACGGTCAGAAAAGACAAAATGACTAATGACATTATAATGGATTTCCTTTTTTGCAATTCGCTTAATGTACTTATAGAACTGACAGTCATCATTTCAGTTTAGTTATTATATATAAAAAACGCTATAGACTGAAACTAGGCTCAGTTTCCACCTACAAAGCCCTCCACCATTCACTCCACTCCCATCAAAACTAACCACCCACATTGTTATATCTCACCATTTTTCTTTATATATTTTTTCCCCACTCTTATACCACACTAGCACTACGGGCACTGCCACCTCATCCACCTCTCTCCCTCTCAGGGCTTTCAATTTATGACTTCACTTTTGCGAGTTCACTGTCGACAATAAATTTTATTACACAAACATCACCAGCATGTATAAGAAATAGTAAAGAGCAAAACTGTATACAGAAAGCTTTAGATTAATGCATCGTTTATATTCCCATCTGAAATACGGCCATGATATACGCGTACATCCCTTGTATGTAAAATAGCATATTGTGTATACTGTATACGCTATATAGAGTAGAATTGTGAAGTGTGAGTATATACAAATATGCTCTAACACAATATGAAATAGACAGATCTATAACTGACGATGCATAACGATTAAATAACGACGTCAAGACATATGGCAATGACGTTTCTGTTGACTTAGACTAATAAAAATGCACAATAAAAGACTGAAGCGTGGACTTTATGATCAAAACTTACTTTCCCGTTTCAGTATTTTCACTAGCAAAAGAAAAAAAGCTACTAGATATTCACTTGTTAATAAAAACCATCAAATTTATTTCAAAAACTTAATATTGAAGTGAATGATGGTTATGGGAATAGCATTTTTAGAAGCACAAGGCAAAGAACAATTAACCGATTGAAAGCTAAAAACTCTTCAAAAAAAAAGCCAGAATCTATTTTTGTTAAATAAATTTACATTAATATTCATTATAAATATAATTACATATTCCAACAAAATGTTAAACTAGGTATTTTAAAATAAAGTAAGACTATAAAAGCCCAAAATAAATTGTAGTATTCAGTTAACCGTTAAGAATGACTTCAAAATCTTCATTAATAGGATTTGAACTTGACAATCGATAAGATTAACAAATGAAAATCCGCCGGCTTATATTCTCAAATCAAGCTCAATTAAATATTATCAGTAGACCCTAAAATTTTGAAAAACGTCACGCTAACATTTCCCTGTACGACACATGCAGTCCTAATTATCAAGATAGAATAATCCAACATCACCACTACACCACCAAGCAAGTCCATCACATTTCTCCAATCCTTTCCAACCCTCCTCACATCCCCATCCCCATCCCATCCCATTCCTTTCCAATCCACTCCAAAACGTGACAATAAACCTCTTGTTAAAATAGGCACGCTTGACAAGTATCTGAAAATAATTTACCATAGCAACTTATAGGTGGAAAAAATTATATACAACGAGTGAGATAAAGTTAGAGAAAGCTTCGCATAAGCCTATCATCGGTTTTAAATAAAAGAGATTGTGACATGCCGTCGACTTTTTTAAGGGTCTCAATTCACGGTTACACTCCCGTAAAATGAATGACTTGTTGTCAAGAAATGAAAATTTGTGCTATATCTTTAATATGATAGCTATTTCACGTTCAAAGTGGATTTAACAAGTCCAATCCAAACAACGAAATCTAGAAGGTTATAAAAACTATTATTTTTTTTCTTCTCGTTCTTACAGAAGTAAGCTAGAGTTTCAGACAAGCGTTTATTATAAATATGCAAGAATAACTAGCTCGACAGGATTTAGTGTCAAGCATTTTTATAATGAACTGTCACTTAGAAGATGTTTCTTACAAAATATTTGATAATAAAAATGAACGATAATCCATCGATGCCGTGTGTAAAGTCATTAAAACGAATATCGAAAATTCTCCAGGGTAACTAATAACTTTTGAGATTGAACTTTAAGAAAGCAAAAATCCTCTTTCTCCAACATATTTTTCTTACGCTTGAGTTTCAGACTTTAATAGAATTCGTAATAAATTACAGCGTGTAGAATTAGTTCAACCGACGACTTTTGTTTCATTAATTACAGTTGCTTACAAAGAAAACTACCAGCAAAGAGGTCATTTATGTCAACGATGGACGTCTGAGAACTCAAAATAACAGAAGAGGAAAAAAAATTAGTTTCCAACTAAATTAGCATATGGTATAAACGGCAAAGTTTACGAAACAGTACAACACTAAGCCATGGATGAACTGTTTGGTGAATTTCACCACGACAACAAATTGCCCATTACTCCTAAATTGCTGTGTATATATTGAGTTCCATGTTATAATGTTATTAAATGTGCTGGTGAAACTATTAGGTCAATATTCAACATGGTCGTAACAAAAATTGGCAACTGTCTGTCTATAATTTCATAGACGATAAAGGAAAATCAGCGATAACTTGGAAAAATATCCTGCCAAGATCAAACAAGTCAATCGATTATTCGTCTCCTGCTTTAAACACTTTTCCATTGAAACTAAATTTGTTAGCTCTAAGTTATTGAATTTAAAAAAAACATAATAGTAGGTTAAACTCAGTATGATGACAAGAGCTACTTGATGGATCGATATAACTATTCATAAGCAAAAGAAACAAATGTCATCATTTTGCAAAGTCACCAATTAAAAGTAATTTTTAACATTAATTATATGTACGTGTAATAATAACTGTCGGGTGCTTACATAAAAACAAGCTTCAAAAACTTTAACTATAAATTTATCATTGCAAAAAAAAAAAATTTGTACCGTTTTCAAAATTAAAAGTTCTTTTTTGTCTACATTTCAGTAAAGCGAAATTTTCAATTTACGTCAAGCCAAACAACTAATTATGCTATGCGACTACAACATTAATCATTTTAATCATTAACCCATCAGCTAATTAACTGAAATGACGTGCCAATAAAGTTTTTTTTACTTTAATGACAGTCAAATTGATTTCTTCTTATGGGATACACAATGAAGTTGATTAAACAATCTATCATTTGCATTAATTTTACCGTTTACAAATTAATGCCGTGCATAAAAAACGCTAGGAATTCGAGAGAGTATTATGAATCTCGAAGCAATATTCTTACATTAAGAGATGTGTTTCCACTTGGAAATAACTTCTGAAGAACAAACTTAAAAAACATCCCAAGTTCCCATTAAGTGCAAATATGTGCTCTAAATTCTCTGAAGTCTTTGTATTTCGCTTTGCTTTCATTTTATTTATAGATAGGTCTCACACTCTCAATTTTCTATTTTCTTTCTCTTTTTTTTCATCCTTGAAATCTAGCCTTCGAAAAACAGCGTGTATAAATTAAATATAAGTGGTATCGATTGGAGTCGAAAAGTCTCAAATGCTCACTTTGTCAACATAAAGAACAATATAAAACGCAAATAAAGACTTTTCATATAAGTTAGTATCTATTACAACAGTTAAAAAAAGATGAAACCCATTTTAAATAAATCCAATGGAATGAACATCTTCATTCAAATACGCAAAAATTCTAATAAAACAAAAGTAAATAATTATAACATTGTTAAATAAGATTACTGTATGTTACCAGAAATCAAGAACCAAAATGTTAAATTTAGCTTCTAATTAATTACACTGTATTCACATTTTCATCACTCAAACGATATATTTAATACCATCATGAAAAATAAATGATTGTTAATAGTGGTCAGTGTTAGTTAAGTCAACAAAATAAAATTTGATACTTCTATCGTAGAAGTGACACACGCGTCCAATAAATAAATGATAATAAAATAAACATCCACTCTTATCTTCTTCTTTGGACTAACAATTCACGTAATACCCGTGCATTTTCTGTGTCCGTCTATGCATTTGGTTCAATGTTGTTATTCACCATTACGCAAAAGACAGACGCTCTCAACAAGCGTTGTGCACGCAATTTTATCACGTAAAATATTCACTACGTGACAACTATTCTGGCCTAATAAACAATGTCCTCACAAATTCAAAGTCCCTACCCTTCAATTGGACAGCTTTACTTTCACTACTAACGCTGTAAATACAAACATCAACTTTTCTACTATTTCGTATGTATTTTTTCTTTCAACTTAACAAACTATAAACACTTGTATATAAAAATTGAAGAATAAATACACTGCAGGCACGCTCGTTTGCCTACGCTATGTTTAAAGTTGTTTTTGACAAACACTTTTTTTTTCTTTACCATATCTACTTTATCTATAAAAAATAAAGAACTTTCTCTAAGCATAAGAAATAACGAAATGTTCAAGTAGTGAATGACGGGGAATGACAACAATGGCAACTTGCTCTAAATTATTAACCACCAGTAAATCTTTTCCATTTTCAGCAGCACAGCGCCCTCTTTTATTCTTTAAAAAAAAATAAGTTGTACACAAGAGTTTGTAAAAAAAAAGCGTAAGAGATTTTGGTATCCACAACACGCGCAGATACTGCAAAGCACATCATAAAGACGACGATGATAAAAGACCAAACTTTGTAGTAAAATTTAGACTTTTTCGATTGCAAATAACGAAGCAAAACTTCACCGATGACATTCATTGACGAAGAAAAAGATAATAGAAAACCTTGTCAAAATGCCAAATACATTAGATCAATGTTTTCTAGATAATTGAAGCAGTTTGTTCATGACGGATTGTTAAAACTTTTACAAAAATATTAAAACTGTACTAAGCACACACATATTCCTATTCAAATGTTAGTCTTTGTAATGTACTGTTTTCCTACAATTCTAATTGGTTTTTTTTTTTTTTTTAGGTAAGATGGCTCGTTTGGATTACAAAGTTAACTAAATTTATAACAACACAGGTAAACAACCTATGTTTAACAAACTTAAAATAAACAAACTTTTTATGTAAAATTATACTTGATAAAAGAAAGACTTGCACCCAACTTCAAAAGTAAATATATGGAACTATGAAGTTCACTCTTCACTGTACCAACAAATTAAAAAAAAACTCTGCATCGATATTAATCATTTACAAACGAATTCACGTATGGTAACCCCATCATTAACCTATAGTTATTCCACTGATCACATGTTTAACACGAAACACCACTGGATATAACTAGACTAAACACGGATCTCTTCTAAAGCAAAAACTTTAAGGTTGCTTAGCAACTACAACCGATTTATCTCCACCACTTTCATTTCTATATGACCCGTTTTATTTTGTATTCGTACTAAAAAAGCTTACAGAAAAAAATTACATATAGACCAGCGCAAAGTGTCACCGTAGACGCTGCGCTATGTTGCGTTGAAACATATTCGTGCATTATTATATTGCAGCAAAGCTATCAAATTAAATGTCAACATTCGTTTAAATTGAAAAGCTCAGCTTAGTTACTTCACCTACGCTTCTTACATTCCTTTTCATACACAGAAATCTCTGGCAAACTCGATATTTTACTACAACCACTACTTAATTCAAATAAAATTACAAAGACAAATAATTTATTGGCCATCAAATGTAACTTTTAGAGCCACTTTCATTCATAAATTAAATTTTAATGGTTGTTACCATCTAGTAATTTAATTATCGTTATAAACTTATGCTTTGTTTACTTAAGTTATGTTATCCATCACATAGCAAGTTGATTAATTTGCCGTTAATTTTAATAAAAATTAATTGTCACTTCATGCAACTATTACGCGACACTGTAGTACTGATAATTAACACATTGGGACCTATACATAGACTTCTGTACATAAATTACTTGCTGGTAAATAATCGCTTCAGATTTAGATAGCAAAGTGTTGTATAGGAAATTTCCAAATTGTTCAAAGCCGGTTTCTTACACTAGTTCCCTCTTAACGCAGCAATCATTCAAAAACCTGTGATATGCAATGGTGTCGATTTCTCATCTCCTCAATCTCCATCCTTGTAACTTTATCCCGATATAAAACTACGCAATATATTATTATAACCGTAAACGAATACGGTACACTCATCGTCAGAGAATATATTAGCGTTCAAACAACAAGTAAATGCTATTACAGTCTCCAACGCAAGATTTATATAACAATTTTTTATACTTATACTTTCAACTACGATAGACGCATAATAGAATTACCAAAAGTTTTTATTTAAAACTTTAAACAAAAAAACTTGCACAGCTTATTATACCCTTACGTTCACTGTAATAAATATTCGTAAAAAAACTCAAAACCTTCAAGTCATCCCATGAGCTACATCAATTATTTTACACAACTAATTTACATGAAAAGTGATACAAACATTAATATTTATTATACCAAAAAAAAAGTTTTCAGTAATAATAAATATCATTATTCATCGCTAAGAAAAACATTTTGTTAAGCACTTTCAATATTTAAAAAAATCCTTTAAGATTTTTTTATTTAAAACTGAACAAATAACTCAAAGTATGACATATTTTTAAGTTCAGAAAGTGGCTACATTCAGAAAAATTATTCACATACTTTTTACGACATTATTTTGACAAGCAAAATTTATAGTTAACTTGTTATCACTTCAATTTAGAATCTGGTTTTATGGTTAAAGTATTTCTGCACGAGTTACAGTATAACCGTGGCTATATTATTATAACTGGCTATTGCTCATGTACCATAAAATCGTACATGTCGACAGTAGAATAATAAACATAAAACAAAGAATTACAGCCAAAAGTTAGTAAGACCAGCTTTCATACAGCTCATTAATAGTTAACGTTAGCTCAAATTAGCTATTAAAGGTTCGAAAAGCTTTGGGCGTAAAATAATAACGTCAGTCAAGTGGAAGTTAGGAAATACAAGAGCAACTAAACTTATATTTTCGTAAGTTAACAAATTTGCCGACAAAACAGAAATAAAAATGTTAAGAGAAGTTCTCCTTTCAGCTTTAAGAGAGAACAAATTTAGTTCGCTTCAATAATAAAACACGTCGAAAATGGCTTCATTTGAATAATTTCGGTGCAGAAAGGAGGAAACGACGTCCTCACCAACCACTTGCGAAGTTTTGTGCAATCGTTTTACCATTCGTCACTACTCCCACTAGTCTGCCCATCAAATAGGCAAAACTAGATTAAAGGACTTTCAACCAGTTAAAAGAAAGAAAAAATTATGTTTGGATGGGTGAGTGTCGAATTTCCCATTCGGAAATTCCGGTTTATACCCGCCCATTTCGCTTTGTATCTCGTACGAATAACGTTTTCCACCATATTTCTTCTCCACTCTTCTCTTTCCGTTCACTTTATCACAGTTTGTCTTTATTGATTTCACGGTCGAAAAATTTTGCGACCTGTTCTTTTTTTTTATTCAAACTTTTTTGGTTGCTGACAGGGTACATGCACCTTCATTCGACTGTTCTGAACACGTTTTATATACCGTACGAGATAGAAATCTTCAACACACACAGCCAGATTAAGGGGGAAAAAAATTTCACAGATTTGGACGATGAAATAGTCAACTTTGTCTTCAAGTTAATGAAAAGTTACGCTCTTATAAACACAACAACATTTACTAATATTAAGTGATAATACTTTGGACGAGGATTTTATACAAGAACATCCACATACATATTCTGTATAAAAAATGAATGTTTGTTTTTCTGCGAGTGGAATCTTGTGATTACAAAACCATCACACAGCAGTATAACTTTTACGATTATTTGTCATCATTTTTATTTATATAGTGAGACAAAATAAAAACAATATAAAGTTTCGACAACTCTTTATGCAAAAGCGATATACTGTACAGCACTGTAGCAACTGTAATTTGTTTATCCGTTGGTGGATGACATCAAATAAAGTAGAGAACATAAAAGATAAAGAAATAGTATAGGGAGGAAGGGAGATGAAAGGAAAAAAACCAGTCGAAATAGATTCAATGTGGTCAAACCAGATAAAAACAAAACGCAATTTTCCTTTCAATTTCAATTTTTGCTCGATGGTGGTCCCTCATCTCTCAAATATCAAGAGTCTCGACGGAATTCCAGCAACAAGAATGAAGCACATGTATGTAAAGCCATCTAGAAAATAAGCAGGAGGACCCAATACACAGTATATACAGACGTGGTACGATCAATTTCATCCTTTGCATCTTCAGATCAAAAACTGAAAATCCGATCCTTTCATGTCGAAAGCATTTTCATTCACCTTGAAACAGACCTCAATTTCAGTTAATAAAAAAATTTCTTATCGACCCACTTGACGTTCAGAGCACCTTTAATGAAAGCTAGAAAATTTTTCAACGAGTAAACAAAACTATATCGAAGTTAGGGCCCCTGAAAATAATTCTCCAAATTAACTCACTATAACAACAAGGTTGAGTACTCCTTTTATACCGCATAATATCGATTTTGAAGCTTTCAACTACAAGTGCAACTACTGTGTACAACGAATATTACGCTAGAAACAATGCCCGAAGGTCAGCACTAAGTTAAAAGTATCCGTTACATAAGCATGCAGCAATGAAAACAATTTTCACAAAAGACCATGTTCACTATTAGATAAAATAACAATAGATAGAAAAAAAAGCTCGTTTTGCACACACATACAAAACTCGAAAAACACTTTTTCACTCTTTCCAACAGCTAACTCATTGTTTTCAACGCCAAACTTTATCAAATGACTGCACTTTTATTTATTAAAGACTCTCATTAAAAAAAAGAGAGGGTGCTCAAGTCATTAGTTTGTAATTATTACCTATCACGCCTTGTTTTTCCTCTGTAAACAAAGATCATATCAAATGACATGCCCTTACTTCCAGTTACATCAGAGATTTGCTTTCAAGTGATCATAATTTCCTGCATTTATGCGTCAATGACACCATCAGGAATACCATCAAAAGTATCACGTATACTTATGTTCTTACAGCTATGGATTCTGAAGGATTATGGAATCTACTAAATTTAGTATTTTAAACACAAAATGTCAACATAGTTAAATTCATATAAGAAATTGACTAAAACGAACTATTACCATGAGTAGAAAGCATTTTTAACGCTCGTCTTAGGAGCTATTTTCCATAGGTGCGCCATTGAGTATAAAGCACAGTAAAATACTAGTCAAGAAAAATCAATGTTAATTCAGTTGAATGGTTATTTAATCGCATTTCCTAGCATTAGAGTTTTATTACGCTATTCTGGGTACAGTATCTACAGTACAAACAACCGACAAACAGTGAATCATTCAAACATTGAATTCTTTTATACCAGAACTTTATAAAAAAATTCAATATTTTTATTTTAAAATTCAACTCACTCCAATTCCTATATCTCGCAAGTGACGTAATGCTGAAAAATACAGCATATAACTTCGATTCGTCTATTTGATTGCAAATGTAATCACTTGGGACGTAACAGTATTAGAAGTTGCAACCCATGAAATGTTCGCTCGTATACAACAAACTTAAACGTAAAAATACAATACTGTACCCATGTACATCTAAAACTTGCCATGTTCCGATGGTGATAAAACAAACTCTCCGCTTAAATTTATTGCCTGAACGTCTCTACTCTCACGTTGCACAATCTATGCCCACAAGTCGAATCAAAATCAAGTACACCAGCTAAAGCAAAACACTACAATAAGTATGCAGCAGCGTGTAGTTGCGCAAAAGGATTTACTAGCAAACATTTTTCTCTGCCACTGTCACTTTCATCTCTCTCTTGTATTTCAAAGTCTTATCTAACTGCCATTTCAATACATTCGCATAAATATATGATGCTGTGAGTCAGCTTCGTTATACGAATACCAACACGCAGTTGTCAGTGTATACTAAACATAAAGTCGGTTAAGATTTTTTTTTCTTCCGATTTTTTTTTTCAAATAAAAACACACCAAACGAGTGAAAAGGTAGACATTTCACTTGCAAACATTTACTGCATGCTATTTCCCAAACGGCTCCTTTATTCTTCACCGACAACACCTAATATAAAGTTTCCTTCATGGTATATGTATTATTACCTACCATACAGACAGTTATATAGATGCGATGTTACTGGCAAATAATGTGTTATGTACACTAGTTTCATAGATGTATATAACACCTTGGTATGTTTGTATATATCATAGCCTTGTCTATGTCGTAATATGTAACATATACGGTATACTGTAGTCTTTGTATACACTGTACTGTACTGCAATCGTCAGCTAAAGGTCGTCTATATCTACTGCACATCCTCAACCAAACGCACTTGCTTTATACAAAAAAAAAATGAAAAACGGAACTGGGGACCAAATTTTCAATTTAACCATAATACCAAAATATAAAGCGTCCTTGATATACGAACCGACATATAATATATATTTATATATGGTAAAAAGTGAAAATGTCATCCAATGATCCCACTTTTCTCAACGCGGAAAAAATTGTGAATCTGATTTTTAAAAATATCGACAAAAGCATAGAAAAACAAATAAAAATAGTGAAAAATATTGACGATCATATAACGTTGCCATCAATAACAATAAAGATGACAGCCGAATTTTTCGGTTTTTCTTTCTTCGATTAAATCATGCAAACTAAACTTCCCATCAACACTAAATTTACAATTCTTTGAAAGCTACTACGATTATTTTATCAAAAATAAATACAGTATTTGTTTTTATGTAAATCTAACAAACATGCTATTAATAAAACGATTAATTAACTATAATTCTTTAAGAATAATGTTTTCTAATACATCGCCTACAATGTTTCTAAACAAACACAGTAACTAGTATAACTTTCTTAAAAAACTTTTTGGCTAATTAAAGTAATTTCTTGCCTGGAGCTACTCTGTTGTTTTAAGTTTAAAAAACCACTGCAGTATAAAAACATACTATACTTTTAATTGAGCCCTTAATTAAACAAATAACGAAAATTAATTACATTAAAATTTAAACAACAAGTTCATTACTATGTATAACGAATAATACAATACGAGTTGTTTTGCATGTTAATAACAATTAACCGCAAAATCCTCAAGATTAACTAGCAAATTATGATTACCCCATCCATATTCCATCTCCATTAAACAAAAATGACATCCAGTTACTTCACAACATGCAGCTTAGTCTGCCCTTGGCGTCAAATGTCGGCAGTGTTTTAAACTTCTTAATAGCACATTTCTACTAATTATTACACGCATGGCTCACTTATATTAATATGCAAATGATGCTATGTTTTTACCACCTACAGAGACGAGATATTTCGTTGTTATACATACAGCTTACTTATTCGACTGCTACTTTTAAAACCATGCAATCTTTACGACAGAGTGCACATACATACTGCTTGGTTATTAATTAATAAATTAAAAGAAAATAATTTTTCACAATGCAATTTCTTAGAAAACCCTTATTTTTTTCCCCGCAACCAATAAATACTCGTAGATATTAAATGCAACCGTTACAGTGACATTAAACGCTTACAACATGTGCAATCTGGAAAAGATATTTCAAACAGACCAACAAAATAGAAATAAAAAGCTTAAATGTTTTGTTGGTTTTATAACGACTACAGAAATTTCATTTGTAACACTTTTCGGATGACCTAAGTGACCCTAAAAAAAACACAAGGTTTTGAGTAACTATTAAGCAAACTGCCATTTCACTGAGTGCTTATATGCGCAATGCTGCGCTGAATGATTGTAAGGGGAGTAGGATAGTAAAAGGCGCGATGACGTGACCTTTCCGGGTTGAAAGGGGTCATTTCGACATACATTTCCCATAGTCAGATGGATAACGTAGTTGAAACAAGAGACAATCTTGTATCCGCCTCATATCTTACTACGCCCATAGCTCGACACAGACTAGACAATCACTCTGTATACATCTTTTAATATGTTAGAAATAGCTCGCTGAACATTCAAATGTGATGTTAAAGTTTACTGGATACACTCATAGTCTTTGCATGCTCGAATTCCCTCTCAAATTCAGCCCAGTGCAGTTCGCATTCTGACTTTATACAGTATGTTCTCCAATCACACAGAGATATTAGCATACGTGTTATTCAACAGCTCTTGGAAGTGTAAATAAATAAGTAAAAAAACATGTCTACACTGAACTCGAGGGAAAATTTGATTTTCCTCTTTTAAAAGCATCCTGCCCTCTCTCTCTTAATCTTAATTACGTAAACCCGTATTTAGAGACTTGTTTGTGCGTACACACACACTTGCAAATTAGAAAATTCTCCGCCGAGAATTCTCAATAGAGATAGCATTAATTCACTTGCCAGGTCTGAACGGACTAGTCCTGACGATGTTTTAACTCCTAACAGTAACGTAAATCTGAAACTCAATAGAACAAAAAAATTCCATCATAGTAACATCAGAATTACTTTTTATTAAACATTATTTTTTTACTCCTAACTATACGTTTTAATTATAACATATACTACATTAATTAATCATTATCTAGCCAAAGGATAATGTTTAAACTTCGATACTAAATACTCTAGAAATTTAATAAAGACCGAACTTTTTCAAGTACTGAACTTGTAAGAACAAAAAATTAAGTAATCAAGCCCGACTTTTCAAGATGGTATATGTATTTAAATCCAAAAGAAAAGAATTCTAGCGTCTCTGACAGTGTAACTTGTTTCCCTTTATAACAAAATGCAATAAGAAAACAGTTTCTTTTAAAAAGTAAAATCAGCAGATACGATTCGTAATAAGTTGACTAAAAAACTAAGAAAAATAATAATTTCGCTTTTAGTACTCTGTGCATGCTCTTGTCTCTTCAGAAAAAAAAAATCTTGAAAAAAATGAATCCTTTCCAAATCATTAAGAAACCGCTCAACATGTCATGAACACAAAAAAATAATACAATTTCATAGATGGAGAAAAAAACTGAAACGCAAGGAAAATGCATCATTTTCTTTCTTTAAAAAAATTAAAGCTGACACGATTATTTGAAAGAAGAAAAACATCCAATATGCTTCTAGTTATTTGCATAATTATGAGATAAATAAGATTAATTATAAAAATTATTTCCAATGTGTAATTAAATATTTTGTTTGCACTTTATCAAACTCACTCTTACTGTATTTATAGAATTAAAACAAAATGTAAAAAAAAACCATTACTTCAAATAGTATTTGACATTGGGTACCTAATTTAATTCTAAGTTGATCTATAATTAAAAGGCATCACTAATGGGAATTAAAAATTAGTTTTACAGCAAAACGTAATACCATGCTAATAAAAAATAATATAAAAATAAAGTTTAGTCAAATAAACTTTATAACAAAAAATAAAAGAAATGTAAGTTGAGTTTTAGAAAGTTTTCAACATGGTTTATATTTCATTTTAATTAAATTTTTCCTTATAATCGGCTAATATTTCTGCATTAAGATTTTAAAAATACTGTTTAAATATAGTTTTAACATAAAAGTAAGTAAATATGCAAGCAGTTTCTTCAGTCAAAATTGATAAATTCAAAATAAAAAAATTAAAAAAAATCAATTCAATCATGGCTGACTAAACTAAAGCAATAACGAAATTATAATCAATGATGTATCTTCAAAAATAGCACAATGCCCGTTTTTGTTCAGTTTTGAATTTCATTTATATAAAAATTTTAATCTAGTAAAAAAAAAGACTCCGGTAAAGAATAACAAAGAGTTTTTCTTTCAGTTTCATTTTTCATATTACAATGGAAGATTGTCTCATCATCTTCCAGACAACTTCCTGATATCATTGTTTCATCGATTTCTTTATTTAATTACATTATTTTCTGTTAGTCTCTCGGTAAAATAATTATTCTGCAGAGAAATCACTAACGAAATATTACTATTTCTGACAGCACAACATACAGTAAAGTACAGATAATGAAAAGCTTCATTTCCAACAAAAACCCAGTTAACAATAGCGGTTTGCCAAATGTTGCATATGCATGCTCATTCGTTTTAGATTTACACAATCACGAGCATCAATAAATAATAATTTACTTATTAAATTTCCAGAAAATAAGTAACTAGGCATAAAGGAAAAATATGCAACTTTGTAAAACACAAATTTAACGAGGTACTACATACTCTAATTAAAATTCAGCTGTTTAACCTTTTACAAACAATTTTATATTTTTGCATGATAAAAGATCAATCGACGATTGCACATCAATAGTATGAAATCCCATAAAAAAGATAAATACGTCAATAAAACTAGCTTTTATGAAAAATATATTAACTGCTATGCCCATAAGTAACTTGTACAGTAATACCAAGTAAATAAATCATAAAATCCATTATGATGATAAAATATCTAAAGCAAGTCTCCATAGTAACATTAAACAGTTTAATACACTTTCTAATAATCATAAAGCATATTTTTGCAGTTGTCTGTGTTGAATCGTCAATCTCATTTTGTAAAAAGAAATTTAAATGATTGTCAAATTTATAAAACTTGCATCGTCTGGTGCGCCAAATGAAGTGGAGAAGAAGAAAAAAGCAAAGCCTTTATCCGGTATATTTGACCATAATAAAAACAAACAAAAGCATACCGTCCAACGTCGACAACTAAAATCCTATAAAATATGATTCAATTCCCATATAAACTGCAGAGAAAATCCATCTTTAGAATTTTTTTCTGCTAACAATTCTCCATTGGATTCATTTATCAAACGCTCGTACAAATCCTCTCATCTATTTTAAAATTTTCGAATTGAAAAAGAAAGGAGAAAAGAAAATTGAGAGAAAAAAATTCGAAGCTTTGATAAAGGTCAAATAAATACGAGTAACCCTCAGATAAGCATACAGAGCAGCAGTAGAAAAGTTTGTTCAAAAACTTTTTTTTTCTTTCCCACTCAAAAAAGCATCTATGTTTTTTTTTATATATATTTGTTCTCATTGTTACAGAATGGGAAATGCTGAGTAGCAAGTAAACAAGATACAATAATTCTTTATATCTATTAGTGTGAAGATGATTAAAAATGATGAAGATTATAGTGAAGAAAAAGTAAAGTTAAAAAAAGTTCAGTATTAAGTAAAAAGTAGCTGAAAGTCATTCCCCATCAGCAGTTTCATCTCACACCCACTTTCAGACAATGTTTCATGATAAAACTCGACCTGTAAGTTGCAACCCCCCGTTCTTTTCTGGAATAAATGATGGCATTTCCTTCCATCCATCCGCCCCCATTTATCAATTACCAAGTCCATTTCATTACTTAAAGGAGTAGCCCAATAAACTCTCATGTAGAAGCAAAACCGTTGACAAAAAATACATAATACACATACACGTATAGCATTCTGTAAACCAATTCGTTGGGCTCGTATATATTAAATGATCCTGCAACGTTTCATCCATTTGCCCGTCCATATACACACTATACATGTACTGTACTTCAAATCAATTAGTCCTTCACATGCATTACGTTTCTTCCGTTTTTATGGTCAATTTCCAAGCTCCATATGTAAGTTAATACGTTGCTGAGTGCATAGTAGCTAACAACTGTGGAGAATTTCGTAGAAAATGGCGTATTTTACGTTATCTCTTGACAGACAGTGCATACAAGTGATGTCTTAAAATTAGGTTGCGATATATAACCCCCCTCAACAACTATGCCATCACAACTTCTATAAAGATAATAAGAGCAGACGTAAAGTGTCTTTTACCAATAATGTTGAGGTTCATATTAATCACATTACTCTACTTGCATTTCCGGTGCATATTCACTTTTATTACGAATCAACGACCAGAATAAGATGAAAGCATGGTAAAGTATAATATACTGAATAGCTACAGTATACCCAACATCAAACCATTCCATTGTACAAACAATTTAAGTGAGGAAACTTTCCCTGCAAAAATTCCCTATTGAGGAATCCTTCACTTCTGTGGCATTATCACTTAAAAACAAAGACTGTTTCTAACCAAATAATTGCTCCCGTACATTGGGATTACCAAATTTCTAGTCTTACATAAATTCAACCAAAAACGTTTTGTAAATGTCAATGAATGCATCTTCAACCAATTTCAATTTAGTTAAAAATCCATTACTGGAAATTACTATATTACATTACTTGATAACTTTACTACAACAACATCAAAAACAACTACCCAAAACTTCCCACAAAAAAATTGGCTAAAAATACAATACATGTTAAGCAAATAAATTTCAATATCAGACAGACTACTTTAATATGCAGGCACTGTTAAGTAAATAAATTTCAATATCCAGACAGACTACATTACAGTTACCGGCACTCTAACAGAACAAATTTTACATTAAAAAAAGTTAAAATTGCTGCTTTTATCATGATATTGATACACATTTAAATCTCATTGATACATCTCATATTTCTTCCATTTCTGCACAAAAAGTTAGTGTGGCTGTCGACTGCAACGCTCTGGTGATTTCAGGTGCGCATCTAAGAAGTATACGAATGCGCGTTGAATATGTAAGAAGCGCTACGTGGCATGCACTCTTCAAGCGTGAAATAAACAGTCAATATTTCATGTAAATTCGGTTGCATTTCTTTTTTTTTCTTTACATTTTTTCTTGATAAAGAAATTGCGCATGCAAATATCACGTGAACGTGTTTGTAAAACACTGTTTTATTTTCCCCCCACTTATTTTAACCTACCCTTCCCCTTCTCTTCCTTTAAATCTAACTTTTCCTCATCTCTCCCAACATAACAAGAATACATAAACTTGTACAATATGTATAATAATTTCTAACTTGTACATGCATAGACATCGTTGCATGTCTACAGCGGTTTCGTTTTCGTCCAATCAAGCCCAACAATAACAACTACTACTGCGTAACATATAAACACAGTGTGAATAAAGTAAACCTGTGCATTCCAATCCCCAAGCATAGCTTTGAGCGTGTCTTTACAACAACAACAACAACAACATGAAAGAAAAAATGAACTAGGAAAGATGCAAACGAAGAATTCTCGAAATGCAAATCCACGTGAAAAATGGGAAGATTACAAGAGATAGATGAAGGAAGAGAATAAAATTGTATTCACTTCTCAGTCATTCGCCATTCTCTTCTTTTAACATCTAAAGACTATTTTCATCTGGTATATAACTTGCATATCAGAATAGAGAAGCTGAGTGGAAGAAAAATAATAAGAATGGAGAGAGTGATTTTCTCCAATCCACGCAAATCGATGCAGATTGGGACGTGCTTTAACATCGTCTACTCAACATAATTCAGAGACGCTTGTGACAATTGAGCAAGTAAACTTAAGACTTACGTTAGCTGTCTTCTTTCAAAATAACTTTACCAAAAACTAACGCTCTGCTCTCACAAAAGCTGTCATCGATCAACACTGCGTGCTCTCTCCTTTTATCTAAAAAACCAGTATTTCAAAGTAATGCAAAGACAAATGACAGATGACAGCTCAACTGTTCATTACACGTACAGTATGATGCGATAACTAGCACTTATTCAATATCAGTCCCGCGACTGACTTTACCCTGAATTACTAAGCCCATCAACTTTTGATGCACTTCAATGGACTACTTCCTTCCACTAACAGTTTGGTAATCACCCAGAAAAAAAGTACAACTAATTGGCTATATGACTAGAACAAACGCTTTCTTCACACCTATAATTAATTATTTATTGCATAAAAACTGAACTTGTTCAAGATATTTATGCATCAGTCGTTTTTTATGAACAGTTGCAACACTTGCAAATAGACATGTCAAGCTATCTGACTACTTTGTCACTTGATTTACAGTAAGTGCAGTTTCAACGTATCAAAACACGTCAGGTGCAGCGTAGTAAGTTTGTGCTGCAGGTGAAAGCGTTTTAAAAAAATTGAAACACGTAGTTCTTTATTTTGAAGCTCGGATCAAAATCATAAACTTCTAAACCGTAAATCTGGCTTGACTAGCGCTAAAATACTCGAATTTGTAAGCAATACAACTACAATGCTACGATAAAGCTCTAAATCTTAATAAAACTTTTAAATCTTATTATGTAAAATTACAGAATCCACCATCGTTTTTGGTGTTAGAAAATAAATAAACAAGTATAATCACAGTAACTCATACTGGAAATCATAATGATAATCAAGCGCATCATTATTTTTATTGCATTGTGAACCTTTTCAAATAAATTTATTTAAAGTTACAACTCTTCTTTTTCTAATTATCCTCATTGATTTATTATTTAAGTTTCAGAGTGCAACGAAAGCACACCAATTTACATTTTACAAAAAAAAAAAAAAAAAAACACTGCAATAACTAAAAGTTTATATTGAATTTGTTTAAACTAAAAGTTCTATACCATAAATGTCAGCAGAAATAACCGCATTAAATTCTCATGTTTTAGATGCACTTTCCATTGCTTCCATTTCTATCAAAATAACATACATAAATTCGCTTATATCGGAAACATTTACATCACATTAGCTATGTCATTTCCTCGATTACAATTCAACATCAGCAAACAATCTGACATTGATACGAACTCACAACCGAGTTGCGAGATTTTATATCGTACTACAACAATGTTAGAGATTGAATTTCATGGATAGTTCATGTCAACTTCCTATCTATCTACCCTTTTTACCATTTCCCACAATTTCCTTAATGAATGGCCTTTTTATGCTAGAAGTATCAACAATAAACCGATAAAAGATAAAGACTCCAACTACTGAAATATTTCTAAACTGATGACACAACTTACAGTGCATCACCATGCATTTTAAGCCATCAAGGCTGTACGTTCACTTATTCAATTATTTATAAGATAACATCCCTCTTAAAAATAATATGAGCAAGAAAACCGATAGGATGTACAGCACTATACAGTATGTGTGTGCGGATTCGTTTTTCATAAACAACAAAGAAAAATATTAATAATAATGATGATGATGTAGCTTGTACAGAACCTTTCGATGAGAACCTTGAAACCTTGTAATAATAAAGCAAAAGTATAATGAAGAAACTAAACAAATAAAAAGTAACTATCTCATGTAAATACTAAAATACAATTATGATTATTTACGCGATTTATTACTGTTATTTAGTGCTGTCAACAAATGCAATTACCTTTTCTTATACAGTAGTTAATAATCATTGAGTGTAAAAGTTAAACAAATAATGGTGCTCATAAAACAAATGAAGCAAAACGCTGAATGCCTCCTCTTATTTCGTAAACGTTGAGCTTGCCAACAAAGCTTTCAATTTCAATTAAGAAATCAAAATGATTAATAATTGTGCAGCATTTACTATCCAGTTTACAGCTAAGCATCAGATGAAATCAAATGACGGCATACAAAAATGCGGTACATATAATAAATATTTAGATATAGCATCATTAAATTCAAGCATGTTCTCTTACGTTATTATCATAATAACGTGCATATGGCTTTTACATTATTCAAATATTGAGATTTACTTAATATAAATCACTAAGTGCATTTGGTTGCGGCGTGTATATTAGATGAATTAAATCAACGACTAAATTCTAATTAAAAGAAACAACTATTTGCTAATTAAATTTTAAAACTAACTTTAAGTTATTTGCCTTCAAGGCTCAGACAGAATCTGCCATGTCAATACTACTTAAAGACTTAACAGCAGTAAAAAGAAACCATGTTTATCGCTAAAGCAGTTCACTAACACAAAATAAAAAGCACTTTTTCTATAAAAGAAAATTTAAATAGAATTACTAAATTGGTTGCCAATACAACAAATTTAAAAACGTCACAGACTAATCAACAACTCAGTTGCAGAAGTTGATTTTTTTTCCCTTTGTGTTTTAACGCATTGCCAAACTGAATGTTGGCCATGATTATATTGTGAGTCTCACTGACAATGAGCAAAATCGTTGCGAGCGGATACTCCTGTCTTAAACAAAGCTCAAATCAGCCATAAAAAAGTAATATTTGAGATTGCACTCAAACAATTGTTTTAGACGATTAAATTTACATAACATTTACGAGGTGGTTGTTTTATGAGCTCAGCTCAACGTTGTATATACTGTACAACAAAAACAACACTGACAAACAGACTTTTACACATACATATTTACTAACCGAGTCTTTCGTATAAAACCTACTGTATACTTGATAAATGTTCAACTAAATGTATGCCATTATTAAATTAAAGCAGTGAAACAGTCAACAAAACACCCGAATTATTACGAGCTTAAATCAGATGTACGCTGCACAGAATACGATGTTTCTAAGGGTTACTAACCTAATATTTTTCTTTCTGTCAATCAAATATGTCTAAAGAATTAAATATTAAGCAGAAGATATGTAAAATTAAAAACCTTAAATTAAAAGAAAATGTCATTTTCAGAACTCAAAAATTCATTTACCATACATTATTACATGTGACTGATATTCCACAAAGATCTATTTGACCTGTTTTAAATATAAAATTTCAGCAAACTTTTTAAAACAAAATTTACGACTATACCGAGTACGAAATTGCATTTTAAATCTGTAATTTAAAAGATGACAAACAACAAATTGGTGAAAAATCGTTAGCATCTAAAATACGTGCGTGGGAATCATAAGAGCTCTTATTTTCTGTATTTATTTTATTTAACACTGTACTTGGAAAGACTAAATATAAAACTATATCATTTGATTTTAAGAAAAAAACCTCTCTCAAAACACGTTAAATAATTCGGCATTCCATTATTCGATTCTTCGCCAAATCTGCAAAGCTCAAGTCACATTTGACAAATGGCACTTTAAACATCATCGTATCACAACAACAAAGAAGGCATCCCAAGAGTTCAGACTACATACCAGATACTCACATGCTATCTAGCTCAAACAGTGGTTACAGAAAATCAGATTATTCCTCGAGAATTGTTAGCAAAGTTGCCCGATACGTGCGCCACAGCTAGTTTATCAAAATTTAATACGCTTAAAGAAGCACTATGCTACAAAAAATATAACTTACACAAACTTAAAAGTTTTTACAAGTTTTATCTTTAAATACTGCAAGTCGCTATTATAACCAAAGACATCCATAATTCAAATTTAAAACCATTTATTTTTAGTTAATAATTAACCCAAAAATAAATTCAACCTTATATAGAAATTTAGATGTTAATGACCAAGAAAGAAAATGTGTACACAACATGAAACATGAACCGAAAAATCGAGTTTGCTATTTTAAACATTAAATTCGTGCGCTTAATTAATATTAATTTAGCATCCTCCTTTGAGTTTTAAATATGGTATTTAGAAAAAGAAACAAAATTTTAATTTTTACTGTAAACTATTTTTGTACGGCACTGCTTTTAGGGAGAAATATAAACACAAAATACGGTATATAAAATCGTTCTTGCGCTTTCAATTATGTCTTTCCTCTCACCGCTAAAACTGCACTAGCAAACGCAATTAAATTAATTTTTAAATAATTAGACCCTTAAATATTCAAATAAATCATGCGTAATAAAACAAAGTAATGTCGGCGTGTGCTTTCAATTTTACTTTGCATAACCGTCATCTAGGAAGAGTGAGAATTGTAATAACTAACTAGAAAGTATTGATTTTCCTTTTATTGAGTTGCTGCATAAATCGATAAATAGATGTCTAAGCTACTTTTTCCAATTTGGTACATTTAAGGGTCGTTAAGCGTCATCTTCTACAAAGTTCCAGTCGGATTCAATTCGTCAACCGATCAATGGATTCCACAAATATTCTTGCTACGGCCTTAAACTAATAAAAAGCTCATCGGTACAAACTCCACCCACCCCAATTTTTCTTTGCATATAAACGATTGAGAAAAATCAGAGACAAAAAATCTTTTATACAGCTCAAAATTTACGTCATGCTCAAATTCACTTAACATTTGTATTTCAACAAACAGGAAGCGCGTAAATGCTGAAATAAACAGTGAAGATAAAAATATACAACATAAAACTCGCGTAATCAAAAATTAGAAAATGTCGACAGCCTGTAGAAGAAGCAACACTGAAAGACACTCAACTTTAAAGGTTGATAAGCTGATTACATTACCATTCAAAAAAAAAAATACTAAAAAACATTAAAGTAGATGCAAAATTTCATTACGTGAATGACCTTTTGACTTAAAAATTTCAATCAATAATCCCAATTCATAGTTTCAACTACATCAATAGAGAAAGAAAAAAATAACATATACAGAAAACCAAACTGTATAAAGATTTATACAATGTCAAACACACTAGTTGACTGTATAATCTTTAAAAGATAAACAAATATTAGCAGAAAACCATTAAATATCGACCACACTAAAACTATAGAAACATTTATATTAAAAAGAAAGCAATTTGTATAGAAAGCCAAAAGTTTCATATTCATTTCAGTAGTAAATTAAGTCGCTTTTTTTTTTACAAGAAATAGCATTTCTATGCTTCAATTTTTTTATAATAACATTTTGTATAGAAAGTCAACTTCGTAAAAACAAATTCCGTTAGATTGATTAACTCTGCTACATTTTTAATGAAAATAAAAATAGCTATAATTACTTTTTAGAGTTATACTCTGTATTAAATCAAATCTTAGTACCGTAAGACTTAATGTTATTTTATTTTTATAATTATCATGACATGTGTACCGAACACAAATTCTAAATTAAACATTTCTGTATGTACACGACACTCGTTTATTTAATTTAAATTAAAACTGCTATTATAAACTCAATATCGAGCACGCAGTATAATAAATTTCTATTTACTTTGCATATTACACATGTTATCGCAAGTCTAGTCTGCCATATAAATGCTGATTCTATTAAAATTTCAGCTAATATTTCACAACGATTTTTTTCAGTTGCATGTTTCGAAAATAGCAATTACAATGTGTAGTTTATCAATCATATTTTAAATGTCTTTTTTTATAGAGTGAAATCTTACTAGACTTAATTTTTTTTTTACTTCATAGGCTTCATCACACAATTAATAATTTAATATGAACTAAATTTCTTCCTCATAACCTCCTTCACGTATACCATACGACAATAATTTATGCAAAAAAACAAAAAATTAATAAAATGTTGAAGTATTAATAACCAGAAACCAATAAAATTCTTATTTGCCTCAAGACTATTAGCGAAGTACATTAACGCAAGAAAAAAAATCCACCATTTAATTAAATAAGCTGACATTTAAGTTAAGTAATAAACGTTAGAGAATTGTTCAATCCATCAAGTCGTGAGATACCAACGACAAATTATCCATTACCATGTATACAGTATGAGATGAACAACTTCAATATACCTATGCACACAGTATGTAGTGTAATTTAGTATTAAAACAAAAAAAAAAAATTAGCACCATTTTACATAATATGGAAGTGACTTCATGGCATGACATACAATTAACTTTGAACTGCTGCCCAAATCGAATTATTTGCGAACATTTTAAGTTTTTAATCACTAACGAAAATGTAAATATTTTTGAGTTATTGGATAGAGGTACGGTGTGAAATAAGCAGAGAATTTTTCTTTAATGTTCGACTTTAACTTGTCGGAGGCTGTGGTTTATGTGATTCCATTTTATTTATTTATTGATTCTGCCTTTGGGCGCAATAAAAAATAAAAAAAAAAAAAAAAAAAAAAAAATGGGGAAAAAAATCTTTGACTTCATCGCTTTAAGTCAATTTTCTTATAACTAATGTAACTGTGGTCACGGTCAGTGTCGCTGTTACGAGTGATGCAAGTCTCTAAGGACCGCAATCGTTATTAAATTTCGTTCCTGTGTTAATACCTTTAAGGATCGATTCGATTTAATTATTAGCAGCTGTGTATATTTCAACCATTAAATGTGTAGATAATGCGATTGCTCCTAAACACAGTTAACATTCTTAGAGTACTAAAACGCATTTACAAGCGTAAAACGATGAGTAAATACGAGGCTACCAACTTACAAAGTCTATAACCATTATTGAAGCATACCAATTTCACATTAACATAATGTTACAGTAATGGTGTTAGTGATCAGAGTTTAACTCCGAATTTCGGCTGGCGCCAGTTACTTCAAACTAGGGTTTCTAACTTGCTAATGAGAGCTTAAATTCACTGAAACGTGTTTAATAAGGTGGACAAACGAAAAATTTAACCCAACGTCCTTCTCCCCTTTTATCTTAGCCTTAGGTGTATGTAGTAGCTCGAAGGCGTCCATTTATCTGACATTAAGAAAACGATAGTAAACAGCTGAATGCCCTGAAGATGAAAACTTGTAAGGCCACAAACTAAATAAAATGAGGAGAGTAGCAGACACTTAATGACGAGCGTCGACTTTCCATTTACAAGCCAATGGAGTATAAAATTAATTAATCCTTTGTCTTTTACCCTTATCGACCTAAAAACTACGAAAAAAATTGTGCAACCAAGAAAAACCATAGACAACGAGTTAAAAGAAACTTCAATTAGAAGACGTTCATCCATGTTTCGAGATCAAAGGAAAAAATCCAGTGTCACACTTCTCTTTACTTTTAATAAATGGTTGCTTCTTGTGTGCCTTTTAGGTCGAATAATTAGCGACTCCAAGTACACTTCCATGCCCCTCCCCCTTCTTCGCCCCTTAAAAAAGAAAGGCTATAAAATGTGTATAAAATAGTTCATTTATATAAAGTAGCTGCGTTAATTAGTTGTCCCTACATACAGTATGCAGTTATACACACTGCTGCGTGTGAAGTGACACCGATTTGTTAAACTGAGCAATCATTCTGGCTCTAATTATTATCCCAAAATGTAGTATGTCATTACCAATAATTAAATAAAACGTTAAAAAGCTATTATCTATTCTCAAAATTATTAACTCTATCCTCATAATATCAACAGATATGCTTAATATCTTCACACATAACCGTGCTTTACGCAATATAAAAATAAAGCATAAAAAGAGTGCCCTATATCCATCTATCTGGTTTCAACGATGAAAGTAAAGAAGCGCCATTTCGGTCAGTTTTATTGAAGCCACTCCCTTTTATGTAGACTTGAACATAAATTTTTTTCCCCCAACATATACGCCAGCACATACGCGTTTGACCACTAACATATACGGCTACCACAATTGGAAAATACGACCTCTTTAAAGTGGACAAGATGGACCTACATAAAAAACAAAAAAAAAAAACACTCTAAATTAGGTAACATCTCATTCAGTCACTGGCAGTCAGTCATGGATTCTACAATACATCTGTACAACCGAAGAAAAAGCCAAAAGAAACCAGTGGCTAAAATCAAATGTGTAAAACGTGTTCACCAAATGGCAGTGCCACTGTCTCCAAGGACATATTACTCATTCCTTCCATTTTAACACGGAATCGAATCGCAGAAATGTCTTTGACAGAAAAACAGCGTCTTAATGCTTTGTCAACATCCAAAGTAAACATAAATTAGAACTGCCATTCAATACTATAATAATGCACCGTATAATTAATCAAAAAATACAGCGTCTTTCACTCAACCTATAAATTCATTTAAAAAACACTTAGGTATTTAACTGTAACTTCATTAGTTTCAAACCCAACGAAATTCATTTTCAAAGATTCGACATAATTAATCGAAGTAAATAGCTATAACAAAGCTGTTTGCTGAAACTTTTTAAAAATCATAAAATATAAAACTAACTTAATAATAGCTAATTACTAGAAAACAGAAAATCGTCTTTTTTGACTAACTTAAATCATATTAAATTAACCAGTTATATCATTTCATTATTTAATAACGTTTATAAAATTGGCTTAAATTTCCAGTGTATTTTCTAAAAAATGCAATGATTAAAATAATTTAATTAAAAAGCTCAAATGAAATTCCGTCACTGCTGTCTTTGCAATGTCAACGCTATTATTAATTACTACGCCATTCATTTGCAAACAAGTGTCTTTCATGGAAAAAAAATGCAAATAATTTATGTTAGCAGTGACTTTTATATTCTGAAAATAGTGTGCTATATCATCTTTAACTTTCAAAATATACTGTTAGAATCGCAACCAATCCCCGTCAAGGTTGGCTAACAAAAAATACATAGAGAAGTAACCGCCTATTGTTTTTTTACAACGTAGAATCGATGAGCATTAAAAGTAATGGCGCAAGGAAAACAAAACTTAAATGAATACGCGAAACCAATAAAAACACCACTCGTAAAAAAATATCTATTTCCTCATTCTCTCTATCCCCCCTCTGTTTCTTATATTCAGTTATATGCACGGTAAACACGAGCATTTACTTTACGATATATTTTTTCGTATATATTTCTCTTATATAGCAATGTAGCTTTGACTTTATTTGATGCCGGTTGTTTACGCTCGTTCGACATTATGCGACGAATTCCAAAAAAAAAAAACGCCACCATTTGCCATGTGAGACTTTTTTTCCCCCCATCTTTTTCTTTCTCATCTTCCATCGTTTTTTCCTCCACTATTACAGGTTTACCCCCTTCTAGTTTCACTCTGACATCCAGCCCAAAGCGCCACGTGTACAAATAGGTAAAGTAAATAAGAAATCAGTTGGGAATACAGTTTGCTTTGTATTCATTTATATTTTTTTCTAAAGTCAAACAAAAATATACTATAATTGGCCGCCCGCAAAATATTAATTGGAATGGAAAACGTTAAAAACGAAAATTGAAAAAAAAAATACCATATTACAGTACGCTATTATAAAAATCACAATCATTACGGTAGAAAAAAATAAAATTTTTAAAAACACGCAAGATAATCGCAATATATTTTGCAACAAAAACGTTTATTTTACATACCATAAAAGAATAGAAACTTATTATTTGGCTTTGTAGAATAACAATTAATAATAAAAAAATCTGTCTAAGCTACTTAAAATAATACGCTACACTGTAAAAACATATTAAAAATGAGTTTTAGACCACAAAAGAAAAAAAAAACAAATTACGGTTTGAAAACAAACCCATCAAATTGGTAAATTAAAAATAAGCATGCACGATGCACACAGTCTTTCGTTGTAATACAACAATATTGAAAACAAAAGCGGCCGAAACGTCTATGAGTGGAAACGCATGAAGGGCTTCGTGAAATACCTGAAGCCGCTTAATTTGTACCATAGCCTTAATTTATCAACTAACCCCTACGAATTTGAGTAGTGATGCTGTTGGTAGAAGCGAAGATCAATATATTGATAAGTGACGTCATATACGACTGCAACTAGATATATAACTTAGCAGCAACCATCACAGTATAACCTTTCGCATATACAAAATAAAACAGATAAAAACATACATACACTGACATCTACATAGAATTATTCATCAACGTGACACCTAGCAGAATATGGATCACCCAAAAAATGCCAGTATTGTTTGAAAAGTTCTAACTTTCACTTTTCCAATGAATTGCAATGACGTTGTATAAAATAAAACTGTCTAAAACTTGAAAATTTGTTATCAAACAAAAAATATATGCTTAACTGTAACAATTAACTTACCCACGCCTAATAAATCTAAGTCAAAAATGTTTTCTGATTAAACTTTAATCTTGACAACATTTAATTATTAGAAGAATTGGGTGCTTAATATTAATTTTTACACACAGGAACCTAAAATTAGCTCCTTAAAGAACTTTTCAGTTCAATCAAAGATAAAAGAAATTTATTTTCTTTTCAAAATACTATAATCGAAAAAACTCTCGAAGGAACTTAATGAATGCTACGTTTGCTTAATTGAAACATAATACTGAATTATCAATACGTTAACAAGCATCTCGATTTCAGAACAAGATTTATTTTGCCTCCAATTTGTCAGTATGCTATGGAAGAGAACTTTCAGATGAAACGCGTCTGACAATACAATTTGCCATCCGTTAAGAGCAAAAAAATGTTCCCAAGATATTTCTAGTTTACTGTACACAAGGAGAAGACCGGATACCAACGACATGTGGAGATGTATATACTGTAGTTCAAATCTCGCCTTTTTCTTTCTTTATATTAAACAACAAATACATTCCCACCCGCTCTTCATTCTTTTTCTGAATACTTCGTCATCATCATCTGTTTAACTAAAAAGAAATGAAAATGCAGAAGAAAAAGTTATGAAAATGCCAAATGATGGAATTTGCTTGACATCTGTAAACGAGTTGTAGCGAGAAAAAAGATTGATTTCCAGCCATTTGAACCCTAAAACACTTTTGGCATCCTTTTCTCCCATCACATTCTTTCGCCCATCACCTACCACCCCTCCTCCTCCCTTCATTTCTCGTCATCTAAAGTTTATCTTGACAACCAACATCAGTAAAAGATTAGAAGAATACTCGTCATTCGCCATCATGTTTTTTATCCTTATCCTCTTCACCCTCAGCTCTATACACATATATTTACACGAGTATTGCACACACTCAGCATTCTTCATTATCAGATTCTGAACGCACAATGACTCATTACGAACACGATCCTCACCAATCGACAAAAAAACTTTTTTTTCTCCCCGTCTACTTTTTCATATACGATGAAAAAAAGAAAGAAGAAAATAAGTAATGAAGAACAAACCGACGACGATTTCTCCAATATATCAAAATTCATGATTCAGAATGTCTGGTTGACAAGTGGCAAGCGCGACACAGATGGGAAAACACAAATTATAACGAAAGACATCTTAACTTGTAGAGGTTTTCAAATAAAACTACCACGTATAATCGTTCCCTTTAAAGATAAAAAAAATAGTCAAACAATCGATTTAACCAACTCAAAATTGGAAGATGAATCATTCATTAGATAAAACTGACATAATACAGTAATGCAGCAGAAACCAATTTTACAAAATTTAAAAAAAAAACATTAATTCATAATGTAGAAACAATTTATCAAAATTGATAGTTATCGTAGCAACCGTCCGTAAAATAACAACAATTACCAGTAACATTCAATTATTACCACTAGTATATTCATTAAATTATGCATATTACCTGCGTAATTCAAAAAATGCAAACAATGTGACCTCAACTTAGCAATTTGATAAAACATTGAAAAATTGCTGATACTTGATATGCGTTTCTGGTGACATTTTCATTTGACGTAAGTAAAAACTATATATAAATTAAAATAAGTTGTAATAAAATGCAATAGTTGCGTGCAGACATTTATGACTATGATTAATTTAGATTAAGCAACACTTAAATTTAAAAATCGACAACCATTAAGGACATTAAACAAAACAAAAACTAATGTTTATGAATAACAAAGCAATGCACGAAATCTATATCAATTCCTTTTTTAACCAGATAAAAAATAATAATCTACTTTTAGCGTTTCTGTATTAATTTTTAAATTATGTAAATAATGATTTACCACTAAAAATAATCTAACCTACAATTTATACAAAATACAATACACTGTACTGCAATTGCTCAACAATACATTAAGTATAATGCTGTTAGACTAGCATTATCTCAAGTCAAAAGTTACAACATCACAACGATATCTCTTTCAAATGTGATGTCTTTACTCCCAAGACCTTTAGCAAAATATTGTCTAGCTATATCAAAGTATATTAAGACACTAGATAACGGTTTATATGCCCTGACTTAAAGTTGGTTAATTGTCTTAGTGTGGTTAATGTAGGTCGAGCCAACTTAACAAAGTTACGTTAGATCTCTGTTCTTGCAACGCAAGTCAGACGTAACAATTAACATTTTTTTCTTCTCTTTTAGTCGTTTCATTCACCTTCGGCTTTGATAGAAAAATCCCTTTTCATTAAAAGACTTTCTGATCGTTCTCACTTCTTTCTGAATAGCACACAAACAATCCAGCTAGCCATCTGATCCGTTTTCCTTAGATACATAGGAATGTATTGAACGTTTTCAACAAAAGATAGTAAATGCACGAATCAATGTTTTTATCCTCGTTTTTTCCTCATTCTTCGGCAAATGTCTTACTCCTTTACCAATTATCTTCTCTTAAGTCAGTATGTGGAAAGAAAAAAATGTTGAAGAAATAGATATGGGACCGTTGAATAAGGGTGACGCAAATTACCCAATTCTTCATTACTCTAACAGTCCCTTATGGTCTTCAGATCTGCTGATCGGGTTGTCTCCTTCATTGATTAATTGATGTCATCCACTGATGATGGCTACCTTTAACAATGTTATTTCTTTATGAGTCTGCTATAGGCCATATATACAGTACAGTATATCAACGTGTATAGTTTTAGACATGTCTTCTCAATAATCTAACAACCACTTGCATCGTCTTCATCAGTGCTAATATGTTTTGATGACGACAATGGCACTGGCAGCGATAATAATTATTGCTGAAATAGATGTTCATATTTTTATCGAATGAATGTATGGTAAAAGTTATTAAAGCGTGAGTCATCCTCCACGACACTAATTGTGTCAATGTGAAGTTGTTTCGCAACACAATAAAGTGTTACAAGATACAACATAATCACAACACACGTATGAACAAAAAAAACCAACCAATAAAATTTTAAATCAGCGTACGTCTGGAGCAAACAATTCATGACAACAACAATAACAACAAAAGAAAATTTTTGCAAATTAGAGGATAAAGTGTTTCTTGTTTTGCTTCTGTGCATTTCAAAATATCTAATCACAATCCTTCGTGTTCTACAGAATGTACAGGAAGAAGAGTTGAGTAAATGCAATTGAAAAGACTTTTCTTGTTCTAATAATATAGGGAATAGTTCTCAACAAATTTTTTTAGTTTAAAAGCCCCCTCCAATTGAAGAACGAGGTGGAAGACAAGGCTGCACAAGAGAAGAAGAAATAAAAAAAAAACCAAATCAATTTTGTTCAGTGTAGATTTTTTTCTCTTTTGTCGATAGCATTCAAACAATAGTTGTCGGTTTCCAATGAAGATTCCGATTCGTTTCACGACTCCTGAAGTGTCACGGGTCGTTACAACTGTGTGCCCGTGCAAACTTGACGATGAGGCTCGTATAGATTCCCTTATCAATCCAACCAGCCACCTTTTATCCACCCTTAACGACCCAAACTTAACGTCTTTCTTCTCAGTATTACTTTTTTTTAACCTATTCTTTTAAATCGGTTCGTTTTACGAGATTACTCGGGTTGGTTTCGTGTCACGTTCTTCCATAATCGAGAAATCGTTACCCTCGACAAGGTTCGTAACCTGACGCACCTGAATAAAACATTTAAAAAATACGACACCTCGCAACACGTGAATAGCAAAGAAAACAGAAGAAAATGAAGAACACTGCAGTGTAGACGAACAATAGTTCCATACAAATCATGTAATCCTGCAGAATGAGAACATAATCACACCATCTTAAATTAAGACGTTAGATTTATTTAACCATAATCAAAAAAAAAATACATACCAAAAATAAAAACCCACCAACATAATCGACAGCCTGTTACCTAAAAATGTTATTACTGCATTTTCCACAAAAACTTATAATATATTTTAAGTCAAATGATTGTCAGCAAAAGCCTACGCTTAATTAGCAAAAGATTTGATCCTGTCACCGAAACAAGTTATACTAATTTAATTCTCAAAATTATTCCAACTACTCAAATACGTCATGCCATACTCATCTGAAACGAGTTTACGGTACTTTCAAAGCATTTCGTTTCTCACGAAATTATTTTTGTTTCAATTCATTCAGTCATTCACGTCCATTTTCTATTCAGTCAACTTCCTCATCTTTTCTTTTTAACCATACAGTACACGGAAAGCCCACATATTCCCATTCTTTCCGTCTTTTATATCATTTTCTAAAAATGACAGAGAGAAGATGTTGCACTTATTCGCAATTATCTGAACTATTCATCACATTTCCTAACATTATTCATAATACTGTATTCAGCAAACTCAAACACTCGTATTATACAAGTACTTGTACACTCAACTTATCATCAAACAACCAACGTCTACAAAAGAGAAAAAGACAAGGCCAATATTATATACAGTACAACATCCAGCTGTAACTGTTAAGATTGATAGTAGTTTTGATTCTGGATGCTACAAAAAAAATCAAACCAACAGAAAAATGACACTAAAAAAGTAATATATATGTAGCTGAATGAAAGTGTCGTTTATGTGTGAAATGACACTAAAAGGGGACTCATCTTTTCCACTCATTCCCTTATATGTTGTGGATGGACCTCTTGTCTTTCTATACATCAACTTCGTCCAAACATTTTCTTTTACTTTTGTGTTTCAAGCTTACACCGCATTATATAAAAACGAGTATCCATGAAGAAATATAGCTGAGAGAGAGAAGAGGGTAGTAGATGAAGAACTAAAAACAACTTCGGTGATAATAAATGTGCGGTGGGTGTAAGCACACAAGGTGGATAGGATGGGGTATACCGTATAGAAATGCATGGGTGAGAAGAGAGTAGAGAAATGATGAGCCATGCAATAGATTGAAAGAGAGAAGAAATCGGATTTGATGGCTTTTGAAATCATGATCCAGTTGATCACCCGTGAAACATCTTCGCTATATAAACCACTCTCGCGTTCACTTTCACTGGCAACGCCAGAATCATTTCTGACATTCTTTCTATCCTTTCAGACTATGTCTCTCCCTCCCTACACACAAATAAATACATAGAAGCCGTTTCTAAGTTGCGACAAAAACAACTAGATACACTCCAGTCTTTTCTCTTGTATTTCGCTCTCCATTATGTTGGGTGTATGAGAAAGATTATTTTTTTTTCTTTTTTTCCTGATGATCTCCACCTCCTTTTTTCACTATCTTGTCGTTTATCGATCGATGCCTCATCGGCTATTGGAAATAATCAATCACCGTCATCGTTACAATATGCAATAGATGTATAGTTATACAAACGTAAGTCAAGCGTATCATTTCAACGCGAAACCAACATCATACACATAAAACTCGTTTATATTTCATCTCATTTTTCTTTCACCATTTATACTGACAACGATAATGGCAACTACGTTATTTATCCTCGCATCACTTTTAAAGGTGGGAGAGAAAGTGAGTGAAAGAGAAAAATCATATAACGTCAAATGTGTTTCGTATCAATGTTGTCCCTTAAATGTCCTCAACAACTAACGATAAAATTACATTTTTGTTTTATAGCCAAGCACATCATATAAACCATTCTAGCGTTACCATTTAACAAAGTGGCTTCACTCAAAACAACAGCAACTAAAATAAAAGTTCAAACAAAAGTCGCTGTTATCACGCACCGTCTTTCCCAAACTTTATTTCTAAATTAGCACCCACGACAGCATTTAGCCTCTTTAGGTACTTAACGTAAATTAAAAAAAAATTCCCAAATGCGCTTTAGTCTTTACTTTTCTAAGAAATTCTTTTATGTTTTCAACAAGGATTAGAGAAAAACACGTCTTAACGTTCTGAATACACAGATACACTTTTGGTACCAAAAAAAAAATACAGAGTGAAAAATTTTCGCCTCAAATCGACTTCATTAAAGCTAATTAGCAAAACCATGGGAAACACTTAGATTGTAATTACATTCAGTTTGTGAAAGTACTCTCTATCGAACCCCACCGCCAATCAATCGATCGACAGTACTCCTAAAACCAAGCGCTAAATTTTCAATTAGCACAAAGAGTCAAGTAAGACTGTTTTAAAGCAATTTACCAAACTTGAAAAAAAAATAGTCGCAAAAAAAATACAAAAAAATTTGGTTAATGCAAAATTCTCTGAACAGTTTCAATTTTTTACTGTTTTACCAGCCTTTACTTCAACTATTTTTCTCTCTCCAACGCTATGTATGCAGCTCATTTGACATAAACTAGACCCTAAACATCACCATACAAAGACATGCATGTTAAAGTAAATATTTCAAAATACACCATGAGGAAACTCGTATTACGACGACGCCGTTTACTCGTTTCACGTTCATTATTTACAGACAATTAATCGCTAATTACAACCGACTTTATATATACACGACTGCACGACCGATCGATTCCTAAGTTAGTTCATTCGTTTACTCCTTCACAATTTTGCTTTTTATAATCACCACTCCACAAAACGCTGTCGCTTGATTCACATCATTTCAAACAGAATCATGCGATGTATAATATAAAATACAAAAAAAGTCTTTAATACAGTTCCACAATATATTAAGTGATGTATGTCATTAGTTCTACCTCCACTTACTAGGTTTGAGTTGCACTGATCTTCGTAACAAACGATGAAAAAACAATGCTGTACAATAAAGTACATACAGTTCGGTTCTTATTATACAATGAAGTTCTCGTACATTATACTGTACTTCTACACTGTATAGTATTTAGAATTACTAATTTATTGATGATCAATATCCCGAAAGAATGCTATTTGGACTCATCACTACATTGACAAAAAAAATCAAGCTAACAAATACAAATTTGAAATTCAAACTCTCAAATACATTTTACACCAACATTCAATTTTTTGAGTATGTAACCGCTGTAGTTTATAATACCAACTTTCTATTTTTTCAACCTTGAAATAGTTTTTCTACACATTTCCATTTCCACTTTCTTTCCCCACAGTCTCATAATTCGCACACTCACCCAAATCACAGTCGCTTTCAAAATCTATTCCGCAGTTCCCCTAAATAACATAAATGAAGCCAATTCTATAGCCAAAGTTATTTTCTTTTTATTTATTACAGGAGGGATACAGTGCGCATCGAACTAAGCATAAGACTATTTCAACCATTGATTCTTTAAAGAGATGATGGAGGCGACGGGATTCGCCGTTTCATCCAGATGGTAAGAGCACGTATTACTTTTAGACTATTACTATTATCCCCTTTCCTCCCTCCACCACATACCGATCCAACACTTGCTACACACAGTATACGTCTTTTTCAACTCTTTCAATAGGATTCCAAATTTGGTAAAAAGATAAAAATTTATTTCTTTTCCGATATTCATTCATTTTGCAATTCAGAGCTCACTGAACTCAGTTTTAAACATATCAAAAAATGTAAACGGATCGATCTTCAATTTCAACTATAGTCTACAGCAGCCTTTTTTTCCTATGCAAATTTTCTTTATTATCTATGATGATCCAACAAAATATTTATAAGATAAAACAAATAATAAAAAAATTAAAAAACCCCTAAAATCAAGAAAATGGCAAATACGGCATTGAAAGTTTAACATAAAAACATTTTACAAACAAACAGCATTCTAGCCACTTTATTTTGCTTATTTTTCGAAAGGGAAGAAAATGTATCCCTTAGTGCTGTTTATGTAATAATTCCGTTTGTAAATTTCGCAACATCATGGTTATATTAAAATAATCCCAGTCCTTTCTTTCCTAGAACTTCTTTTATTTCATCTACATGGTTGATACTGCCAAACGCTATAAACGACTATCAAATAGAAAAAATTTAAATCATATAGACGCATACATGTATGTAACTATGTAATGCAAGTTACTGAGCTACACATATTCTGTATATACCGTAACGGTATGCGCCAAGTCTAACCCGTTTCCTACCGCCTATCTTTGCCACAATATTCCCTACATCCCCAAGGACTAACACGACGAGAACATAAGCGAAGACACAAAACCAAATACTACCCATTAAAAACATCAGGTGTGCTTCAAAATTTCTAAAGCGTCCGATACGTCCGCTGTTTGAATGTGAACAGCATAAAATACATTTTCATGTAATATCTAACCACCCGTACAGCTAGCTCACAAAGCAGTATATTGAAGAAAAGAAAGAAAAAAATCTTTAAAATTTACACGCATCTACAGTATAATAGTAATATATTGTTAAAATACACGCGGAAGTTCAGAAGTTCAGTTGAGAGAAAAAAATAACCGTTCATGATGAAAAAAAAAAAACCGATCCCACCGCAAAATTTCAAACGTCTGCGTGAAAAGATTTTTATAGCTATTTTGTAGCATTCGACATAGTTCTTCCAAGTCCAGCCCATCCACCTGGGAGGTTGGCAAGCGTATTTTATTTCAAAGAAAAAAAAATAGCAGATTAGATTTTTATTTTTGAATTTAAATTTCAAAGTAGGTAACGCTAAGCTATGATTTGATAATAAAACGCACACAACTCCAATCCGGTTTCACTTACTTCATCTAATTTTAATGATTACTTATAGATTCCAAACAACAGCAATCTGACGACCGAAATCTTTTTAAATCTATTTTTTACAAAACCTCCACGTTTCAATCGAAACTCAACAACTCATAAATTACTGAAATCTCACCCTTGTTAGTAACAAGCACCATCACTTATTTTTCTAAACTAGTATTATCAATAATAAAAAAAAAACAAATCATTTGAATAATAAACAAGTAGCTTGTATAAAACAAAATCAAGTTGGTTTTACAGTATATACTGTAAGAAGAAATCTTATACACTAAATAACATAGAATTCCATAAAATAAAAATTATATTAATATAAAAACTTTTTTCCATCAAATAACATGTTATTGAATAATATCGTTAGATGTAAATAATGCTTAGTGAACTTTCTATTGCCAAAAAGTGCTAATGCATCTTAATTTTAATTATTAATGCACTTAGATTTTAAACGACAACATCTTCAAACAATTTAACATGTAAATTTCATCCAATCTCAGCTAATCTTCAGATTGTTACGAAACTGAACACATTCTCAGGATATTTAATTATACTTTCATCAAATTAATCTACGCAAGCATTACATCCAAAAAGCACATTAAATACATATTAATGATTCAAAAACGAAAGATAACACGATGAAAAAGAAAAAAAAAAGTAAATGAAGTTTTCTTAGCTTGTACTGCAAGTGTAAAAAATCGAAAATTAAATTTATTTACGGAATTTCAGACGTCTGTCTACCACGTTCTCATTAGCAAAACTATTCGCTGAGTTTGTGATATTTTATTCTTTAGCGTTATAAATCATTTAACAAAATGGCCTTTTAACCTTAAATAAGACTAGAAAATCTACACTATGCTGTTTACTGAACGAGTACTATGCACAAGACTAATTAGAGTGCTTCACTGCCATCACCGTCTTTAAATCATAAGACCATAACATAAACTCGGTAGTCGGTACTACAACACTCGGTACTTAATCATTTATTGGTAAACGAGTTAAGCCAAACATCGCCCACAAAGCTTAACGCCAACACAAAAGCAAAGAGATAAAGAAAAAATTTTTTTTCCTGAATATTATTATATGCACGATGTATTTCTAACGTTAAATGACGTCACTAAAATGTCGACGTAAACAACCGTGTATGGATCGATATAGTATGTAAGGATTCGCCAGGAATTACATTTGCACGGTTTGGCTCTGATATTCAGCTACATATACGACTTACAGCCGCCAAGTATACAGTTGCCTAAGGTCAACAATCTTTAATATCCGCTTAAATATTTTTTTTCTAACATCAATCATAGTAAATAGCCAAACTTCCATTATATTCTCTAGACACCAATACGACCTTACGTAGAATACATACCAACATGTATATACACAGCATACAAATATTAACTACAAAATTTTGTGCACACGGTTAGGTCAACATTACTACTTTCGATTGAACTTGTATTACACAAAAATACTACATTTCTTAGCTGAGAAAATTAAATTTTCCATATCACCACACTCACTTCCAACTCGACGAGTTCTCATAAAAAAATATATATCTCCACCAAACACATTAAACACAAGCTTTGAAATACAATATTTCATAAATCTTAGAAAAGTAAATAATTTTGCCTCGAAATTATGTGCTTAATAGCTTACTCACTTCTAATACAGAATTTTTACTTAATAAGCAGCAGTTGCTACGAAATATCACTATTAATCAATTTAAAGGAAGTCCTAAAAGTATATATTAAACGTGGCATTTTAATGTAAATAACTGAAAAGTTGATTAACCTTTAAAAAAACTCAATAAACGCGTCAAGTTACACGTCACCCTTGAAAATATTCTTAAATTAATGTCGCTTACATTAAAGCAAGCCGTCACTCAAGTACAATGTTATGCTGTTAAATTTATTGCACTTATTTGAATTTTCCTTCTGTCATTTGGATTTCTGTTGTCTGGTAAGAAAATGTATAATTTTAAAATACTAAAAGGTATCTCAGCTTTAGCAAATGACAGGGTATTTGCAAAGAGGAGGAAAAAATTGAAATACATAAGCTGCTTTTTGTGTGTGATTTACGCAATACACAGAAGAGCCAAAGCTATACAAATTCAAAAAGTGAATGTTGGATTTACAAAGTCCCATCAATCCCATCAATTCCTCCAGGACTAAACGAAACATAACAATGGTTTCTATGTAATAACGCGTTTACGTCAATGCTACAGTACGTCGAGTATACCGCTACCAAAAATGCTGTACATACAAAAATAACAAAACGACAATTTTGTTCAAATCATAAACGAGTATAATATAAATGACATTTTTGTCGTTTTAATATGCAAAACTTACAAGTCGAGTTTAATGGTCCAACGCTAAATGTAATTATCCACCAAAAATACGCATATTAGCTAAAGTAGTCGACTAGTAATTTTCGACTCAACTTTTGTATTTTATCGCCAACAAAATCGTGCTCTGGAGGCCATTCAAAATGTATTGAGAGAAAGAGAGCCAAGCAAAATGTTTGACGAGATGGAATACACATAATACTATTCAGTAGAAAAGATAAGTGTATCGATTTGTTATGAAGATATAAAACGTCTTAGTCGTAAAAATTAAAGACGACGGCTAAAAAAATCCGTTCAAGAAAACAAAATTACAGACTATGATAGCACCATTATGTCTCTGGTCAAATATATAGAATAGCATAATATAGTGCAATGGACAAATTCCGTAGAGATTGGCAAACAATTCGGATACATAGCGGTCGCGTTGGCCTACCCCCAAAAAGAAAAAAAAATATATAGGAACATGTGACCAATAAATAGACGTTGGTCATCAACAGTTTTTATAGAAAAACATTTCACTTTTCGAATTAACGCTGGAAACGTGATTGCGTGCGAAATGGACGATAAAAAGCGAATGTAGCCAGACATTTTCTTTTATGAAAATATAAAACCAGAGACCCGCGCGATTCACTTCAAAACTCCAAAGTATTTTTCTCTTCTGCCATTTTTATTTCCTTTCTTCACCTTCGGCCATCATATCTTCACAAATCTTTCATGACCAAAAGAAAAAAAAAAAAAAAAAAAGGAAAAAAAAAAGCCCCAATGGTAAAGAAAACGCTCGAATGTTCAGTGTTATCGTTAATTTCGTTGACAATCAAGCTCACAAGAGTAAATACGAACAATAATATACTTTTAAGTACCCAATCTGCTGGTATTACTAAGCCAAAATCTCATGATAATGGGCTAATGGCAAAGAGGATGCAAGTAACAAACAAAATGTGACGGCTATAAACTATTACTTTAATGAAAGAATTTTATTAAAGCAATTGTGTTTTCGCCACCATGTTCTTTTTACTATTATAAAATGCTTTGATCAAACATTTACTATACTCTAATAATATACTGTGCATGTACTGAAGACTAAGCTTAAACTGTATACTAAACTGTAAATTTCAAACTGCTTTTATTTCAATGTTCTTTAAGAATTGAAAATATCAAAGAGCAAAGTTAACTTTCTAGACGCTCTTTAATTTATTTTCGTAAATACACATCATTTTCCCGTACTGTTTTTGTTAAGTTAAACGTGCTGCGTTTATAACACGCCTACTTGAGTACTTGTACTGTACATAACTTACTGTACCTTGTTATAATGTCAAAAGATGGAGATTTGTAAACTCTGATCAAAGACGAAAAGCGCATGAATTTTTATTAAATAAGCAAACAAAAGCAAAATTATTTGAAATAACAATAACAGCCGCACTGATAAACCAGGATTTTTATAAACACCGAAAATTCATTCGCACGAATAAGCATGTATAGACTTGCACAATTAACGACAACAATTTTCAACAACGTTTCTAGAACAAGCAACACCGAAATTAGGCATTTTTATTTTCTACAACTACTGTTTAACGTACCTTATACTTTTCATTTTTCATTCCTAACCATGTATACATAATCATAATTACGTACAGTATATAACTTTGGTTAGATTATATAGTAAATACAGCTACAACAATCAAATATAAAACTCGGCACCAAGTAATAAAATTCTTAGCTAAAATATACTTATACTTATTTAAATGCTATATTGTATTCAGAAACCTAACAATTATCACTTAGCAACAGTGTGTCGACAACATACAAATGATAATACACCACCATAATGGTTTATATTACGCCCACTAATTAAAGTTTCATTAATAATTTTTACAAATAATTAAAAGACGTAATTAAAACAATGCTATACAATACAACGCGAAACCAACGTTTCATTTAAGTACTTCCAACTTATCAAATTACATTCTAAGCTAAAAACATTTAACGTATGTCGAAGTAGATTATAAGAAACTAGAGCACCAGTACTGAGATAAGTAAATGACTAAAGGACCTGATACTGTAATGGGCAAAAAAAAAAAAACTTACAAATTACAATGGTTGTCAGATAAGATACACGGTGTTAATTGATCTAAGCAAAAGGAATTATTACTAGTTATTAAAATTCTAATAATTAAACAATAGTAAAAGATCGATAGCATAGCATAACTCTAACCGACAGTGTAATTACGATATTTACTGTTATTTAAACCCGTTTCTCTAAAAGGCATCATTGTCTAATGGACTGCGATTTACAACCTAGCTATTTGTTTGTTGACTGGGCAATTGCCGCAACTTCCAATTCGAAATGATATCAAAAATGCGTAAATAGTGATTTTTACAAGCAAAACAGCGTTGGTGGAATTACTCAAGTATACCTACTTGCAATAAATTCTTTAATATTAATTAGATAAACCCCCCAAGAGTGCTCTAAACGTTCTTTACTACAATGAACGTTATCTAAGACTGGAAAAACAGCACATAACAATTGATCTAGCAACTTTACTTCGAGATGGTGCTATTAAAATACAGTAATATACTCTCAAATCACTAAATTAACAAAGGTCACAACGTTACTCATTACTTAGAATTCAAAGCTTCGCAATTACAAAACAAATCCATTATGAAACATAGGACGCCAGAAAACTAATTTAAAACAGCAGCAGACAAAATTCATCTGGTTTATCTTTTAAATAATAACAATAACTTCAGTAGAGTAAGCTACACTAATATTCTATATTATATTATATTTATATATAATAGAATTCAATTCAACATCATTAACACACGAGTTCAATACCAGATGGCTAACGTTGGAATGGATTCAGTATTTTATACAAGTTTAACTATAATTACGTTTATTAGCATGAAAGAAACGTTGTAATAAGTAAGATGACAATGTATAAAATACTTTCATAAGCATATCAAGTCATATAATAGTTTAATCACGTTCTGTATGTGCTTTCAAAGAAATAAGATTCCATTTTTTCCGTCTTCCTTCATCTACTAACCGAATATTTATCTAGTTTTTCTGTCTAGCAAAGTCAGCATGTAGCAAAAATAATCAATTCCGGTTCTATATACGAATTTCCGTCAATCTTTTTTCCCCCCATAAATGAACGGACCATCTGGATGCACACTCAACTTGCACACACACACACACAGACGGCGATTTCTTCGCACGAACAGGATATTAGAAAAGTGTCACGTGTTACGACCCAGCAAGTTTCACTGTGCCAATATGGTTCTCCCAAAATACCATGCAAACATACATTTAGCAATTTTTTTATAAAAAAAAAAATTTATTGATTATTTTATGATTAATTTTAAAAGATCAAATGACCTTGCTAAATGATACATTTTTACAATTAGGTTTATTATTCAGCTTCTGGCGAATTAAATGCATCTTTGGCAAGAAAATTGGAATCGATTACAACAGCACGCCATCAGTGGTATTAAAATATTTTTTAATATAAAGATAAATCAATAACTCTTTTGACAGCACTAATATTTTTACTAAAAAACATCTTTAATTTATAAACAGCACAAAAAAAATATCGTAATAAAAAACTGGCTTTTTTCAAACTTGGGAAGCTAAATTAAGTACCCTTAATTTTCCATCCTAAAAACTAACAACAAACCATATAAGATAGTAAATTACAGGTCAGCGAACATTCCAAGCAATGAATGAACCTTATTATGTTTTGATCACTGACTACTATTTATGTTCTCATAAATGGCGAAACTATTAGTTTAGTCACCCTAAACTTCTTTCTCTCATATTACTAATGTTCTGTAACAGTTCTTTGTTCTCATACCGAAATATTATCGGTCTTATGTAAACGGTAGTGACTATTCGATAGCTCATCCTATAATTTAGAAATCGTCTTCCCAAATCAAGTTTCAAATAATGTCTGCAATTCATTCATATCGAATATTGATCAACAATGCAGTTGCAAACTTGCAACTATACAGTAACAGTAAAAAACAGTGTCTTCCTATTGGTCTGTCAAACTGAAATTCACAACGCTATATCGTCCTCATATCATTAGTGTGATTCTAAGGTTTCATCAATTACTAGCACCATAGAACTACCAACTCCTTAATTATAACAAATTTTCAGGAGAATTCTTTTTAAACGCTCTATCAAGTTACTATAACTTATGATTTACAGTATTACAACTGCGTTACAAACTAAATAGTCAAGCAAAGGAGTCCCTTATTGGTGCATAACTTTGGTTCTCTACAAAATATTTTTAACTGACCAACACATATTATAAAAAAATTTATTTTATTCGAATGAGGGGACAACAAAGTATCGCTACTTTACTTTTATCTAGTGATTTAATTTTTGTTTTGCTGTTGCTAAGATATCGTCTTTTCGTCGCCATCTGAATCAGATGGACGCTGAATGTAATAAGACAACTTTTAACATCTCTTTGGCGTTTACTGTGGTTTGTAACGACCAAAATAAAATGTTGAAAGGACAGTTCAAAAAACAGTGAAAACGAACAGCTAAAATGAATTTCTTTTTTTATGATTATTTGCCGTGTAAGAGCTTATAAGAGTAGTGTTTCTTTTATACACCCACATACACACAAAACACTACAACGTTAGTCTTTTTATTGTACAAGTATATCGCAAAAAAGTCTAAAGAAGTTTATTAAAGTAGTGGTTTCACAATTTTCATCATCTTCTCGACACTTCTATCCACCTCGACGACAAAAGTCTACTTCCCCAAAACTCTCATTCTTTTTTTATTTCACTCGTATAAAAAGTATAAGACCTACAAGATGATGACCAAAAAGGACATCCCACTCAATTCTCTTGAGCTTTGAAACCAAATTGAACTTCTCTCTTGGGAACTTTCAAAAACAAAAAAAAAAGTCTATTGCTCTTCTTGAACAGCCAGAAACATTAACGTCAAGAAGAATAGAAACGGAATTACAAGTTCAAAACCTCAATAACAAACAATAAAATGCAAAAACTCAAATGGGCAAAGTAGATGACAAAAAACGATAAAAAGAAATAGTAAAATTTTATAAAAACCAATTTAATATCCGCCAAAGTATTCACTTATTTCGATTACAAATGTAACTGATTTTACTTTCAAAAAACCCGTTATATATGTTGAGTTAACAAGTCAGCCTCCACTTTAATAAAAGCACCAAAATCATTTCTTAAAAGCTATTCATAAGACGGAATTTCTTTTTGAAAATTGACAACAATAATGACCAACTTTTATATAAAAATAAAGACACAAAATAACGTTAAATTTTAATAGTCATCGTTATAATCGACGATCAACAGCAAAAATATATCAATTTATTATTTTCCCAAACAATTTTTAGCTTCCCCTCCATTGCAAAAATATTCGTCATTATAAACAAGGGTGGAGATGATTTTATAAACGTGTAAAACGATCATTAATTAATTGAAGTCCGTGATTTTGTTATAGTCATCGTTCGGCATTGACAACGTAACATAGAGCATTGGGGTGGAGGAAAATATCAAATTTCAGGGCGATGACAATATTCAAACGGCAGAACGTTACGACCAAAAAGTAAAATGCTAAACCACAGATACCAAGCTAACAAACGAGGGCGAGACGCGCAAACTCATTCGGCTACCAAAACAAAAGTGTTAACTGACATTGCTTCATTGAATACAGCCCGAAACCTTAACCCCCACCCATTACTATGCACTATCCTTAAACAAAATGCAAAAACTTTTACTTATTCTATACATCAACGTTTTAGGTTGAACCCCGCCTTTCGTCTATTCATCCATCATGATCAGCCAATTTTTATTATTGTCTCGGGTTATTATTAATAACACTGCTGTCATTCACTTCCGTTTCAAAACGTCAAAACGGTTTTTCTTCTATTAAACACCAAAACAATTGGCGTTCGATCAAATTAGCTCTATTCAATATCTAAAGCACAACCAACGCAAAGGGAGGAAAAAAGGTTGAGAAAAAAAATAAAGTGAAAAGGTCTTTTGAGTAAACAAATAATAAACAAGCAGTACAAATGCTGCAGTGTAGATTGTAGACTGAAGAATTTTCAATCAATGATTTCAGCAACACTAGTATCCATCTTCCTTGCTTTCTCAAAACTCAATTTAACGTGTGTCGCTACATGCAAGATGGATTTGGCTATTTATAATAATGTACGACAAAGACGCTACCAATTCCTATTAATCTATTTTACGCCATTGATATTCATGCCAACGAATCTCGTATACTGTTGGATCACATTTTAATAAAGTAATTTTTTTAGGTTAACAAAGATTAGCCGTATAATGTAATTAACAAGGTGCCATTACCAGAGAACAATTATTCTAGAGGAGAAAAAAAACAACGCACACATTGACTACTGGGAACACTGCCAATTAGTGCGTGGCTTACATCCAAGGTTAAATGCATTAAGACAAAATAACGCACAATAATTTAAACTAAAAAACGTCGTAAAATACGCTCAAAGTTAAAACATACAATTTTAAATCACCCTTTTATTAAAACATCGCTGATATTAAGATTCGACCCGCTATTCAATCTTTCAAATAAAACTGTTTGAGATCAGTTAAACTAAAATATCGATGAAACTTTAAACGTTAAAGAAGCAAAGGATTTCATGGTTTACAAAATCCGCTCAAAGAATGTAGCCACAACTTGGCCATTAAACTTATCCTGTCATTCTTAGTCACGGAATACTATTCTCCTAAAAAAATCAAGAAAAAAAGAACTTTTCAAACTCTGAAAGCCAGTTGCAATCAATAATGTTTGGCAATGGAAATAGATTTTCAACGTCTTTCCTTCTCTCAAATTTTTATTTCCAACATATAATGTTTATCATCCTGCCATTATAAGATATTGAATCGAGTATTCACTCAAAATTTCTTTTTCTTACAAAATACTGCAGTACATAAAAAGGACTGTATAGCCGGATATATCGTAGCATAATTTCAATGTTGACATAGTGCAAGTATTTTCAAGAGAGTAACAGTAAACCTTTAATTTTTTACTAGTCATCACTATGTACACTTTAAAGAAAAGTGGAGTACAGTATTTCAAACATCTGTCATTAGATCAACTGTTTTGCCTACAAAAATATTAAAATTTGCCAGTAATTAGTCAAACTTTTGCTTGGCAAGTTTTTCTTGAATTACAATTAACTAAAATAGCTTTACAAATCCGTTGTACACAGAATATACGAATATCATTACAGATTTTCTAAAATAAAGTAGTAAAAGTAAACTGATTATAACTCTTATTCATATTTTTTGCAACCTACTTAACACCTACTTTGCGCCAACTACGTGCACTATGCATTGTGCAAAAAAATCATTTAAAAAAATAAACTAGATCTTCCATTTTGACATTTTAGTATTTTCCTAAGTTCAGAATTACTCTCACTTCTCTTTACTCTATATTCGATGTCTTAATGTAAAAAAAAACCAATATAAAAATATCCAACACAAAGCGCCAGTGAATTCTTCTTAAGAATCGCCGTTGCTTCAATTCTCTTCTTTTCTAAACATGCTATTGTCATGCGTGAAAGAGCAAGATTTTTTTTATTTGGGTACTGCAGGTCAATTCAAACAAGCCTACTGCCACAGCTATGCTGCTGGAAAATCAACGTCAGACAACCACCCGAAAAAAAACTCCTAAAGTGTAACATGTACTGTTATATAATATAACATACTTGATATATTAGGCTAGAATTTAACATTGAAGAAGATAAACAGCCTTATACCCCGCTCAGCATTTTTAACACGACAAAATAAAATAGCGGACAAAGTAGCCGAAGATAGATAAAAGAAAAAACCCTCGATAATCACTTCCGATCTCCATCCCAAAATCTTTTATATTTTTGGTGTAAAATAACTTATAGTCTTACAAATAAACAGCTAAAGTGGCGTGAAGAAAACTAAATCCATTCATTAGCTAATGCCAATGCTGCATTTCAACTGTCACAAACATATCCGCAAGAACCGGAAACTTTAAGAAATAAAACCTAATGCATTAAGTAAACGTCGATACTGAATAAATCAATTTCACATACAAAAGGAAAAAAAACCTGTACGGAAACAAACAACAAACAAAACTTGATTAAATATAATGTATAACTTCAGTGTATTTCTTTATCAAATGTAATCGATGCAGTGTAGAATTCAGTATTTTAAAAACAGAATTTTAAAAAAAGTCTCATCAACAAGTAGATCCAAAAAAACCTCAATTTCTAAAACACTAAATTAAAGTACTGCACAAAACAAAATTCATTCGTTTTCTGTAACAAACTCATACTGCATAATAATATGAAATTTCTAAAGACTTGCAGTAGTAGTTGAATACACCTTGTACAGATAGAAACTTTGTAAATAAAAATAAGAAGCGAGTAAATCAAGCAGAGATAAACGACATCTAGCGTGTGCTCAAGCGTAAATGGCACAGGTCAATTAACAGCAATTGCCATCTCTTTCCAAAATAGTAGCCCACCACTATAATGGTACAGTATATCGAGTATTTTATTATTCCGTTGTTCAAGTATCCTCACATACTGTACTTTGAACATTCACATACTCCAACTATCATCGACTACTAATTTATTCTTTAAATAATTGCCCAACGCCATTAACTAAACAAACACTTAACACTCTAGGATTGTATCCGGATTCCGGTCGTCAATAATTGAAAATGCAGACACATTTCCTCGTTAAAATTTCAATTCGCGAAACAATTTCAATTAAATTTTTCTCAAAAAGTTCAATATAAATGCATCCCCTAACTCTAAACTCCACTCTTCCTACACGCTTCGTATCAAATTTCGGTCGTAATAATGACTCATAAATTCAGAGGAAATGTACCAATGGACAGGGACATTGTGAATCGATAGGAGTCAAAAAAGACAACTTGGGTTATTAAACTTTGAATATACGCTTCGTTTAACCATTGAAAGCGTCATTTCGTAAGATACCCTTGACGCCGCATTTGTTTTACTAGTATCTAACATCCACAAACTAACGTAATTAGCCATAAAACATGCAAGACGTAATTAACTTGTCATTTTGTAAGACCGCATAAAATTTCTAATGCTGCCGTTGAAAGTCTCCAGACGCAAAAGTGTCCTAGCAATGACGGTAAAAACGGCCAAACACGATGTAGTAAAAAGATAAACTTCCGTACACAACAGTGAATGGTTGGGTTAGTTAAAATTGAGGTCACCAGTTAACTTGAACACGCAAAGCCATATAAACTCGATAAAATGTTCGCTTCTCTGCAGCAATAAATATCCCATTTCTGTTCATCAACATAAAAACAAAATCATAATAAAAATGTTTTATTCACTGTTTTCACCTTTTTTATTATTTTTTTTTTTAGTTTTCATTCTTCTCCCTCTCCTTTCTATTTTAAAGTTTCGATCGTATAAGTCTACCATAAGTCGTCAACTTTCGGATATTAAAATATTTTGAGGAGTAAAGTGTAAACAACGCGTCAGTAAATTTCCTCCACATACATTTCAATATCGAAAGAATATACCGTATACACAAAATCGAAAAGTTGATCGTTGGATTGTTAAACATACAGTATCTTATTTTATCTAAACTTCGATTGAGGCGTTTGTTACTCGACAGTTTAAAACCACCCTGCAGACAGTTGAAGCCGGGTGAATTTGTCCTTTATGTGAAATCGTTCATACATATGAAATCGTAAACAATAGTAGAACAACAAAGTCGATCAATATTTCGTTCAGGAATCATCTCTTTTTCCTTTGTTTCGTTTTCTCCTGTGGGACATTTTCATTCGCAAGATGTTCGTGAGGAGAGAAATAATATTTGATACGACACTAGCAAAAACAAGGCCGTTTCCTAGACACGAAGTTCTTCTTATACTTCCCACAAATCCACCAAATAGAAGAAGAAAAAAAGGAAAAAATGGATAAGCTAAGCGAAAGAGAGACCAAAGAAGAATAACCAATTGTCCACATATTGTACACATTGGTAGAAATATACGTTTTCGTTTTCTAATCTCCTGACTGCTGTTAAGAAAAAGATTCATCACAAATGCAATGTGTGCAAAGAAGAGATAGAAACTTCTGCCACAACCTATATACATAACTCAACAGAAAAAACCCACTTATCCTTATGGAAAATAAAATTATTCCCCGCACATGGATACAGCACAGTAACATCAATAGAAAATCGACTGATATAAAATGCCATCAACTAACTTTAAATATTCACATCACCATAATGGTTCAAACATTTCTACAAATAAATGCTGAAATTTTAAAATATACAAAAACACAAACTCGGAAAAAAATAAACCCGTATAGTAAAAAGAAAAGATAATACAGTTCCTAGATTTTTACTCTTGTTATTGAAACACTTGCTAAACATCTAATATTTTGTTAACTGTTAGAAATCCAGTAATTTCAAGTGCGCTGGCTCAATCTAACAATCATAACTTATTGCTTATCCAGCCTTAAAAGTACACAAATATCAGTTAAATCGTACAAATTCATGTACCTTTGAGCACACAAACATTCGAGTTTGTCACGTGAAACCATCGAGAGTTAAATTGTACATAAAAATATCACTAAATTTGGTGGAAGCTTTTATCCCAATTTTTCCCTACGTAATAAATGAAGTAGATCTATTTGTGTCAGAGTAGTCACCCGTTTCACTATATAATGGCTCCATTGCGGATTGATATATTGTTTTCCATTCCCTCCCCACTCCCTAGACTATGACCACTGTTAAAACTGTATCTATAATATGTTTGTCTCCCATACACTACATAATATACACAACTTTGTTCACATATATTGAAAAGCAAAATAAAAACGCGACCAACTAAATCACCCATTTCCGATTTGCTGAGTAAAGCAAATCTTTAAACTTTGCCAATTTATAAAGTCGTAAAATCTGGAGAAGCAAATATAAAAATGACAAACGATCATAAAATATTTGTACAAACAGTCAAAAGCAGAAAAGAAATCTGAGTGATTTTTATATATGCCCATTACTCTCAAACCCTTGCACTTCTCAAAATGAAAAATATTTGCTGCACTTAAACCTTGGTCCATAGACTCAATAGCTTTTTTGGTAATGCATCTTAAAAACTTTCTATTGAAATTAAACATTCTTAAATATTAAAAGTCACGAACACGCACAAAAAAGAAATCAGAACATGAAAGTCAAATTTCCGATATCAATGTTGACCTCATTAAGATATTTTACCAAATAAAAAAATCGTCTTTGTATAAAACTAAAAAAAAAATTAAGAAAAAAGCAAGCTAGTTTTGACATTCAGTCGTTGATGATATCAAAACGACTTCTGCAGCACTATAAAAATTCTCGTCTTAAACGATGAGGATGATGATGATGATAACGACTGATCATAAAATTTTCGATTTACTGTACGAATGAAAGCTAAGACGTCATAAGTTTAGATTTCCTAAGAAAGGTTCTGACACACAAATTATGAGCATGAGGTCAAAAACTTTCAAATATTTTTCTTCTCCCCAAAAAAATTGATTACAAATTTTCATTAAAAAACCACCAGCAGTGATTGTGTGCTTATTCATAATTTTTGATTTAATTACACTCCTTGCTTAACGAAATTAATTTTCATAAACAGCAAAGCATCTCTTGTCTTAAATTCATCCAAAAGCATTTTTTGTCAATTTCATTATATTTTACAGCTACAGTCTTCAGTCATGTAAAGCTAAATAACAAAAACAAGTCTCTTTGCGCGAGCACAGAAGACAGATATGAAGTACTGTGAAAAAAAAAAAAAACAAAAAATAAAAAAAAAAAAAGTAAGAGTAAAGAAAAAAATATCATTTGACAAGATGATGTATCGCGATGCACATCCACACTAACAGCAAGAATATCAAAGCATCTAATTAACAGTCAAACCACGGAGAATCGATCAAGACGTTAATTAATTTTAACTTCACTTTGCTCGTCAAAATCCCACTCCACCAGCAAATGTTTCCTCCCACAATTTCTTATCGCCGTTAACTTTCTCCTGCTAGATCACACAAGAGAGGTAAAAAGAAAAATGTTAGAGCGACGACGAAAAATCACAACTCAGTGAGCACGTCTTTTCCAGTAAATTTTCGATTTAAGAGAACAGGGTTAAAAAATACAGTAACTTTAAAATCGAAATCAAGTAAATAAACAACACGAGAGTACGCAACGTCAAAAACAAAATGTAACTTATTCCCAAGTACACTTAGGGAAAACCAAAATTATTTTGTGCAGCACAATTCCAATACTATATTAAAAGCAACATCCAAACTTGCAGACTACTAAATAAAAACTAACAATAGAAAAATGAATATAAAGTTATAAACCCAACAGCTAAACACTAAATACATTTCCTATGAATGATTATTTTACTTTTTTTTATAAAATCGTTAAACAGCACTTTACAGTGATTTTCTTCAAATTCACTCCATCACTAATGTTTCATCTCAAAGTTCATTAAGAACTTGAAAAATATTTTCAATTGCATCACCAGTATACAGATCCGAGAATTTCGCTCTCATTTAAATTTGACTTGCAATCAATGAGAAGCAATTACGATAATTTAAAAGTTATATTGAAAAGTTTGAAAATTTGCAAGGCAAATACAAGCTGAAAGCCAACAGAACCAACTTAATGCTAAATTTAACTCTTAATTTTAAACTACAGCTTCTCCAAAACATTTTTAAGCTAAATTTAAAAAAAAATGGTATTCACTTCTAGTCTGATGATGTATCGATCGATCGACAAAATAGATAGAATTAACAGTAGCATTAGGCAAATTTAACATGTTCAGCCTTTCATTCTTTTTATCCGTTAACGAAATTTTTTTCAGCCTTTTTTTTCTGTCTTCATAGTTTACAAAGTCTATCTAAAAATGGGATTAAGCAACTTATCTTAGAACTTTAATTCTCAACTTACAGCGCAAATTATTGAGATTATGTAGCTTTATACAAGTATTGTATAATTTATAGCTTTCCAAAAATAAAAAGAAAAGCCTCAAAAAATATTTCCAATGCCATTTAAAATTCAAATTAAAAAATTAAGCACAAATCCTAAACCATCGTCAAAACAAAAAATTAAAACCTTTTAGAGAAGAAGATGTTTTGCATGCTTTCTGCTCATCGCCTTTCTTTTATTTCCATTATTGTAATCTTTTATAAGAACAGTTAACGATTTTATAAAAAAGAAAAAAAAAACAGTATAGCTCTTCAAGCAAAGATGAATTATGATGAGTGAGATACTCTGATTTCTCGTGTAATCCCGTTTTCACGCCACACATACGATTAATGAGCTGCCACTTGTATTAATCCCTCGAAAATACGGAACTGAAACAACATCAGAACACGCAAACAATGTCAAATAAACTTTTCCCCATAATACTCGTACATTAAAGAAATTTTTACACTATTAAAAAGACTTTAAATACTTCCTCAAATTCAACAATAAACAGCACAACCGTTGAAAACTGACCCGAACGGACATTATTTAATACTTTTCTTAATCCAGTTAACTGCTTAATTAAACAAAAAGACTTAACTAACTAAATTTACACAACGACTTCCCAGAACTTCCCATTTCGTAAGTAAAAGCGCTCAACACTTTCGGTGTTGATACTTTCAATGTAATTGAATTTCCAAGAAAAATATAAACACTCGCACTACCACAAATTGGTATTTAAATTTTAAACTTAGATCAATTTTCCTACTCGATTTTACGTCCCTAACGACTACAATACCAATAAACATTTCCTAGAAAATTCGTCCCATTCGATCAAACCACTGTGTAGTAATAAACTTAGCTAAAAAAAACCCCTCAAGAAATCTTAAAACAACTGGAAATCATCTATAGAAATTCGAGTAACGTCTAGCCGCATAATACAAAATAATCACGTAAGACTGCATGTCATACATTTTTACCGACATTCATGTTCAAATAATATCAACTTTTCAAACTTGTATAATGTCGAAACTAATTTCAATTCTTTATGGAAATCTTACTATGCCTGGTATGCCACACAACCCTTGCTGTAGTTTTAATAAGCAGCTTTCATTATTTTCTATTATATTCCTATCTGTAATTGACAAAGCAACAAAAAAAAATAGATGTCGCATGTTTCTTCTTCTTCGCCAAACTCATTAGTAAGCAACCCCATCAACTTTGGGGCCTACTGCCATCAATTATGTAGCAGAATTTCAAGAATAATCATTTAAACGGCCCCATGACGTCCTCTGACTGAATGCAATATATTCAAACATATTCCAAATTCCCACATGTGCAGCTCTGATGAGGCATATCGATACCAACGCAACATTAGTTATCTATTTCTCTGGCGACACTATTCTGTCTATTTACTTCCGTTCATAGCTCCAGTGTCGAATATCAACTACGGTACCTAACCAAATACAGGCACCGAATAAAAAAAAACACTCTACCTGCAAAGACAAACGTTATCCTCCTTACTTATATCCGAAACTAAATGACATTGTAAACAGAAAAAAAATTAATACAAAAATATGCATCGTAGTCCCTTTCCATTTGAATGCTCATACAAGTAATACGTAACAACAACAACCAGATACTGTATAAGAAAATATAATTTGCTATCGGCTATTGTATACAAAAAAGCAAAAACAAATCAATGTTAATTAAGCTAGTACATTACATGAATGCAACAAAGTATACTGTACACATTTGAACTACACGAATAAACTAAAAGCATATCCGCACGAATTGCTGTAATAATCAAACGACTTTTAGGTGAAATTGAACTAACGGCACAAAGAAATCAAATTAAATACGGCAAGTAAATAAGCCTGAGGTTTGAACGCTTTGCCATTTCTCGAATCCCTTTTTAATTACCGGTGCCACCACATTTCATAGACCCCTCTACACCAAAACCACACACACGATCGTTCACCTGCATCAACCATTTATCATTTCAGACAGCACAAATCGGTTCTACACTAAAAAATTTAAATGTAAAACGTCTCACTGCTCTTTTATCTAAAGGTCATCCTTTAAAAAATTACTAACACAACTTTTAAGTAATATCCGTCTTATAACACCGTTGTTTACAAGGCTAATTTCATTTTGTCAATCATTAATTTGTATCATTTATTACAACTTAATTACTAACCTTTCAATTTGCACATTATAAGAAACTAATAAAAAAGTATACGGAACTTTAGAAATGTTATATTACATTACCAGTAACGATATTTACTATTAATTAGCTAAGTTACAAACTAAACAAAACGTTAAATACCAAGCTAAAACGTTTGTTACAAAATTCAGCTGGACAATATAAAAATTCGCTCTGTTATCATTATTTGTTGTATATTAAGGTGTTTAGTGGTAAACCGTGCCTGTAATATTTGTGCTTAATATCTTTACTTTTCATTTATTAATATTTATTACAAATGCATACAAGCGCCTATAACTAAAAACAAAAAAAAGTTTGACATCAAATAAATTTAATATAACCACAGCGTTCGTGAAGATTTCTAATAAGGCCCGTAACGTATTCGGAATACTAAATAAAGTTGAAAAAGGCTGTGGAACAATAATTAATCACTTTATTCAAACGCCATTTCTCTAACATTCAAATCGCAAGGGGCGTCTAAAAATCAATCGTAGCTTTAACAAACAAAATTTTAGCAAAATTTCGGTAAACTTTTTTTGCCAAGTAAACTAATGTCGAGAAGGGGATTGAAAGAAAAAAAAGAAATAAACGATGCAATTAAGATTCATATCAGAGGAATTTATAAAGCCAAGACTAGAAAAACATTGGAAGAAAAATATATAAAAAGATTATTAATTAACCGCACAGAGCACCAACATACACACAACTCGATTAACGCGATTGCAAACACGCAACATATTCAGTCGAATTATTGTCTCAAAACGGATTCAAATCCCAAATCTTAAACTGTTTCTCTCTCATTCCACTCGTTTTGTTCATTTGTTGGCTCAATATTGCGTGAGATGGAAAAGGCCTTAAACGAGCTAACCTCTAAAAACACCATCGGTTACATCCATAGATGTTAATTTGCACGACAATAAACGTCGCTAGTAAAATTCCGCCCTCGATAACCTAATTACAAGTCTTACACTCCATCCATTGCCACTACAACCACGGTTACATAAGGGTTTACAAATATAAAAAGGTAACAACCAAACTGTTTCTGGAAAAGTCGTTTGGCACGCAATTCTCACGTGAAAACAACGTAACAACGCCAAGTGGTTACGACATATTTACCCGCATCACCCCCTTAAAGGCTCACTTCACACCTCCAATGATCAGTTAACAAAATGAAATTTTTAATTAAAAACCAATAGCAAAACTTAGTACCCTCAAGTGAAGTGTTTCCACCAATAAAACTAAATATAAAAATGACTGTAAAAAATTAATTTCATAAGCTAGCGTTTTAATTGCAATTTTTTTCAGAGACAGCACATACTGTAAAAAAAAAACCTAATTCAACAGTTAAACATCTTATGTCACATTATAAATATGATTTTTATTTCGTTTAATTTCACTATAACGATCGCAATACAGTTCTTAATTAAGTAGAGTAATAACTAACAAGTTATGTTCGGGTGTTCCACATTAGCAAGCAGTCACTTTATTATGTCATGTTAACTTTTAACGTTAACATCCTTATTTGCAAACGACTCCACCCTACATCACAATTATATTAACCGATTTGCATTTAACTCTGTTGTCTATGAGGAAAATACAAAAAAAAGAAAAAAATTATCCCTAAACATTATCAGACAGGCTCCCAACAGTGTCATCCAAAGTGGCTTCCTATGAAGCTCAAAAATTAGACTGCACAACATCGTCTACTCAATATTACATGAAAATTACATTATTCATGTCTTCCTATTTATAATTGACGACAGGTAAACGAGTAAATGTCTACAACAATGTTAATGCTTTTGTCAACGATACTGCAGATACTGTGTATATGCCGTACACAATGAGATTTTTTATATACTCTTCTTAAAATCAAATAACACCGCTTGATTTTAGTGCAGCAGTTACGAAATAAAATAAATCATCATTCAAGTAAATTTTCTTAGCATTTATAAGAAGATTTCTATCACAAGCAAAAAAGTTTTTTTTTCTTCTTTATTTTAAGCTTTATCGACGACACCCCCAAAGTTTCTTTAACGTAATATTATAATATACCGTATATACGAGCACATCAGCGAATCCATCTAAACTTAAATGATCTTTTCTATCTCCATCATCACTTTCTCATCCTTTCAAAAAGCAAAAAAAAAAATAAATAAAATTTTAAGAAACTTTTTCGTCATCCTTTTAAAACGAGAATAAAACGATGGTTAGGTAGAGCTCCACACACCGATATACAAATAAAAAAAACCCTGTGCATTAAAATAAAAATCTCGTTCTTTTTATATGGCTATATTCTTCTCAGCTATCTGCTAGCTACTACGACTTAAAAACTTTTCCTAGATGGCGTAAAAATGCAAACGAAATCCAAATTGAAGAACGGGTAAAATATCGATCTCTACTCTCTACTTCTTACTTTCTTTCACATACTGTACTCTCTCATACTTTTCGTCTTTCTTAAGACGTTTTTTTATCTTTGCTTTTATGTCACTAACGATGCCATTTCGTAAACCTCTCAAAACCCACCCCCATTCTTTAAAAAAAAGAAAACGGTGAGAAGGCAACGTCGACTTATTACAACATGAAATACGATTCCCCATTAACAAAACAATCGCGACTAAATCGGATGCTTCAATCACTTAACAGTGATACTGAGACGACCATTATTAGATCGAGCCACGAGGAAAACTGTGTACAAGATGACGAAAACCGAGGCAAAAAGTAAAAACACGTACAGAATAAAAAAACCAGTGTGAGTTTCTCCCCCACAAGTATTGAGGTTGGCTAAAGTACGCCGAGTAGTTGCATAAAAATATCTTCTTCATTCTCTTCGATTACTATGCACTTTTAACGTCAAATTCACCCCATTATTTTTATAATTTATTTGGAAAAATCTTTATATCTATCTAGCTTATATCAATATACTGCTCCACCGACTTTATTCCTATAGTTACTTTGATAAAACATCAGTGAATTTCGATATTATACCACCCTCAAATAAAAGCTTTTCTTTCACTGTGAAAATTTATAATGCTATTATTTTTTTTTAAAAAAACTTGTAAAACTTAATCCAAATTTCAAACATATTCAAAAACTTTCACACTCAAATAACGAAAATGGAAAAAAATTCTCAGTTAATTATTGTCTAAAACAGAAAACAATCGAATATTATAATAGAAGATTGTTAATGAAATTGAAACTTTTAAACACAAATCACTTCTTCATAAATAAATGTAAATTCAAAAATAACAAGTGAAGATATTTCATGACTAAAATGAACAGATTTTCGTATATATTACGCACTGCTTACTGATATAAAATCCTGACGTAAATTTCTTTTTTTATTCTAACCTAGCCATTGCCCTTTTTCAAAGTACTTTTGTGCAGCGACATTTTTGTACTATGTGGTTTAGTGTGAAACCACTAAAGAAAGCACCCTTAGCTTTTATGGTCGGATAAAAAAAACCCCAAACGCCAAAATCTTGTCAGTAAAACTGCCCACTTGAGACACATTGTTGTGAATGTAGCATTCAAAACTCGCCAAAAACATCATTTCTTACTGCTTTTTCTAAATTAAATTTCTTCTACGCTCGCTTATATTTATAAATAGATACACTTGACGATGATGCACGAGATTTCCAGTTAGTAGAGAAAAAAAAACAAGTAAAAATAAATACAGGAAACGAAACAAAAAATCACTAGCTAAAATATCGACAAAATTCAGGAAATAACATTATCGTATATAGTTTTTTTTTTTTTTTTTCGGATAAAGAAAAAACATCCATTTCTTTGGTTGTGCCAACACGATTTGACGCCTTAACTTCACTCTCTGGACTGCCCAACAACTTCATCATCGAGTTGGTCATTTCTTTAGCTTTATCAGTTTTATAAATCAAGTCCAGGTCTCCAACGGCCTGGTCCAATCAAATTTAAAAGTAGACCAACAAACTACATAAATCTACTTGCAAGTTCGTTTCATCCTAAAACACCATTCTTAAGAACACGCATAGCTTCGTTGCTATGTGTGTATGTTTAAACAGCGAAAGCGAGGGGAAGTGCAGTGAGGAGAGAAATGGTAAAAAGAAAATATATAAATCTAACTAAAATCCCCATGAGGATGTTGACTAGTGACAAAAAGTGCTACTTCAACGCTCAGCCAACTTCTATAAATCAGAAAATGTATCAAGAAAAATGAAGATACAGGGGTAGAGGATAACAATAAAGTGTAAAACAAAGTTGTTCAACATCCATAAACACACAAGTTTACAAAGTCGCTCACAATCTATTAAAACTAAATTACATTATTCTTCTCACAGTCCCCTGACAGCTTCATATGCAATTAATGTCAACATAAATGCGTCAAAAGTTGGCCAGAACAAAACAATTTTTACAGCATTGGAATTATCTTACTCCCACACACTTAATCGATTTCACGAATAGTGGCACTAAAAATATTTCTAGGAAGAAATTTCTCCCTGTCCGACACTACAACTGCACACCTATACACAATACAGTACATATGGTACATTTTTCGACCCACACTAGTTATAACTAATTTAACAACTTTTTATAAAATCTATTAAAATTGCACAATTAATTATATAAATCTAAATGTTAATGTGTGACATTACAGACTAGAATTCGTATAGTTTTAAAGCTAACCATTGGCAAAATTTCCTAGAATGGCACACCGACATTAATGACATTTGAACACGCAATACCTATTCATACATAATGAACACACATCATGCAATTCTGAAAACTGCCCAAGACAGCAAATATCAAAGGAATAAACCCATATTACATGAGAGAAAAAAAATTAATCATTTACACGAAAGTTCACTATGCAATTTAAAAGACCTCGTGAAAATTGAAATACGATGAATTATCCCAGTTATCGTTCATGATATTTTGAATTAACACTAAATAAACATCACATTAACACACAATAGCTTGTTAAAGCCTTTAAAAGCCGATGCGATCAACTAATTAAATTTAGTATCGGCTTTCACTACTTTAATTACTGGTAATACTCATGATTAATTAAACTACACAGTCAATTACTGACTGGTGTAGATTTTTTTATCTTGCATTAAGTTCGTTTATAATGTTCATTTATCTCGCTCACCTAACACATTCCCTTTTGATAGCCTTATTTGATAAAACTCATTAACAAAAAGTTTTCAACTTTCTCTTTTTCAGATCAAGTTTTGTTAGACTTCTAAACCCGATGATCATTTCAATCCAAGAAAAAAATAAAAATAAACTATGGCATCTTAAAAGAGTAAAAAAGCAGAAATAAGATCAAGATGGCGTTAATAATAAGCGAAATGATGGTCATCCATCATCACAATCATCATTCATATTCTCGATTTGATGACCGTCGACACCCATTGACGACAAACTTAAGCTCTTACAAAACAAGCATTGCCGCAACGTCAACTCCGCCAGAACCATCATCGTCCTCATCATTAACTTTACTCCAATTCAAACATCCAACAACCCAGTGCGCGCAACAAACGACATGACTTTTTATTCTTATTTAATCGCTGCCGAATGTTCTGTGTCCACCGTTGCTATTACTGGTTATGAGCCCAAACTGTCGTTGTATTCAATCTACATGTCATTTTCAGTACTTAATTCAATGTGAAAGTTGCTCTTGCCTCAACATGGGCTCCATACTGCCGCTCTTCTTGACCATTCTACTGTATTGGAATTTATTTCTACGTGGAAAGTTAAGTGCAGCTTCCACATGTCCGAAAGACTGTCAGTGCAGATGGAAATATGGTAAAGAGACAGTGGAATGTGTTGGCCGTGATTTGGTTGCCATTCCAACCGGTATCAACGAAGGAACACAAGTTTTAGACTTATCCGATAACAAGCTACAATCGTTAGCTAAAGATACTTTTCTGGAGGCAAAACTAACAAATCTTCAACGGATTTTTTTAGCTCGTTGCAACATTGAAGTCCTCCATGATGGTGCATTTAATCGTTTAACCAACTTGGTTGAGCTGGATTTAAGCAACAACAATTTGCCAGCAGTTCCAACTAATACTTTTAAAGATATACCTGGTCTTAGAAAGCTAATTCTCAACTCAAATTCTATCGGTCGTTTGGAGAATTATGCTTTTTCTGGCTTAACTTCACTCGGCACTCTTGAGCTGAGTCGTTGTGAGATCGAATCAGTGTCGGCCAAAGCTTTTCACGGTCTCAAAGGGCTCACCTACCTCAAGTTGGACAACAACCAGTTAACTAGTCTGTCTGGAAAATCCGTCCAGCCACTTAAAAGTCTTCACGGAGTTGATCTTCACGGTAATATGTGGCGTTGTGATTGCTCCATGCAAGATGTCAAATTGTGGCTAACTAAATACAACATCCCTCACAAAATGCCGGCGTTGTGTAATGAACCATTGAGAAACAAAGGTCTAAGCCTGGATGATCTTCAATTGGATGACCTAGCGTGCCAACCTCAAAGTATATATTCCAATCGCCGAACGGATGTGACTGTCGGACATAATGCTTCTCTGGTGTGTGAAGTTACATCAAATCCAGCTCCAGCGTTTCAGTGGTTTCGAAACGGAGTGCCTTTGGTTAATCTGACTCGCTCTGCCAAAGGCGTTCAAATGTATGTTATGTACGAGAGAAATACCGGTGCTGAAAAAGCCAGTATCTTAACCATCACTTCAGTCGCTGAATCAGATGCTGGTCTTTACGTTTGTATAGCTGAAAATAAAGCTGGTCGTTTCACTGCCAATTTTACTCTTGAAGTGACATACCGTGATTTGGAAGCGTCTGGTTTAACTGGCGGACAAATTGCCGGAATAAGCTTAGGTCTTTTAGTAGTAGGAGGCATTGTTCTTCTGCTCATTTGTATTTTGTTGTCCAAATGGCGAAATCTTGAACATCGCGGTGTCAACTCCAAACATCCACCACTCAACCAATCGCAGCATAAATTAGTTAACTGTAATAATACTAATCATGTAAATTATCATAAGTCAAACCATGGTGATAATGGCGGGGCTGGAAATAAAGTTAAAAACAGTGTGGTTAACATGTCATTTGCTTTGCCACGTTCTTTGTCACGGTCAAGTTCAGTTGCAACACAGCGTAATAACTTTAGTGATGAAGCAGCATCTGACAGTGATCGAACAATGGTTGAAAATCTCACTAGTCCTTCCAAATCATCAACTTGCAACTTATCAAATAAACCAGATGTAGTGAATGTTGAGTCGCGTAGAGAAAAAGATAACCACCGCACCAGGCGTCATAATTCCGATGGGAAGAAAAATGGTAATAAAGACAGACGAAAAGAGCGTCGAAAATCGAAAGACGAGGCAATGATGACAACGTCAAGTGATGAACCAGTAGACACAATTAACGGTGGAAAATGTAACGCCAATTTACAGTGTAACTCAAATAGTTGTAAGAACACAGGAAACAGTAGTAAAACAAAAAAAGTAGATAATGATGCGAGAATTCGGATGGAAGACGATAATGGAGATGATGATGATGAAGGTGTAGTGGTTGATAATAGGTACGGCTCGTTCGGTAATTTAAAACTTTCAGCTTCTAGTGAGTGGAACAAAGCTACAGCTGATATGATTGAAAACACAGGTTACGCGCGTGATTGTGCAGACGGTTTACTACAAGAATGTTACGAATTAGTTGTTCAAAAAGGCGCTCTTCCTCCGTCAACTCATCAGCATTTGTCCTCCAGTAATAAACTTGATAATCCTTCAACCAGGAATGACCATAACAACCTCAGCAGTCCTTCATCTACAAGCGATATTCACAGAACGATTAATTCCACTAATGAAGATGATGATGGTAATACTATATTTAAAAACAATTCCAGTGCCGGTAATAAATCCGCTAACCCACGGTTCCGTCATTACGTGCCTGTTCTTCCGCCTCTCCCAGCCCAACATTACACCAATGTGAGAAACTCGCTCATTCGACCATATTTTGGCAATGATGAGAGGGCTATAGTTGAAGATAAAACAGATATGTGATGGAAATGAGTTGATCTTTTGATTCAGCTCAAATGAAAATATCTTCCGTGGGTGTCTATTTAACATAATTTGCTGACCACTCTCTCTCTCGGTTATTTTTTTTTTTGTGGTTTTCCTTTTCTCCTCAAGGAGTCCTCCTTGTTGGGTCATAAAATTCAAGTGTTTAATGTACTGCAAAATGCAGTTCTCCATTATACATTTCATGTAAATATTTAATTGTACAACGGCGTAATTTTTAAAAGGTAATAAATCAATCTCGCTGATCATCAGCTGGTCTATCAAAACAAAATAAGATGAAAACATTTCAAACAAACAAGCATATTTTCAACACGTTTTAGTGTGGCTAAAAAACGAAAGAAAAAACCTCTGACCAAATTTTTTAAGTCTTTCTTAAAATTAAATAAAACCTTTTTGCAGTTAAGAACAGCTGATTATTAGTGACATGGTATAACTGGGCATTTAAACATAATCATTAATAAAATCTGACAAAGAAAGCCATTCATAACCTACCCTTTCCCCTAAAATAACTATAATAATAATTATGTACCGAATTCGATTAATAAATTATGTACGCTTACCTAAAAACCAACTTTTTTAAAAAAATAATTTCTCATATTTTTATGATGTTGTTTATTTGCCCGTCCAACTAACTGAAATTGTACGATGGACGTCAAACAAATCTGGAAGTCAAATTTTACTATGTCGTTTGCTAAATGAATGATGAATTTCTTAATTAAGTTACATATATGCTCATCCGAGAGAGAAAACATCGAGACATCAGCGGATACCGACGAAAAATTATTATATCCTTTAAATGGATATTAATATTTTAAAAGAAAAAAAATTTATATTTAATGGTGTGAAATTTTCAAAAGCAACATAGTTTTATGTGCTGTGTTTAAGCATGGATTTGAAATGTTACAAAGTTAAAGTATGATGGTGAATCACAATTTCATGTAAAATACATTTAAAAACTTTTTTTTAATCTGACAACCATATAATTTTAACCAGTGGGTACATAAAATTAGTATACTTATAAAAATTGTAATTTCAAAGGTGAGCGTACACAATTGTCTGTATGTCTTCAGTTTCAATGGTGTTTTTAATAAAATCAAATTATTTCAACAATTTGCATATTATTTTTAGTTTAGTATATTCACGCATTTCAAATATACTCTGTTAACTTGCAAGAACTCAAGTGTGCCAAATATTTTACTCCTCTTAACCATGCATTGAAATGCAATACAGTACAGTACAGTATATGTAGTGTATGATGTAAAACCAAAATGACTTGTTTACATCAAATAAAAATATCAATAATTCTTTCTTACTTTTCCACTTTAGAGGAACATAAAAAGCTTCCAAGTGTACCGTTTTGTTTGCATGTTTTTCATTCAATATACAAATCCATACCACAAAGTCAAACAGTACTGTATCTATATTTAACGTTAGCTTATAATCTTTGTAAGTTTCAGATAATACAGTTTAAATACTCGAAACTTTCGATATTCAAGAACAATTAAACTTCTTGGGATATTTAAAAAAAAATTATTCTAATTAAAAATTCGAATACAAGTTTTTTTTATAAAAACTTGCTCTTCACGATAATTCTATTTTCAAGGTTTAATCTAATAAATTTCAATTTGACAACTAGAATTTTTCACTTAAATGCGGTAAGTTCTGCAATTAAACTGACAAGTAACTACTGTATTGATGGCGAATCTGTATTAAACAAAAACTCCTAAACGTCTGACATCTAAAACCTAAATAATAAACAAAACGCTTTCTTATCGACTAATTGGTAAACTTTCTGATAAACAATACCGGTAATAATTTTCAAACTACGATGTTAAATTTGACTTGTGAAGATCCTACTCTACTCTGCAATTACTGTATTTCTTTACAAGTACAAGACGTACAATTTTTTAACTTTCTAAATCTTCAATTTTATGCATCTTCTAAAGACCTAAACCGTTGCCGTAGAAAAGTTCATTTCCATATTTTATTCATAAAAATGATTAACGATTTTGTACTTTTCAAAAGCGGATTTTGATCAACCTGCTACAAATATACTTTGCCGTTGAAATCTCATTTGTACTTTGATCAAACTTATTCATCTTTCAAAACTCACTTTTTCTGCTACATGTCAACAATTTTGCGCATCTTGTTGAAGATTATTTTTTTTTATCTTTTTAAAGTGAAGTGCATCAACAAGACGGTTATCTTCCTCGCATACATAAAACATATTCTACAAACGAGCTTTTACACCTAACAGCCATATAAAATAAAGTTTAAAATTAGGAAATTTCAATCTTTACGACATAAGATGTCAAGTGAACGACGTTAAGACCCTTGCATTCAACTTTTCATCTTGTTTATTAAATCCTTTACATAAAACATCCTTTTGCATTTTCTCAATCTGTTTCGAAAGAAAGAGATTAAAAAGTTTGCCCATGTCAATGTTGAACGTCTAACCTTGCACAAATCTTATGAAGCGAATATTTTTACGTACGGTACAACGCTAATACAACTTTCTCTTTCTATCAATCAGGTTCATACAATTTTCTGCCTACCTAAGCTATTGCATAAAAAATTAAGACTGGCAACCGTTGTTAATTCCATCCATAATGCTCATTAATGTAGTGCACCCAATATTTAAAACGCGGGCAAAAAAAATGTAATTATTTCCATTCCACTCAAGATTAGCAAATGACGATTGCCATAGCGAATGACTTGAAAGGAAAGAAAATAAGCAAGAAAAAATATATAAGGTGCCATTTCAATTACGGTATGCAGTTGTGGGCTCATTCTTTATCGAATAACCTTGGAGATGAATTCTGCCGAGTGATTCGATTGCCAAACAACTGCATAAAAAACCCACTCATACAATTATCAACATATTTCTATATCAATCTATGTCTAATATTCATGAGCGATCTATGCAATTTTTGGTTGCCACGTCAAAAGCAGAAAATAAGCTCACACTGCCAATAAAACCTGTGCAATTCTTAGTTGGCAAATAAATACACAAAACGTATTAAAAATTCATGAAAAAAATTAATTTTTTTAACCTTTTTTTCTTCTCAATAACAGCTAACAAACCATATTCTAAAATAATACAGCCTTATACACTAGTTCATTTTTTGCCATTTTAAACTTTATAATAAATTTTTTTTCTTAAAATCTACACCTTGTCTGTTAATAAATTGTACTATGTTTTGATAAAAATATTAACGATTAGTCGTTGCAATAGAAATCGTTTACTTAACTACAACGATAAGATAATGTAATTAAATAAATAGGCTTCAGAGATACCAAGAGATAAAAAGCATCAACATTTGGTTAATTTGTGTTCATATATTAAAAATGTTTCGTCGCAAATTATGTGCAGAACTATATCATACAACAACCTCATACATTCACAAAACTACACTATTTGTGCTTAAGGGCATCCTGGGACAAGTTTGCGGTTGTCGCAATGCAAAAAGATCGTCAATTTATTTCAATGTTATGATGCTGTTATTTTCACAACATCCCATTTTAGTCTCTCCACCAACGACAAACTAACTTCCTCTCCATTCTTTTTGCTACGAATTTAAATCAAATTTTAATAGCTTTGCTAAGCGTCCTCTGAGTAAAAATGCAAATATGAAAACAAGAACACTACTGTACATATTAACTGTAGAAATTCATTTGCCAAAAAAAAAAAGAAAACCAAATTCCTCGAAGAAGATAAACCCAATTTAGCTGCAACGATTTACCGCAAAATCTGTACAAGTACTGTATATTGTGAGTGAGATGGGAATTACATAATGATCGTCAAAATTTATGTAGTCAGTCAATAAATGCCAGATATAAAACCGTAAAAAGTATAACGTAACAAACATAAATAATCCCAGAAAGTAATCAGAGATTATTGTCCCCAGACGTGTTTTAAGATAAATTTCTTTAAAAACTAAAAAAATAACGAGTAAAGATAAGATTTCATGTAGCTAAAGCGCAGAATAATCAAAGTATCTAATTCTTATTGATTTCCCTTTTTACATCAAATTCACCGGTGCAAATTGTTTTAAAAAACAAGACTATACTTTGAAAATTACTAACATTTACACTGCTTTATTCACTGTAATAATAACTATTCAAATAATAGAATCAAACTTTAACACAGTAGTACATTCACTTTAAACTAACAAAATACCAATAAATTGATTAACATTTTAAGTAACTAAAACATTAGTTTCTTACTATTTCTGAGCCTAATTAAAATTTCAGAATTATAATAACAGTATAAAATGAGATATTTGTCTCGACAAGAAAATTGTTATTTAGCTATTTACAAAACGTTTTTATCTTATTAAGAAATTGTTCAACTGCAGCTGCTTAACAAAGTTTTATATTTTACAGTCATCAAAAATGTCGATTGCCAAGCACCAAGCTTACTTCCACACCATCTGTAGTTTTTGTTTATTCATAATCCAGAATGGCAAACCAGACGTTACATTTTAAGTTTAAATATTTTATATCAATTTCAATTGCTACTCTACTGATTTACCACCCACTTCAACTCAGATGTTACTACCTGAACTTGCACAAAAACCATAATTCAGTTAAACAAGTTGGGTAATCGCGTTCAAGCAAATTGGTAGTATAAATTGAAGTTAGAAAATAAGGAAAAAAAATATACTGTATGTGTAAGCAAAAACTAACGTCTGACAACTAAACGAGCCGAAAAAGCGTTCTTTTTTGCAATAAGAAATTAATAACGTTAGTTGTGGTCGTTATTTACGTGTAAACGCTGTACAAAAGCCCCGAATGGCAACAGACGAAAAAAGCAAAACGGTAAATAACAGACCGGCAACATATGCTTTCTGTATACATATTGCATCAAATACATACAATAATTTAATATGGTGAAGCCAACTATGCGCTAAAGTAGCATATACTAACTATACGCTTCAGGCTGAAATGACATAAGCAAACGCATATTGAAACGAGAAAGGGGAAAAAAATCGCGATCAACAACACAATGATAAAATAAAGCCCAAAGTGAAAGCTAAAAAAAATTCCCACCTCACCCTCACAGAACCAAGTTATGAATACAGTTGAAGGTGTGGCCTTCTTCAACGTAGAAAAACATTGGATCAAAGAGCTCGAAACAACAAAAGGATCACAATAAAAAAAGAGACTCAAAAGGATGCCAGAAGTAAGCATCGAAATAAAATCTATAGACTTCAATCGTACTTCCCCATCAAACTTTTTACGTCAGTATTAAAGAGTTTTTTCTTTTTGACGTATCTCCAGGCCGATTTGACAGTCGACTCTCGAGATAAAATAGATCACCCAACAAAACAACAAATAATAAAAAAAGATCTAAGAGAATTCGTTTCGCTTCTCAAATGCAATTTTTCATGTCCACACTAACATTACAACTTGATTACAAAACGTTACTATAATGATGACATAAATCCATAATATTGACCATATTTTTTGCAAAGGAACATGCAGACAAAAAAAAAATTCCAAGCAACCAACAAAAAACATCATTGCTCAATGCATTTTGCTGCTGTCACTTTCATAAACCCATAAAAACTAGCTCTTAGGCACTTACAATGTCAGTGTTTAGTTTATAAGCATCATCATTTGAAATTTATAAGACTAATTATTATAAGTGATACCTAAACATTAATCACATTGACGACAACCAATGCAATCTTAAAGCATTAATTTTTAAAAGCTTCGATTGGCTAAGCTAAGCATCGTTTGCAAGGAAGCAAAGATGACCTAAAATCAACAATGACGTTAAAAGCTACATTTATTTCTATAACATAATTCATTTGACTGTGTGAATATTCTATTGAGTTTAGTTTCAATTTAAAAGCTATTCTGAAAATCAATGGAGTAAACTGTCAAAGACTCAGGATGAACCTACTGTGCTTACAAAAATTGCGCAAGCATGCAAGTCTTTCTTGTTTAATAATATTAACTATCATACGAGCTTACAGTTGTCGTAATACTTGACACTTGCAGCATCAAAAAACGAAAAGAAAAAGTTTCTAACATATCCACCTAAATTTCATTATGATTTTACATGACACGAGCTGCTACGTTAATCCGTACAGCATCTACAGTCATGACCACAAGGCCACATAACTTTAACCTTACATAATGCACGTAAATGTTATCAAGTAAAAAAACCAGCAATTTTATATAAGATAACACAACAGCAACAAATAAGAATCTTCAAAAGAATGACAGCCATCTCTTAGATTTTTATACGAACTGCTCTTTTAATGATGGGATTATCGCACTTGAAGCTTTACGCCACACTCCCTATCCTATAAATAAGCAGCAACGCGTTTCTCCAAAGGATTACTGCATCTACAGCTTAAATAGGCCCATGGATTCTCTAAAGGAAGATGTTCAACAGGAAGATAAACGCCATCCCAAATGATGCGCAGTCACACTTTAGAATCCAGCCCTACAACATCACGTACTTCACTTCAAGACTTAAATAGCAGCAACAACAAAAAATGAACCAACATGCATCATCACGATCACAACATCAATATACTAGCCATCATTACTGCCATGACACTCACGTTCAACTTTTTTTTAACTCAAGACTATCCACCCACCCCTCTCTGTCCAACTTAATTCCATCAAATGTTAAATTTCTCATAACAGTTAACTACACACGGCTTGTCATTGCCCAATAAAAACCTTACGATCTACTGCTGTCTAATACTATCGATTCCATTGCAGGACTATAACTTCCACAATCCTATACACAGCAGCTTTAAAAGGATGCTATTTTATTATTTAAAATACGGTATCAATTTTAATATCACATGGTGCACACTAACACACAAGTTATTTGGTAAACATAACTTTCTATGTTTACTTCATTTTCCATATTACGTTGCTATCGCGCTGGGAACGTAATAATTCGGTTTTATGGGAAATAAACTACTGTATAGAGATTGTTTAGGGTTAGCACACGTTATTGTATAGTAATAATTATAAACTTACACCCGATTTACGAAGGTGATGTACAAATGCGTAAACAAGTTTCATTATTTTGCAACGAAACAAAGAAAAAGCAAACACTGTACAAAATGCATACATTCCAAAATTGACACTACATTTGCGTACCTGAAATATACTTTTAGCCATTAGTACCGTTACCGTTCATGCCCAACATGCATATTTAGACTTTATATCTATTTCTTCTTTCACATATTCAATCTTCTTGACAAATTGAAAAAAAAAATTAGTGATGCATTCGGTTTACCCCTTCAGTACTTACGTAACCGCGCCCAGTTTAGGCCTACTGCATGTTGTCAAAACTTTTTATGAAGTTTCTGCGCTGTTTCTATAGAACTGAAGTTCGTTGATGTTCAATATTTGAAGTCCAATATCACAAGTCGATCAGTATAGTTACAATATCTAGTCTTACACTTAACAAATCACATCCTTTGTCTATGGAATTAACACTCGCGACTTTCACCGTTCACTTTATAACATAGTCACTTAGAAGTCAATTTTAATTTTTAAGCACAATGACAACGCGACTATTCACACAGAAAACACTTTATATTTAATAAATAAAATTATAAAGACACATCTTAGCGCGCACTAAAGTATTATTAAACTTACTCAACTATTGTTCACCAATGTTACCTAACAAGCTGTAATTTTGTTACGCGTCTTGAAAAGAAAAATGGCGAACGTTCGAAGTTAACGGTCAAGAACAAAGTTGGGGAAGCTTTTTTGAACACTGATGCCAGATGAAAACTTTCATAATATAAAAACATTTTGACCCGTAAGCCGTACGATATTATAATATTTAACCTAGTAATGTAATTTCAATCAAGAACTATATTAAGTAATTACAGTCTTATTTTAAAATCGTGTTAATTATTTTGCGAATTAAATTGTTGCTACTGGCAACGCTGATTGACAAGCGGGACCTATAACGGGGGTTCTCAAAGTTTGGTGGTTAGTACCAAATTTTTAGATGAAAATGCTTCACATTAAACCAAACCAGCTTCTAAAAATTAGAATTTATTTAACTTCGAGAAAAACATGACTTATCTACTAAGACTTTCACATCACCAGACTTTCCGAAAAAATGAATTATAAAACGATGCTATAATAATATTAACGTTTGCTCTCACAAAACTCTCACATTCTCTACAATGTAAAACATAAAACGACACACATTGAACAAAACAATGTTAATATATTTCAAGACATTGAAGTATAATAACCATTTAATAATTTGTCAAACAGTTACAATAAATCGTATAAATTAAAGGAAGAAATAAAGCTTGCGCATAACTAGCTGCAAAATACAATTTTGAATCATTAAAGTAAATTGAGTAAGTAAATCAATAAAGTAAAATAAGTGGAATCATCAACATTGTTAAACTTTCTTCAATGGAGAATGTTAATTGTAGGTTTCAAATTAAAAATTATAAAAAGTGCCTTCAAGGAATTATATCATTAAAAAATTAGTTTTGTAAAATAATTAAACGAGTTTCTTGCTCCGTCCTCTTCCTAATCCTACGCCGTATTTTTTAAAAGTTACAGGTTTTACAACGGATTCACTACGGATCTCATTGGTTTGTAGCAGTGTAGTTGGACATTTAGCTGCCAGATCATCCAATTTTAAGTTCTCAGCCATTCTTGCTGAAATCTCAGTCTCTTCTTGATCGTTTCTAAACTGCTCGAAACGGTCTACATTAACTAGAGGTGGCATTTGTTGTATTGTAGCAGCCAAGTTGGTATTTAGTGATGAAGATAAATGATTGAATTCGGAATATAGATCTTCAAATGACACAGAACTGTCTTTTTCAAAACCATTTTCTTCGGTTGACTTATCAACTAAAGACGGTGTTTTGCTGCTTTGTTTATTATTTAACTTATTACTGTCGTTACTTTTAAAACCTAACAAAAATAAATGCAAAAATCAGAATGTAGTTTCAAAATAAAAATAATTAGTAACAGTATATTACTAGAAACCGACGAGTTGGAAGATTTTTCTAAATTAAATTGCTTCTGCTCTGCGTTTTCCTTTTTATTTAGCTAAAAAATATAAAATTAAATTCTTCTCTTTAGAATCAGTCAAATTAATCAACCTGTCTATTTGGCCAAAATGGCTTTTTATATTTCGTTTTTTTAAAATTCTGATTGCTATTTAATTTGAGATTTTCCTTCGACAAAGCTGAAAAAAGAAAAAACGTTTCATTTTTTTTAAATCCCAGAAGATAACCTCACTTGTACTTACGACTTGTATCGGAATTGCAATTCGTATGATAATTAAAACTGGCAAAACCTTCAGGTAGCATGAATTCATTTCCCTACATGAATTAGCTGTTAGTGATTCAATCTTTAAAATAAATATCCAACTCAATACTTTGTCATAATAGTTATTGCTTGCATTTAAATACATTTGAACTCCACAAGCAAAGTCCGATAGCATAGCTGATAACGTGACTTGCTGCAATGGAAGCAAATATTTTACATTTAAAACAGCTGTTTCAATAGCAGATGCCTTCAAAGGTCTTGTTCTCCATACAAGTTCATCATCCTAATATCAAAGCAATTATAATTTTAAACACCTTCATGAACATCCATAACTTCTAATACAAACGATGCATCATTAATAAAACCTCAGTTCTGTAGATCGCATTTAGTTGATCAGGAAATGCATCTAACTTTAAATATTTGACTAGCAGAGCTAACAGACTTCTCCCGTATTGTTGAACTCTTCCTTGATTTTTTTGTCTTTCAATAAAAAAATCAGCCACCTAAAAATATCATAATGCTAAATTCAAAAACTACACGTTTTAACAATTAACTCACTTGAACATCATAAACATTGTTTAACGTGATTCCCAATTGATGACGAAAAATGTTAGCACAGAGACGACAATCGTAAAATACCTGTAAATAAATCTTACTTTAAAAATTACTTACAAAAAATAACAATTTTAACGCACTTTTAAAATATGAGGCAACTCAAATATGTTTTTCAATTGCTTGTAAATTACTTTACGATCCGTTACTGGCATTTTCAGCATATCAAATATGAAACACGTTCTAGAAGTAGCAATCTAAATAATCAAATTAACTTTTTTTAAAAAATATTGACAAAAATAATTAAAAAATTTAATCATATCTTACAGTAAGCAAAGACAGCAGGCTATCCTTGTTCAAAGTCTTTTCCTCCGTTACAATAATTGCGCCACAACCAATAAATGTCTCTTTTTTAATATCCTCGATCTAGTGAACACCAAGATTAATATTATATCGTATATTTACTAGAATTGTATTCGTATTAGCAAATTATTACCGCTTTTTTAAACATATACCCAATGTCATCAATCAAAACATAATTTTCTCCTGTGAAATTGCTTTCAGTGCCCAATGCTGCAACGGCATTTCCATCGACAACTGATCTATCTACTTGACTTTGATTTGCTGGTTGTCGTGAATCGTTTTTGGAATAATCACCTATAAACATATATTAAACAGACTGTAGTCACTCTGTTGCTACAATGCTCTTTTTCCTTTCATAATTCCATGATTTAAAAATGCGTAATCTCCGTTTCACTTTTAAGTTTATTTACGTTCAGTAATCAGTATACTATAGCAAGAATGTTGAACCAAATGTTAACAGCAATAAGGTTTCTAGTTTATGTTGGAATGTGTAAAACCTTACATTGTAGAATATCCTCATAAGGAATCTCTGTTTTCGTTGGTAAACAAACTGGCAGTTCTTCACCGATCAACAACAAATTAACTAAAGTAATGATTGTCGTCACTAGACATAGGCTATAACTATAATAAAACTATTGGATTTTTAATTAGATATACCTTTATTTAATATGAAAGATTTTCGTGCAGTGTCATTTTGTAGAACAACTCCAGTAACTTCGCCTTCTGCAACTTTCAATTTAATGTCACAGCCAGGAGGAATTTCAGCAAGATTTCGTTGCATTTTGATGAACTAAATGGACAAGTACTTTCGTTAATATCCCAAACTGACGCTGTCACTTTAGAACTTTTCACAGATTTCATGCATGTTTAAATATGAAAACGATAAACAAAGTAAAACAATTAAAAAAAATTAACAAAATATGCTCACCTTGCTCGCTGAGAGCAAAATATGCACACGTTTTTGCACGCTGAGAGCCTAGTAATATCAAAAACGTATCGATATTTTCCTTCGATACTACTCATTAAAGTACTCGATTTTTTGGTTCGATACTTTAATGGTATCGATGCATTTACCCTCATATCGATACTTTTTATACTATTGAAAATTGATGCATCACACTCCCTAATCTGTTTAAAATGATGTGTGGTACTTTCGAAGTACTTTCGAAGATTAAATGCAAATACTGCAACATGCAAAACTTTTTTTAAAACGGTAAAAACAAGTGGAAATAC